>JAQJVK010000001.1:32617597-32968529 GCA_035578135.1 Flexamia atlantica
TCTCTAGCTGTCCTTGAGATCGTTCTTGCTAATTCAATCGTTTTAATTGCTGTTCCAAGAACATAAATTCATTAATAAATTACTATATTACTCCCCCTCAAATTGCCAACCTGGTAAAATCAAAGTGGCATCTTCTTATGTAATCATCCAGGCAATATTTTATGTGAATAATAAACTTACCGTACCCTACTCAAAAAATAATAATATTTAATTATTCATAAGCTTTAAAAAAACACAATAGGAATTATGAAGACAATTTAGTTCATTATTTAAGCCAATAATAGTGAATTTCCTCTGTCGGGAAGAAGCTGTTACCGTAGGTCTCACGGTAAGACCTAAGCCCGAGACCGTCATAACTTTTTGTTTTGAGGTCCCCAAATGCCAAAAACACCATTCGATCATTTTCATACACATATCTCCTAGATGTATATATCTACATTCTATACTAGCGGCTTGAAGGGGCTGAAAGCCCCTTCTGAGGGAAAATTCAAACAATCCTCATTTATTATAGTACAAAATACATTCATTGCAAACTAAATCTACCTCAAATTGATATCTAGCCCACCAAATGGTTTTCAATCAGTATCAGCATCACATGTTTTATGTAAACAAAGCTGACGTTTTTATATCCCAATGCTTTTTAAATAGGTTTTCAGATATTTTAAGTTATTTCTCGTTTTCTAGTGAATGTAAAGCAGTTTCATTATTTTTCCTGCCATCACGGAATAGAGACCTTTAATCTAAGCCCTGTTCCATCTTTACGAGTTGCCAGACGCCCACAATTTTGACACAAAGAATCACCTTACAAAATTAACACTTATACCGAAACCCCCGGTCTTACAGACCTCAGGGAAATTTCACTTGTTGATATTGGCAACACTGCTGAAGCGGTGATGCTACCCCTCTCAATACCTTCCTCCCTCCCCTTCCCCTTGACTTTCGCACAGTTTTTTTCCAGTTTGAATGGTTCTTCTGTACTCGACTTCCCGATTTATAATTTCATGCCGGTCTTAGGGACCGAGGGTTTCGGTTTCCGTTAGTCTGTTTTCCATTGTTTCTTATGCAGGAGTCTCACAGACCGAGGGTTTCGGTTACTGACTGTTTATTTGTCGTCCATTATTTTATATGGGAGTCTCACAGACCGAGGGTTTCGGTTAAAGTTTCACAGTGAGGGTTTCGGTATCTATAGGTGTTAAATATATGATAGAATATGCCTTTAAGCATGATAACTTGCGTAAAAATGGTCCGATCTGAATGAGGTTTGGCACAGAAATGTAAAGTAGCGATTGTTCAGACGAGTTTAAAAACCAGCCTGATCGGACCATTGGAAAGGGGGTAAAGGGAGGGTAAAACCCTCCAAAAAATGGGTTTTTGTCATTTTTTATATAGAACAATAAAAATTTTAAAATTCTTGTTTAGACCATTGAATTCAACTTAAAAAACAAATAATTTAGTATTTTGAATTGTTGCTCTATGTCCATTGGTTACCAAGGTTATCGCTAGTGGTATGCACAGTGTGTTGTCCCAATGTTAACCTTATAGGTAATGAATAAAATTTTATAACTCACTTGTTTTTCAAAATATCTGAATGTAACTTCATCTAGTTGATATCTACTAGATTACTGCAAAATATCTAAATTTCACTATTCTATGGTAGCAAACCTGCATACTCATTTCCCATGTTATTCTTATGGAGAAAATTGTTGTATACTCATTATAGGTAGGATTTAAGTTGATTTTACTTGACTTGTGGATCCGTAAAAAAGATTTGCTTAAGCAATTGAAATTTGCTGAGTATGCAGATCTGCTGCAACGGGGGTATTCATTACTTATCGCATACGTTTTGTACTGATTTAATGTATTAAATTTAATTTTAAATTATTTTAAAACTGAATAAACTTAAAACCAGGTTAAAGAAAAATCAAACAAATAATTATGTGTATAAAATATTATATTATGTTACAATACTGTTACTTTTCAACACTGACCTGTTGGCACTCCTGTGCATTCTTGTGATTTGGAGGTATTATTAATTAGAAGCTAGGAAAAAGTTCACTCTTACACTATTCCCCAAAATTAGCACTGCTCGTTGAAAAAGTAAGTTAAAATAATATTATTTGTATAACTGAAAGAATCAAATATTGTATGTATAGTTTATTCTGAATGTCTAAAACGTAAATTTTGCTTAGTGTGTTATAATTTTGATAATTTCAACATAACAAACATGAATTTTGTACTTTGAGTAATTTTATGTAAAGACTTTTCACGTATAATTTTGCAAGGATTTTGCACATGTTTCAGAGTAACTATTTTCAACCAGAATTGTATATTATTAGGTCAGATTTATTAAATTTTCTTATTCTGAATTAAAGTAAAAGACATAGGGATTATACTATTTTAGTTACCTTTTATTATTAAATTTTGGTAATTTTCAGACGAGCCCCCGGTGCACGGCGATAGTGGGGATAGAGTGAGTTTTACACTATTACTGATATAGTAATAAAAAATTAAGGAATTTAAATTCATGTAAATGTACGGACAGTTTATACCAATAAATAAAATACAAGTACTCCACGAAGTCAAGAATAATTTATTGAACTTGTCCAATTTATTATTACCAGTTGTTAAAGATGTATGTTGTTTTAACCTCATATCCAAAGGCTGATTCAAATTAATTGCAGTCTTGTCTACCGAAATTTCATATAAAGGTACTAGTCCCTAATTGGCATCTGCGGGGCGTAGTATAGTTTTTAGGTATACTGGCCATAATAAACCAAAAGCTTCTTTGAGCATTTGTTCTTCTTCTCTGTTGTTAGATGCTGTCTCAGTTATTTAATATAAATAATGTATATGCTTATGGAAATAAACTTCTTGATGCTTGATTCTTCTAGACAAAATACTGTAGACCCCTACTTAGTGTATTTTCAATAAGGTGATTGATTGAAGGACTGTAAGATAAAATCATTGCAAAGTACTTGCAAGTGCCCCCTTAAAAAGCTTGTGTCCCTCGGTTCAGGCCAATTGGGGAATCCAACCATGCTCGAATGTCTGGAGTAATTTTCAGAGGTTGTTCAAAATGGATTTGAGCGCTAGGGCCACTTTTCTAGGGGTATTTTTCAAGGGTCGATTAATTTTGACCACTCAAGGGGGTAGTTAGCCTACGGGTTGATTCTTGGGATCAGAACTAAGAATTTGAAACTGGGTTATTTTTCTAAAGCCTATGTGGTAATAATTTAATTTTAAATTAATTACGCCATGATAATTGAATATTGTATTAGGGGTACTTTTCCAGATCCTTGGCTATTTCTTGAGTGGGTTTGGCCCAACCTCCCATGACACCAAAAACTTGCTTAACTTGGGCATTTTTTCATGGAAGTCTAGGGGCAAAATTATGCTGACTGAACCAGGGAGAATTTGTCACTTATTAAAGATGTCATGAATCATCACTCATCTTCCGACCAAGTTTACATTCCAGTTGATAACACATCTTCATATCATTATTCTTCCACATTTAAATATCATGACGACACGATGTACCGACTAGACCAACTTAAAACTAGGTTCGCCACTAGCCCTTAATTTATTGTCAGCTATCAGTATCAGTGTTCTGACGTCTGCAAGGTCATCTAAGGATTGCAACACTGAGTGCCAATATAGGTAACCGTTTTGTAAAGTTGGTTTGTGTTAAGTTTTAGTTTTATACCTATTAAAGTTTCTTTACAATTCTATTGAACAATGAACATGACCTACATTAATGATAATCAGGAATCATTAACATCACCTTGAGAGGTTGTTTATGATTGATTGTTCCGATGGATTGGGTCGACCTTTCACTATTGATATTATGGTGGAGAACGATTGGAAACATGGATAAACTTGATGAAGTCTAATATCAAGGCTTTGCCATACTGCCAAATTTGCTTGTATAGAGGCTTAACGGAGGAAAGTTTTATCTTAACTTGAAAACAACCACTAAGCTATCCATGAGGCCCAAAACCATTGGTTATTAACAAATCGATAGGCCTAAGTTATCAGTCTATAAAAATAATTTCTCAGTAACAGTAACTGATTCAAAAGTTATTTTACTTATCATGAAATAAAAAGAAGTCAATAAACGAGAAATACAAAGTAGGTATTAAGTGCCCCCTCACATGAAGTGCCCAGCACTGGTTTTAAGTTTGGTGGTAGTTAGAGGACCTTTCCTTCAAAACATATGGTGGGTCTGACATGTATTTTTCATAAACCTTGGACTAGAATATTGTGCCCATGGTAATAGTATAGTATAAAACTTAAAGTAATAACTATAGTGAACTGGTCAAACAGTCCTAATTGCTGAAATGTACTCCCAAGATAAACCGCTTCCTCTCTTTACTTAACAGCATTATGGCTGTAATGAGAGTTATGATTTGTCATTAAATAACCTTTTGATTTATCATTAAAAAAAACACCCATGTAAGTTTACCAACTTTGCAAGTACAAACAAGCACTGAAAACTGAACATGCAAGACTTGACATTGAGTTTATCTGTTCTAGGTTATCTTGCTTTTAACCATTTTTATAGTCTGTTATAGAATAAATTTTTGTAAAGAAATGTATCAGTCTTTCCGGCGAATTATTAGGCTTACTTTTAAATTATGTTAGATTAACTTTACTTACATTGCTTAACGTTTCGATGATGATTTTCTGGCTCGCTATGAGCCAGAAAATTGAGTTGATGAGACATAGTGTAATTTGATGTGAAGTACTAGTCAACGTGAGGAATATTATTTTAACCAGTATATGATAATCAAACGGCTTCACAATATCACTTTCGTGGTATTTTTTCAACTGAATAAGTTCTCGGTTCGGTTCAGGTCCAGCTGAAGCTGATGTTGAGTGATGTTTATAATGATTTGAAATCACCTCTTTATTCCACGAATTGACGATTGCCAGGGATGCCAGTGTCTCCAGGTCAACAAATTAAAATTCTCCACGTCCCACTTGTCACCACTAAAATTCCCCACAAGCCAACCAAGGCCACAGTGTAGTGTGACCTTGAGCCAACAGGCCCAAAACACCGGTCTGACACTTAAATGGAGCCAAGTGGTAAGCTTATTGGAGCGGGTTAGTTCGAATCACTTTAGTTAGATGTCGTTGTAAAAACATGGTTTTCTTCTTCTTCACTGAATCAGCCAATCAAAACCACGATAACGATCTGCTAACTTGCTAACTTCCTATTCCGTTTCCCCTGATTTTCTGTCACGACGCGACGTGTACACAAACAAAACGAGTTGGAATTAATTTGAATGTGGGAAAATACCTAAAGTACGTTTGCCACTAGTGTAAGTGGTTTTGCGAAATACTGTACTGCGTGATTCATTTGTGCTTCAAGCTATTGATAGAAAATAAATACGTAGATGTTTACATAAAAGCTCTTAATAAAAATCAACTAAATTAATTTCTATTATGTGCTTTTATGTAAACATCTTCGTATTTATTTTCTATCAGTCGCTTTAAGCACAATATGAATCACTCAGTACAGTACGGAATTTCGCGAAACAACTTGCACTAGCGGCAAACGTTCTTAATCAATAATTTAATCTAAACAAATCGGTAAAGTCATTAAAATTGAAAGTCTAGCAAACAAAACAATAAAACGAAAATATAAACAAAGCAGACGACGACAATCGATATCTCGCATCGACGACGATCGATATATCGCATCGACAACCATCGATATAACGCATCGACGACCATCGATATATCGCATAGATTTTTTTAGTTCGTAGCACTTTTATCAGACAGCGCTACTGTTCCCTTACCACCGAGTTAACATGAGAGTGCCAACTCTTTACGAAGTTCATTATTACTCTATGCCCAAAATTAATTCCCCACAATTCCCCACTTGTAGTCCTAATTTTCTCCACAATTCCCCAATTTTCAGGAAAACAAATCTTTTGCAACACTTTAAAACAACTGATCATATCAACACTTATAGAAATCCCTAGTCTTTTATGCGAAAAATTAATGAGTGACACACCGATAACCGTGGAACCATCGATGTATTTTATCGATGCGTATAACCAGTGTAGCAACTATAGAGGAGAAGGGGACGGAACGAAACTGAAAGATTTTGCAGGTTTGGGCGGCAGGACCATTTGAAGAAGGGAAAAGTCAGAGTGTAAACACAAAATAAACTGTGCATGACTGTAAAATTACTGCTATTACTACAGTTCATTACAGGAGGGAGAGATGACCTTGACAGAGTAAAACACGTGTTCATTTCGGCTCCGTTATAATCACTGATTTTCTCGTGCAGTTGTTAGATACTTACAGGAAAAGTTTATATTCGGAATCAGTTGGTTTGCCGCTATTAATTTTTGTGATTAGAAGTTTCGGAGGTGTTTCCGCAGCAAAGATCTTGGTAAATATAACCTGCAATATTTCATGTTTCGGTCACCTCAGAAGTTGCGGTCTGGTTCTAAAGGCAAGCCAGTGCTGCTATCTGGTGCTGATAAGCGCAACGTCGTCCAACGATCGCTGTCAGCTCCGTCACCGCCCACGTCGTCGTCTGCAAGCGCGGCCGCCACAACAACAACAATGTCGCCCGCCGGCATGGACACCATCGACCCGGCCCTGCTCGCCGCTGTTCAGGCGGTCGTTGAAAAGGCGGTGAAGACAGCTGTTGAAGCCGCCTTGGCTACATTCAACGAGAAAATATCTAAACTCCAAGAGGAAGTGTCCGCTTTGCAGAGGAAGCTAAAGGGGGGTGACGACAGGTTTATGGAGAGAGCGGATGAGCTGGAACAATATCAGCGGCGGAATAACATCCGATTGTTCGGCGTAAAAGAAACTGTCGGTGAAGATACAGATGAACTGGTTCGTCAGATATGCCGCGAAAAACTTGAAGTTGAGTTGCCAGTGGAAATTGTATCTCGCTCTCACCGAGTGGGCAAGCGGCAAGAGCCGGGGCCTGACGGTAAAGTGCGACATCGCCCGATCATCGTCCAGTTCGCCACCTACCGAGCTCGACAAACGGTCTTCGGAACGAAGAAGCGGTTGAAGGGGTCCGGTGTCACCATCAGGGAGGACCTGACACATCGGCGACAAGAGGTATACAGGCGAGCCGTGTCGAAGTTCGGTATGCAGCATGTGTGGACGCAGGACGGCAGGATCATGTGGGTGGACAACAGCGGCAACAAGGGTGTAGCGACGCGCCTGGCGGACTTACCGGCTTAATCACAGTGCATCAGAACAGGTTCCAAATATTAAAAAATATTTAAATGGTTTTGTTTGTTTATCCCATCAAACAATTACTATTTATTTATTTGTTATTTTTAATCCATTGCCTGATTTGTATTAACATTTGTTATTCTTTTTTATATTATTTGTTTTTTAATCAAGTTGAATATAACGAATTGTTCTTTTTTGTAGAATCTTGGTGCTCGTTGTTTTATTTCTTTAAAATAATAGGCATTTGATTTTATATTGACAACGAGAGTTCTCTGTTAAGGTTTAATTTATATCTATTAAAATACAACTTTGTTTTGGGATATTTCACAAGACATGATCTAGGTTATTATTTTAAATTTGATCGTTTTTCACAGCATGATTATTGCATTTAATTAATTAAGTTGAATTTCTTGTTTTAATGCCAATATGTTTTTGTTAAGTTAAAGCTTTATTTATTTTGTTCAGCTATGAGAAAATGAGGCTCGTTTTAATTGAATGATTTATAATTTATTTATCTATAAATTCACTTATATTTAATTTGTTTATCTTGATAGTCGTCATATGCACGATTATTGCATGTTACAGGTTATTTTTTAAGCCGATAGGTAAATATTTTAAATAATACCTCATGTTATAGCTGTTTCGTGATAATAAGGCATGTCTTAATCGCATGATTTTTGTTTATGTTTAGAGCAAACTGTCAAATTATAATCTCATAGTTAAACGTTGGAGAATCTTGATTATCATTACTTTATTTTCATTTTATTTTATTTGAAAGATATTTCTTGAGTTTAACTGAAATGTATTTATTTATGTGGCAATTATCTTATTATTTGTTTATTCAATGTGTTTGCAATAAGATATAAAATTATTGGAGCCCCAAAAATGTACACGTTAATTGATTACCGTATTTAGTAATGGTTTATGAAGAAGGTTATTTATTTTTTGGAATGAATGGATGGATGTTTGTGTGCATGAATGAGTCAGTGACTGCGTCGGGGACTGCCGCCTGCGATGAGCCTGCCAGGGCGCCGCGACCTTGGGACCCGGCCCCCAACCACCGACATTACCATCCAGGCCATTAGCTTTTTTTTTGGGACATTAGGCCGGTCGGTGTTGGGCCTCGCCATGCCCGCCACACCGACCGGCTTATCACTCCTCCCCCGCCCGCTACTCACCCTCCACTGAGCACCGCTGATTATCTCTCTCGCTCCCTATCTCCTTATCCCAAACAACTAAAGGTAGCGCACATCAATGCCCAGTCATTGCGTGCGCATATTGATGAGGTGAGGGAAATTTTTTGTTCCACTAATAATATTAATAAAAATAACGTCTTTGATTTAATTGCTGTTTCGGAGTCCTGGCTTAAGCCGAGTATCCATTCGAACGAGGTTTCCCTTCCTGGATATACATTGCGGCGAAACGATAGGATCGGTAAGCCTGGTGGTGGCGTTGCAGTGTATATCAGGGAGGGAATTAAATTCAAAACGGTTTTCTCTTCGCCCTCTGAGTACTCGGCTAAGCCAGAATTTTTACTCATTGAAATTAATTTATCCGGAGCGGATGACCTGTTGTTGGGGGTATGTTACCGACCCCCCAGAACAGGCCATCTGCTAGATTTTGAAAATTCTCTTCTAAATTCAATGTTTAGGTACAGTCATGTCATGATCACGGGTGACTTTAATACTGATTTACTATCCACTGCCCAGAATTGGGAATACCGCCAACTAACAGCTATGTTTGAGTCATGTAGCTTGACTATACTTCCACTTGCCCCTACGCACCACTCTGCCGAGTCTGACACCCTTCTTGATCTAATGGTTGTATCCGACCAAAAAGATATTATTCACCATGGGCAGCTTCCAGTCCCCGCAATATCTAAGCATGACCTCATCTTCTGTGTGTATTCAATAAAAGCACCCAAGCCCAAGATTAAATTCATAAAGTACAGAGATTTTAAAAACATGAATCAGGCTGCCTTTTTATTTGATGTTCAAAACACACCATGGCATTTAATAGAAAATCTAAACTCCGTTGATGAAATGGTTCATGAACTTAACAATGTAATTTTGAGTCTTTTTGATAAACATGCCCCGGTTATTACTAAGCGTTTGACTAAAAGACAACCGGTGCCTTGGATGACTCCTGAAATACGCAGTCTGATGGCTAGGCGCGATTCTCTCTTCAGGAGAGCAAAACGTATCCAAAATCAAATGCTCATGGATGAATATCGGCATCTCCGAAATAGAGTGAAACAGATGTTGCGAAATTCCAAATTGAGATACATCCATAATCTTTTCCAAAACAGTAATCAGTCATCTAAAGTCTTATGGCGCAACGTAAAAAGCCTTGGGCTTGGGAAGCAATCTGATACACAGCAAATCAGTATTCCTTTAAATGATTTGAACCAATACTTTTCTTCAAGTAATCAGAGTATAAATCAGCAAAAAGTAAATAGTTATTTAAATGAGCTAGTAAATTCACCAGTCCAAAACTTTAACTATCCTCAGTTTAATTTCAAGCTTGTCATCCAGTCTGATGTGTTAAATGCTATTCGTCGTATCCGCAGCAATGCTGTTGGGTTTGATGGAATACCTATATACGCTTCATTAAAGATATTCTCTTTGCCATTCTTCCAACTATTACACATATTTTCAATACATCTTTAAGGCACTCTTCTTTCCCCTCTTCTTGGAAGTCTGCTCTTATTCGCCCTTTAAACAAGATCTCAGCTCCTGTGTCTTGCCAGGATTTCAGGCCGATTAGCATTTTGCCCGCACTATCGAAAGGCCTCGAAAGAATCGTGCACTGTCAAATGACTGACTACATCACTGAAAATAACATACTATCTGACTATCAGTCCGGTTTCCGGACGGCTCACAGTACTGAAACTGCACTTCTTCGTGTGACGGAGGACATAAGACTCTCAATGGAACACCGACAGGGCACGATTCTAACCCTTTTTGATTTTTCTAAAGCTTTTGATTGTGTTAATCACGACCTTTTAATTGAAAAATTAAGGGCCATAGGGTTTTCACAGGATGTTCTCAAATGGCTGAGATCTTATCTGTCAGACAGGCGGCAGTGTGTGGAGGTTGATGACATCAGATCTGACTGGGAAACTGTTACTTGCGGTGTGCCCCAGGGATGATCTATCCTTGGGCCTCTGCTTTTCGTGCTGTATGTGAATGACATTAACACAACTCTTACTCACTGTAAATACCACATGTATGCCGATGACCTTCAAATTTATGCACCTTTTTCAGTCAACAATATTAATAATTGTGTCTGGAGAATAAACGAAGACATATGCCGAATCACTTTATGGACTGAAAAACACGGACTTAGACTCAATCATGAAAAGACCAAGCCTATAATCATTTGCCATTCACGTTTAAGAAAATCAATTGACTTCAACTCTACAAATTCACTAACAGTCAATGGAAATATTCTTCCTTACTACGACAGAGTTAAAAATCTCGGACTTACTATCAACTCAACACTCACTTGGGATGACGCCGTAGTCGACATCCGAAAGAAAGTCTTTGCCTCGATACATTCACTTAAGAAATTGCAAACTTTCTTACCATTACATATCAAACTCCACCTCGTAAAATCACTTGTCTTTCCTCACTTTACTTACTGTAACACTGTGATCAATGACATGACTGTGGCTCTTTCTGATGCGCTTCAGCGGACTCAGAACTATTGTCTGAGATATGTCTATGATCTGAGACGCGTGGAGCGCATAACACCATACTACTTTGAGACGAGATTGTTGAAATTAAATGATCAGAGAGCAGTTAAAATTCTTTCATTTGTGTTCTCAATTTTAAAAACTAGTTTACCAAATTATTTTGTGCATGACTTTTATTTTGTGTCTCAGGGTAGTATAAGAACTTCACGCTCTGCTTCCCTAACACTTCGAATGCCTCATCATAGAACGGCAATATATGACCGCGGTTTTGTCGTCACTGCTTGTCGCCTCTGGAATGGCTTGCCAGAATCCATTAAGTCCCTGGAAAGTCGTCGTCGGTTTGTGGTGGCGCTGAGAGAATTTTACTTTCAGCGGATGTCCTTGGCCGGTGCGTCCTGGGGGGTGTGTCTTATGCGTGGTTGCTGATGGATGGAAGGTTGTGTGACTGAATAAAATTTATTTTTTCCCCTTTTTTGTAAATATAGTTTTAAGTTATTTTGTAAATATGATGCATAAGTATTTATTGTACTCTATTATATCAGGTTAAGTGTAAGAAAGGGCCAAGTAATAACTTTGCCTGTATAAATAAACAATTTTTCATTTTCATTTTTTTTCATTTTCATTTCATTTTCATTTCATTTTCATTTATACTACAACTGCATGATTCAACCACATTTTTCAATTTTACGAGTCAGTCTGTGTTCATTAAAGAGAAAAAATACCACCGTTGCAGCAGACCTGCATACTCAGCGAATTTCAAATGCAAAACAACATATTTCAATCCAACAGAGCGAGATTTGACATGTTTTCTAAGAACGTGGGGAATAACATGGGGAATGAGTATGCAGGTTTGCTGCTACAGGTATATTGAAACTGGGTGGTTTCAATTTAATATTTAGTAGACCTGAACTAGAAGAAGCTATTTACCAAGTTTTATATGTTGAGAAATAATCGAGATACAGAATTTGACTTATTTCCCATAAGGTTAACATTGGGCCAACGTACTGTGTTTACCACTTTCAATATCTCGGTAACCAATGGACATAGAGCAGTGATTCAAACCACTAAATTGTTTGTTTTTTTGAGCTGAATTCAATAGTGTAACAAAAATTGAGTTATTTTTATTTTTCTATGTAAAAAACTTTAAAAACCATTTTTGGGGGGTTTACCCCCCTTTACCCCCCCTTACAGTGGGCCGATCGGGCTGGTTTACGAACTCGTCCGAGGGATTACCACTTTACACGTCTGCACCAAATTTCATTAAGATCGGACCATTTTTACGGCCGCTATCGTGCTCACAGACACACACACACACACACACACACACACACACATATATATATATATATATATATATTCGAACGAATGGTGTTTTTTTGCTTCTGTGGGGCCCCAAAACGAAAAGTTATCATAGTCTCGGTCTTAGGTCTTACCATGAAACCTACGGTAATAGCTTCTTCTCTATAGGGCAAATCAGGGGTTAATTTCAGCCGGAGCACACCGGAGCGCAGCTCCGGTACTTTTTAGGAAACCGGAGCTCACCGGAGCACGGTTTCTCAACTCACTGGTACGGCTCCGGACCCTTTTTCTGGCCACGTAACTTATTAATACTATTTAATATAAGCGTACAACTCTTTCTAATTTGGGAATCCTCGAAGTTAATTTAACAACTCTATTTTTCTTTACATAGTTTCACGCAAGGTAATAGATGGTAGTTTTTTAACCTCCATTCTGAATACTGATCACGCACTTGATAAACTCGAGATAGGCTTTAGCAAGTGATGGTGGAAGTTTACTATCTTCAATTAAGGGCAAATCCAATCCAGGCCAATACGAGCGTGTACTGGGTGCGTTCGGCATTACCGTACTCATTTTTACGTCGATTTTATAAGGCCTCTTGCGGCAAATATTTCGTCAAATGTGTGGACAAATCAGGTGCACCCTTGTTCGACAATAGTAAATTCCCACCATGAGTCGTGAGTGGCGCTAAACACACGTAGCGCTGGAGATCACAATCTTCATGACCACTATGGCACAAGTACACTCTGGCCGCGGCAGGGCAAACCTAGCTAGCGCGAAAGTGAACACGGCCTAATTGTTAAACTGTGGTCATAACCTTTAAAAAGGCATCAAATTTAATCGCAATTCAAAAACAATTCCGGGGGCCCGAGGGTCCATGTTGTCCAGTTGGACAACATTCTGCTGCCCTGACATACTAAAATACTTGACAAAAAACGTGAAGCGGACATAACTTGGGGACCAATGGACTTAGAGCAACGACTCAAACTACCAAACTGTTTGTTTTTCAAGCTGAATCCAATGGTGAAAACATTAATTGGATTACTTTAATTTTTCAATTTGAATAAGCCAAAAAAACATTTTTGGAGGGTAAAAGAAGTCTTTACCACATTTTGGATATTTCGATCTGGCTGGTTTATGAACTCGTCCAAGAGAAGCTAGTTTTACATGTGTGTACTAAATTTTGTTACGATCGGACGATTTTTACGATAGTTGTCGTGCTAACAGACACTCAAAAATGAAAATTCTATTCCCCATATAAGTCCATGTTAAATGTTGAAATAAATCGTGATTTTTGCAGGTAAAAATGCATTTCCGCGATATTCTCTCTCGATATCCAGAAATTAGAAATAGAAAGATATCAATTAATATAAAAATTGATATGATTGCTGAGGGCACCCTGAACGGATATGTTTAGTGTTATTTCAAAGTTACTCTAAGGAAATAAATTCGCTAAAAGACAGGTGGCAGCACTGTTATGATGATTACCTTTGACATTTAGCTTTTTTGATTTTAATGGGCGCGTTCAGCCGCAGTCACCGGTGGTTAACCGGTTACCATAGTCACTAATAGGCAAATCCACCGCATCTTGACAATCAACAATGTCCTACTTACCGAATCCACCGTAAGCACAACATCGGTGGATGCACAACAATGATCGGTAGGATGGTACGTCCACCACTACTGTTCACTTATTATAGGTTAGTAGATTACCCACCGGTGATTGCGACTGAACGCGCCCATTGGCATTGTCGCGGTATTTATGCAGCCACTTTTGGGGATTTTTCTTGGCCCTGGGGATTTTTTCGGCGGATTGGGTCCGACGGAGAATTTGTGGCGGATTTTGGCGGAGGGCTGGTAAATAATGAATTAGATATGAAGCAAATTTATGGTTAAAATATATTTAGAGTGATTTTTTACCCACATATTTACGGTCATAGATATAAATATTGGAATAATTGGCAGTTGAAAGGGATTTTTGTTGAATTTTGCTATCAGATGGGGAAAACTTGGGGATTTTCTTTCCTTTTCTATGGCTTGGCGCCTTGGTGGATTAATGGAGGATTTTTGCTTTGGCTGGGGATAAAATGGGGATTTTTCGCTAGACAGTTGGGGAAATTTCCAGGGGTGGCAGCATTTGGCAGCATTCCAGGGGTGTCCATGTTGTGTCGGCGTCAGCAGTCAGCTGTGCTTTCACAACGTCCGAGTTTGTCAAAAGAAGTCACTTGTTAAGGCACCTAAAGCTAATTGCTTGTATACCTCTTAAACCTTATGCTAAGTCATACTAAATATATTTTGTGTATGTGTAACAATATATGAAAAAGTAGTTTGGTGTGAAAAAATTCAGGTTAGGCCACCAATAAGCGAGGCTACGTGAAGGTTAGGCTCTAGCCACAATGACGGCTCAGTCACCCATCAGCTTAGGGACTTTATATGCTGAACTGAACAAATTTTGCCAGAATAATGATTTTGAAAGAGCCGTTAAGTCTGCAAACAAAGGTGAGCTACTTGCAAGTTTCATTATAAATTTGCTGGCATAAACAAAGTTCTAGGTATAGTATTAATATATTCAGTGCAATTAATTGTGGTTTTTAGGCCCCTTTCACACAAGGCCACTAGTGGCCGCCACCGGTTGCCCGCCACAGCTTAAACATTGTTATAAATGGAGGCCTTCAGACACGACTACTGCAGTTGCCCGACGGGACACAGTGGCCGAGCAGTGTCTCCTCGCGCAACTGCGAGTCGGCCACCGCGGTGGCGGCAACTCGTCGCGGGGCATTGAATGAAATGGGAGCTTTCAGACGTAGCCACCGGTGGCCGCCACTCCCGACTACGCAAGCGCGCGCATTACCTGTTTTTTTTTTTGGGTAAACTCAAGCAGTTCACGTGCGGAGGCAGGTACAGTTGTGAAATGATTTTTTTTTTACGAGTTTTAATTGTTTATTTGATTTTTTAAATGAGTGAACAGAAGAAAAAAAATGGTATCAGAAAACTGACACAATACTTTCTCCCTTAAAGTAAGAAAATCTGCAATAAAATCAAATTAATGTACAATCGCTCCGCAAATACATTAGACAACGTACTGCGTTTACCGCCAAACAAAAATATTAATTATCCCCGCAACTAGTTGACATAGACTAATAATTAAAAAAAAACTGTATTATTTACTTTTTGAAGCCAAATCTAATGGTTTCAAGTATATTTTCTTTAGTAGTTCCATATTTTATGAAATTTGAAAAATATGAATTTTTTAACACTTAAATTCCCATATTATCTTCTAAACCTGAATTTTTACAGACATGCGAGTGGTGTCATTTTATTTGTCATCTTAAGCTCTAATAACTATGAAATTTTTATCAAATTCGTTAGAGCCGTTTTTGAGAAATTTGGATTCGCCTGGAGATATCATGGCTTTACACCTACATGCCAAATTTCATGAAAATTGGGCCGCTGGTGTGGTCTCAAGCTTTGTTTACATACATCCACACATCCACAGTGTGGATTCCACACACGTGGACAGACAGACACCACTCCGAAAACCATGTTTTGGATTCAGGGAGCACTAAAACGAATATTTCCACTAACAACTCAAGTTCGAAAATTTTGACGAAAACAATACTTTCTCCAAATACTATGTATAGGGGGGAGAAAGTAAAAGTGGAAAAAAGGAAGAGAAGCATTCGGAAATAGTTAAAAAAACTTTTTTAGTCGGCACTTAGTTCGTCAAACAACGTGTAGTAAAGGCCATTGTCCTTCCTATTCGTTAGTATTGGATGAACATGGAACATATACACCTGCATCTACGCCTTCTTTTCTCGATTGGTGATGCGAGAAGAATGAGTTGTGTATTACTCATCAGCATTTTCTCGACTAAATCAGAGGTGGCTATTGGTGGAGTGGCCTGCTAGTTGCCTGTACCGTCAATTGCAGTTATCCGGGCTGGTAACCGGTGGCGGCCACCGGTGGCGGCCACTAGTGGCCTCATGTGAAAGAGCCCTTAATCACAGCCACCTTCAATTCAACTTAACTAAGGGACCTTCAATTCAATGTGGAATCCAAATCACAATCTTGCCAATCAATTATAGCCTGGTCTAGCTATGAGGATGATCCTACAGATGAACTTATAGTAACTTATGCTCTAGTGCGGGTGTTAATCCCCTCAAGTGAACACCCCATCCACAAGCTATTGCTTTTCCAAGATTCGTGACCTCCAAGAAGCTGGATTACAATGGTTTATTTTGTGTTTTTCAAATTGAAAAATTATATTTATCAAATTATTGTTTGCACCATTGGATTTAGCTCGAAAAAACAAACAATTTGTTTTTTTTTAATAATTTCTTTAAGTCCATTGGTCTCCGAGATATATTTCTTTAAGTCCATTGGCCTCCAAGATATTGCACATTTTTCCCCTTTGTTTTTAGTATCAGGGCAGCAGAATGTTGGCTTAGCCAATTTCCTATTTACTCTCTACTGAGGTTTTCAGTGAATCGCTTTCAGTAATTTCTCAGTTTATCGATGTATTTAATACGTAGAATTTTGGTTGTTTAAACAATTTTATGTTAATATACTTTAAAAAAAAACATTCTTGCCTACTCATTATATGAAATCTTTGTGTTTTTTTTCATGTAGGTAGGTAAGTCATTTGCCTTTTTTTTACATAGGTTTGTAAAACAAGCTATAATATAATATTTTAATATATAAATATATCACTTGTTTTTTTTTATTTTTTTCATAATAATGGATTAATTACTGGATATTTTGTAATTAGAAATTCACTGAGTATGCAGGTTCGCTGCGACGGGGGTATTTTAGCCTTTCCAGAGAAAACATTTTAAAATCCTTCAGCAGTATGTATCTAAAGGCTATAAAGAATATTTGGGCCAAGATTCATGGCTCAAAGCTCTATATTGTTTTAGAAAATGAGCTTTGATAGCTAAAAATTGCCGCCATTTTGAATTTAATAATTTAACGTGTTTTAGCCTTTTGAGAGAATACATTTCTAAACCCGTTCTTAGTACGCATCTAGAGCCTATTATCATTAATTTTGCCAAATTTCAAGGCTCAAATCTTTATAGTTTTTGAGAAGCTGTGGTCAGTGAGTGAGTGAGTCAGTCAGTCAGTTAACTGTTTTGGCTTTTTTGATAGATGTGATGAAATATAAAGATTGTTTCAGTAGCCAATCGTTATCTAAATCAATGTTTCTAGGTCCTGTAGTAGAAAATGATGTACAAAGAGTGGTTGATTTATTAAAAAATGGAACTTCTCCTGGTCTTGATGGGGTAAATTCCAACATAATAAAAAGGAATTTCAATGAAATTAGTAATGTTTTAGTACATATAATTAATTTAAGTTTTGAGACCGGTGTTTTTCCAGACAGGTTAAAAAATGCTGTGGTTATCCCTATTTTTAAGAAAGGTGATAGAAGTATGTGCAATAATTATAGACCAATATCTTTGTTATCTACCTTTGCAAAAAATTTTGAAAGAGTTATGAAACAGAAATTAGTCAATTATCTAGAAAAGAATCAAATTCTTAGTAAAAAACAATTTGGATTCAGAACGGAAATGAATACTGAAGCTGCACTCCTTGAATTTATGGACAGATTATCTAATTGCATAAATAATGGTAATAAAGTTAGTGGACTATTTTTAGATATAACAAAAGCCTTTGACACAGTGGATCACAACATTTTATTAGAAAAATTGTATAAATATGGGATAAGGGGAAATGCTCATGATTGGTTTAGAAGCTACTTAAACATGAGAATGAAGTGTGTCAAAGTCAATGGGGTAGTAAGTACGATGGGAGAAATCAAATTTGGGGTACCTCAAGGATCGGTTTTGGGGGCAACTTTATTTTTAATATATATTAATGACCTTTGCAATGCCAATTTAAATGGGAATATAACTTCTTTTGCTGATGACACTGCTTTATCTTACGTAGGGGAATCTTGGAATGATGTCGCAATAAAGATAAATAAAGATTTGCTTTCAATTCAGTGGTGGTTTTGTAAAAATAATATGGTATTAAGTGCAGAAAAAACTAAAGTCATAAATTTTTCACTTAAAGGAAATTATAACGAGGAAAATAAAATAATTTTAAAATGTATAAAATGTTTAAGTGAAGATAAAGAATGTACTGAAAATTGTGTTGAAGTTGAAAGCGCCACTAGTATAAAATACTTAGGAGTAACACTGGACGAAAGATTAAATTGGAAGGAACATATAACAAACCTTAAAAATAAAATTAGTAACACCGTTAGATTGTTTTATTTTATTCGAGGAATGTGCAAAGAAGATTTGTTGAGATCACTGTATCTTTCATTAGTACATAGTAGGATAGAATACGGAATAGTGTGTTGGGGAGGTACATATGTCAAAATCTAAAAGCAATTTTTACTATACAAAAGCATTTCATGAGAATGATTAAAAGAAAAAGCCGTTTTGAGAAATCATTTCCAATTTTTTGTTCACTGAAAATACTTCCATTAAGATATTTATATGTTTATAAGGTTCTGAAAAGTTTTTATGAAAGAAGCAAAAATTGTCGAGAAAATAGTGGTTATAAAATTAAGCTTCGTAGTTGCAGGGATAAAGTTGTACCGAGACCAGCCAATACATATTTTACTAAATCCTACAATTTTTTAGCACCAAGAATTTACAATAAATTACCGAACACCATAAATGAATCTTTAAATATGAAAATTTACTTAAAAAAACTAAAATCATGGCTATTCTAGGTACAAAATATTGAGGAGCTACTATTTAATATAATGTCCTAAATAATTTTCTTAATTTGCTGCAAAACATTCCTTTTAACAGTGCCACAGATTTGTGTTTGTTTTATACGTTTTTTCTCTATTGATCGTTTTGTCATTTTTTTTCTCTATTCAGTAGTGTTTATTTTATTTATTGTTTCTCTTTGTGTATTATGGATGTTTTTGTTTAGGCTTTATACAAAATATAATTGTTAATATATTATATTTGTTCATCATGATGAAGTTAATATTAGTAGTTTGGAAGAAGCATTATACTTACTAGTTTGTTTATTTAGTTATATATTTAGTTGATATGTAATTTGTAACAGAAAAATTTTTGGTCACATTATTGCCATTTGTTTTTGTTTTATTTTTTTAAACATTAATAAAGCCTCCAAACAGGCTAAGCCTTGGAGGAAAGTAATATTTTTCAAATGCACGTAGAAAGGTTACAGCTCGGTGTCTTGTGTTTAATTTTTCATGTTATATTTAAACCTGTACCTGTGGCCCATTTGTATTTATATGGAGAAATTGTATTGTTGTACATGTGATTTGAGAAATAAACTTTTTTTCTTTCTTTCTTTCTTTTATATATATAGATTAATTACCTAGGTTTGTGACTTGGGAATTTTTTACGACTTTTTCAAAAAGTTATTTACAGTATTTCATGGTTCATGTTCTAGAAACCAAAGAGCAAGCTAACTATTGTCAATTAAAAAATTGTATTTATCCTTTTTTAGTCATTGTCAGCTTTAAATATATATCACTGTAGTGTCAATAATTGTACTGTCTAAAAAATTCTATATTCGATAAGTAAATTGTACCTTTTTATTTTAGTATTGCATCACTACCCTGATGAATCAAAAGCTTTTCATTGCAAAATAGTTTCCTTGGTTCAGCAAGACAAATTCCAAGAGGCACTACAAGCAATTAACAAACAGCCAAAACTCTCCTCGTAAGTATTTTTTTTATTACAAACCATTAGACCTGAAGATAATTTATTTTAATTAAATTAACATTGATCTCACCCTATTGTGCAAGCTGCCACACACAAAGGATACAATTAATTACAAACATTAAGCCAACCAAACAAAACAATTTGTGATTGATGTTGTTGTTTAGTTGGAAGAATATAAATTACTTCTCAATCGATGTTGAGTTTTTATGATTACTGGGTCATTAGGTATAAAATTAATGGCCAATTTGAAAAAAATAAAAATAAAATATTTTTTAAATTATTTATTTAGTTGCAAGGTAGTATAAATATACTGAATAAAAAACCTTAAGCCTAGCAGAGCTTAAAAATTATATTTAAAGTTGATTTTCCTGGTTTTATTTAAGGACGACACACACTGTTTTCCCCTCTCTCTCGTTTTTGGTGTTTGATTAAAAATTGAAAAAAATATTAAAATTCATAAGTTTTAGGCTGAATCTAGAAGATTAATGTTATTACTAACACCCACATGCGTAAAAACATGGTTTGTACCAATATTTTTTTGGACTGGAAAATTTTGCTTCATTTTAATAACATTTTCAAAAATCATAATTAAACTTTCTATTATTTAGAAATTCCTTATTTGATTTTTATTAAAAATATGATAAAATGATGAGAAAACATCTATCTTTCCATTATCATAAAAAATTATTCAAAATTCAAAATTATTTTTAAAATTTTCCATTTTTATAAAATGAAAAAGTGGCAGTGAGTGAGGGGAGTCAGTGTGAGCAAAGGGAAAAATCACTGTGAGAGAGGGGAAGGTCACGGATAGCGGGAGGGAAAAACCCTGTGTGCCTTTAGCTTTTTCTGTTCCCACAAAATGGAGTTGATTTGGTCTCGTTCTTAAACACTATCGATGACATACTGTAGTAACAGGCGGCCACCGAAGTGAAGTGCCGTTGGAGTTGATCGTAACCTTTATTTTCTGTCGCTTCGTTGGAGTACAGTGGTCCTGTGATTGATGGGTGGAACGCTAAGTGGCTCTTCACGAATCTCAAGTTTTGATATGTTAGAGCGACGGTTGAAGTGGTTGGTACTATGTTGGTCGAAAATTTCTAGTCTCATTGTGGATAAAAGAGCAGGGGATACATGAATGGCTCGATGCGGTTGTCTGTCTGTATTGCTCATGATGAACAGTTGTTTCCTCGTTCTTTCATGACACAGTCGATATCCGGGTAGTTTTTTTGGGAAATGTAGTTAGCAGAAATTCGTTCGTCGACGGCATCGGTAGGGTCGAGAAAAATCATCTGCTTGTTGCACGGTCTCCTTGTGCATTTTGCGTCGACCAATTGGCAATTTTCTGTTGATGATAGATCTGGCCCCAACAGTAGATGCCTCTGGTGTTGCTAATTTGGTCGACATTAACATTGAACGATGCAAACGGCAATATGACGCCGAGCTTTCGTATGCTAGCTGCCAAAGTATTTGGAAAGTCTATAGCGGGTGAACAGCAGTGCAAGTTCGTTTGCGAATCTTGACGGCTTATATCCCTATTTTCCGTACAGACAGCAATCATTTTTATTCTTGAAAATTATCGTTGAAAATATTCAACACTACTCTGTACAATATTACACCAATATTACCAATATTAAACGATTAATTCAAAATAACCTTTAAAAAATTAAAAACTTGTTTACATTTCAAATAATTTTTCTAACCTACGTAAAAGTAAAAACAACCTGAATCAGCTGTTTTGGGTAAATGCAGCTCAACAAAAAATGCCCATGAAGATGGGCACTTGAATGGGCACTTTGAAGGGCTGTAGGACGCAAACCTGATTTTTCCCAGACTTGACACCAGCACCAATCGATTTCTGGTGGTCTTAAACCCCTACTTAAACGAAAAAAAATCAAAAATCCAAGGACAAAATAAAATTAAATAAACGGTATCAGGAAACTGGCACATACTTTCTCCCTTAAAGTCATTTAAAACCAGAAAACATTTAAAGTAAAATAAAACAAATTAACAATTAATCATCACACAAATATATACCAAATTTTATCGAAATCGGTCAGTAAATAACGGAGATATCGGTTTTTGAGTATTTGCCATAAGAATAACATTGGACAACGTACTGCATTTACCGCCAAACTAAAATATCAATTATCTTTGTAACCAGTTGACCTAGACTAATGATTCAAAATACTAGATTATTTAGTTTTTCAAGCCAAATTTAATGGTTGCTAGTATATTTTCTTTAAAAGTTACAAATTTTGTGAAATTTGAAAAATATCAATGATTTAACTCTTAAACCCCCATAACTTCTGAACCTGAATTTTTACATACATGCGGGTGGTGTCATTTTATTTGTCATCCTAAGCACTAAAAACCATGAAAGTTTTATCAAAATCGTTAGAGCCGTTTTTGAGAGATTTGGATTTTTGTCATTTTTATGGGTTTTTATGGGGTAAATACCCTTAAAAATCAAAAATTCAAAAAAATGAAAAATACGCCTGGAGATACCACGGCTTTATACCTACATGCCAAATTTCATGAAAATCGGACCACTGGTGTCATCTCTAGCTTTGTTTACATCCACACAGACGCACATACACACACACACAGACAGACAGACAGACACCACGCCAAAAACCACTTTTTTGGATTCAGGGAGCACTAAAACGAATATACCCACTAACAACTCAAATTCAAAAATTTTGACCAAAACAATACTTTCTCCATATACTATGTATAGGGGGGAGAAAGTAAAATGCAAAATAAAAATAACACTTTTTTATATAAAAAAATTAATAACACCGTTTCAGCAGACCTGCATACTCAGTTTCAGTTTATTGCTGATAACGAAGAGGGGGTTAGCTGAATTTCAGGGGGGTAGACAAATTGAGGGGAGGTATTTGCTAAATTTGGGTGGGAGAGCCCCATGAGGCTTGGGGGGGATGGGCACCCCTGAATACAAAGTAAATATTGTTTACATTGTTTCAGAGACCTGTTCTTGGAAAAGGCGTCCTTTCTGTGCTTTATACTTTTACATAATACAAAGTAATTAATAATTATTGTTTACATTGTTTCAGAGACCTGTTTTTGGAAAAGGCATACTGTCAGTACCGCTTGAATCAAATTCAGGATGCATTTAAAACTGTCAACTCTGCGCCAAATCTGTCTTATGAGCTGAAGGAGCTAAAAGCACAGATTTTATATAGGCTTGAAAGGTATTACGAGTAAATATATAAATGCTGTATAACAGGTGAACAACATTAGTGAAAATAAAGCATGTTTTCATTCCCTTTACAGAAACATGCAATTACTGAGCCAAACTAGAAATCAGTATTTTACCTTCAAGAAATGCTCTTAAAAATCATGTAGGCCTAAATTAAGTTTAAATATATGAAAAATTATTAGACGACTTTCCCAGTTTATTCTAGGCCTATGCATATTTAGCCTGTTAGTGGAACTATTACAGCTTAAAGGAAATAAATCAACACTTCAAAAGTACTTGGAAACAATCCTTTAACCGTCAAAAGTCTGAATAGTGAGATAGGTTATCAGGTTATCATGTTAAACTGTCACAACTCACCTCTTGCTTTCCCTTTGGCCTGACACACATAGATCTGAAGTTCAAATGCATGGGTTAAGATCACAAGAAAAATGCAGACACCTTTTTTACAAATAAGAATTATCAGTGCTTGATTTGTAAAAATTGAGAAACCGGAACTGTAATTTACCAGGTTGTACATAGCCCCCCCCCACTCCGTTCTTTCCTTCAATAAAGTTATTATGTGTCTCTGTGAATAATATATCGTTTTAAAAATTCACATTTTATTTAACTCAGATTTTAAAATAAGTTAATTTAAAATCAACGAAGCATTATTAATTTTACTAAAAAATTAATTCTTTAACGAAATTTTAGAATTTTTATGATACCTTGTGCGAGTGTTCGGGTCTTTTTAGCGTTTTCAACATTTGGCTTAGCTCATTACACTAGACGAAAGAGCGCTAATTTCATGCCGAAAGTCCAAGCCTAATTTCCGTTCATTTTAAACGATCGGTATTTTCGATAAAAGTAATCCGGTCGATTACACGCGATCGTTCCTTCCGACAAATACCCCGGCCGGTTACAAATGATCCTCTCTTCTGGCGAATTCTCCGGTCGATCCTCTTGCGGTATATTCTCCAGCCAATTACCCGCGATCGTCTTGTGCGGCAAAGTCTCTGTCCGATTACACGCGATCGTCCCTTATGGCAATTACTCCGGTTGATTACACACGATTCTCCCGTATGGCAAATTCTCCGGCCGATTATACGCGATTGTATTTTGAGGCAAATTATCCGTCCGATTACAAGCGATCGTCTCTTTCGAAAACTCCGGCCGATTACACACGATCGACTCTTTTGGAAGAAAGAGGTCCCAGAACGCCGTTCCGCCGCGTTCCCCCGCAAATCAAGCACTGAGAATTATCTCAGGAAATAAGTTTTTAGCTTCAAATTGGTTATGCGAAATGACAATCTTTGAACTCATTTTAATGAAAGCTGGCCTCCAGACATCAGAACCTCTGTGGCCTGCAACAAGTGTTGTTTTTGGCTATCAGCTGCCAAGCTTACCTTTGGCGCTTTTGCCCTGTTGCCAAACAAATACTCACGATATCTTAATTCTGTAAGGTAAACGCACCACTGCCTGACAGTTTAAGAAATCATTTACAGTTAATAACCTGTGGTTTCGTAAAAATAGGAATCTAACCTGTATTATTAATTGTGCGTGATTCTAAATTTAGGCTAGTTTGGTTTCAAAAATTTTTGTAATAAAGGGGTTATAAATATTTTGTAATAAATGTTTTCAAATTAGCTCGACCTTTATGTTTGAGTGCTTGACACTAATAAACCCTCCGTAAATGAAATCATAATATCCGATGTATAAAGGTGTATTTTTATGAAATGTTAAAACTAATCATTCATACTACTTATGAATATCGCTAAAATTACAAAAAAAAAACTACTTTATAATTCTTATAGGGAGAATTCCAAAAGCGATGCTATCGGGTAGAGGAGGCATCAGAACACTACCATTTTTTTAAGATTTAATTGATACTGATTTATTTTTTTTAAATACTAAGAACAAACATATTTTCCCTTAAAAATTTGATCTTGTGTAAAACATTGTCAGGGAATCTCAGTGTCGGCTGCAGGTGCGTTTGCCTTAGTTCTTTATTTTGTTTGACTCCTTAAAATTAGATCACCGAAGGATATCTACTAAAGCGTCATTAAATACGTTTGAGCAATAAATACAACAATAAACTGATTGGCAGCTAAGAGATCTTTGTTAGTCCTTGGTAGTCAAGTAAAAAATTTAAAAAAAATACTTCTAAAAATGACAGCTACAACCCCACAATGACTCAATGTATTTTAATGTGCTAAGCTTACTTTTGGTTTGGACATATCTTCCAAAGTCATCTGTATTTTTATAGCTATGAAGAATGCTTTGATGTTTACCGCGATATTATAAAAAACACGAATGATGACTATGAGGAAGAAAGGGAAACTAATCTTTCTGCTGTTATTGCCAACATGCTTCTTGATGGTTCTGTAAGTATAATCCTATAATATTTTATTCACCAATCAAATTGAAATATGATATTGATATTTAGCAACGCAGTTAAGTTTCCTTACCCCAGTGACAACCATATTATGAACTAAAAACTTCTGATACTTTACAAGGCAACAGTAACTGGTGGACCAAGCCTTGTTAGGAAATTTTTTTACCTATCATCCTATCATATTATTACTCCCTGTAATCTTCATCCCCCATGCTGAAATTGAATTTCTCTTGATAAAAGGCTGTAGTTGACAAACTTTGTGTGTAGATATCATACAATTCGTATATTGCATGTAGATCCTTTGGATCATGAATGCTTTGCGGCTTCAACCTTTGGTGACCTCAGTAAAGCATTCAGTCTATGACATATATTATCTGATATCTGACAGCTGCTTAGTTCTTGCTTGTTCTATATACTTAATAATTCACATTAATTGTCCTCTTGTTTTCAGGCAAAACAAATTCCAGAATTAAGAGAACATACTTATGAGCTAGCGTACAATTCTGCTTGCCAACTTATAGCTCAAGGAAAATATGCTGAGGCTGAAAAGAAACTAAAAGTAGCAGAGAAACTTTGCAGAGAAGCTCTACAAGAAGAAGAAGAAGATGTTGAAGAAGGATTAGGAATTATTAGGTGGTTAACATTGAAACTCAATATTTTTTTACTACACAATAAGAATTCAGTATGTTAGCCAGCTTTTCATGAGTATTCTTCATTCCTGTTTAAATTATATGAAGAGAATTTTTTTAACTACCCCTATTCATATCAGGGTAGTTAAGAGAAAGATTTCTTCCTATCCTGTTCCACTTTATTGCAAGCAGAACTTATTTAACAACTGCGACCTGGATTGCACTGCTATCTAACTGCATCATTCCCTACTAAGTCCAAACTAATTTTATTTCAGAAAATGCTCAACGTGTGACTATGCGTATGACATCAGTATAATATGAATGTGAACATGTTAATCTATCTTTTTGACTAGTCTAGGTTGATGAAATCTGATTTTTACGATATGGAAGTATTAACAGTATTGTAAACTACCTACTGCTTTAATTTTATGTTTGAAAGAGGAAATTTGTTAATTGTTATGTTGTGAGACATTGTTATGATTTATTGATTATATACTTATAGAAGAGCTATGTGCTTATTACCTAGATGGTGGACAAGTACATCCAAAACCTTGTACAAGGTGAAAATATGATGTGGCTAAAACTTAAGGCAACTTTATGCACAAGAAGAATTTTGTTGGGTTGTGTAGGCCAAATGTTTCACCGTCAGCAATTTGTAGCGTTCTTAAATTTGACTTAATTCCTAATACATATTAATTTCCGTATACATCACTTGTTTATACTAACCCATTAACATAATGAAACTGATGTTACAGAGCCCAACAGGCATACTGTTTGCAGTTACAAGGCCGTGAAAAAGAAGCCCAAGCAATGTACAATGCTATTTTGAAAAGGAAACCTGATGATATCGGGCTAGTGGCCATAGCAAGCAATAACAGTATTACATTGAATCGAGATCAGAATGTTTTTGATTCAAAGAAGAAAATACGTAGTGCAATGGCTGAGGGTCTACAAAATAAGTTAACTTCACGCCAGAGGAAAGCCATTAGAATAAACCAATGTTTACTTTCAATCTACACTAACCAGGTATGACTGGGCGTATCATTTTAGGGCTAATTCTTCTTCATTAGTATTTTGTAGGGGTGTGCGAATATTCGAACTTCGAACTTTTTTCGGACTTCGAATATCACGATATTCGATTTTCGAGATTACAAAGAAGTTCGATATGACCGAATCGAATATTTAAAGGACTGGCATAAAATCAAAAGTAGGTGAAAACGTACCCATTTTCAAAATAAAAGTACGTTTTTTGTAGTTGCAAACAACTACGAATCCATTTTCTACATCAGAAACAGTTGCGTCCTCATGTAGACAGACGACAGATGAATAGCTGCTGTAAAATAATACTGACATCGCAGTTTTTCCACGAAATTCCCTCTGCCGTGTTGATCAGTCGTGCAGTACTTAGGTCAATATACTGCGCAATACCCGACGCGACAACGATTTTTTTCGTAAGATAAATTCTCTCATCACAGCATTAAATCATTTAACAAATAATAGTCCATCGTTCATCAGTTCTGTCTCGACCAGTATCCGATACTGACGAAACATCAGTTGGTAAAAGAGAGAATTGCAATCTAGACCAGTCAGAGTTCATCGATGACCGACAGTGTCCAGAGTCGTCTTCAATTGCCAAAATGAAATATCCCGTGTAAACACCCCATAAATAAATAGTCGTGTTGGTGTTAAAGCCGTAAATATCTTAAGGTGTAACACCTACTTTTCAGGCCATAAATATCTTAAGCGGAATCTGGGATCACTATCGCTTCCAATTTTGATACGATGAAGTAAACAATTACAATAATTTTGGGCTGGCAAACAGTTGGCGGACCTGTTCATTATTTATATTTTTCGTTTTCGAATGTCGTCGTTCTAATCTTCGTCTGCTTTTGAAATTAATAGTTGTTAATAACTCGAGAACGTCTTATGTGTCTTTGTTTCAATCGCTTTCAGATTTCTTAATTTTTCAATAAAGCAATTACAACTACGTAGAAATAGAAATGTTGAATGATCAAAAATTGGTTTTATTTTGTTGAAATCTGACGTATCAGGCGGAGCATGTTTATTTTCAATACGTGATTACTAAAATGGTCATTTTTAGATAACGGTACAATGTTGGTTTGACAACTTAAGCCTATGATAATAATTAATGAGTTTGCTTGCTGTTTATAATGTAAAACAAATCAACTTTGTTGTAAGTAAATGGCCAATGTAAATTATCTTGAAATTTAGGTTAAATTTACTGGTCTGACTTATTATTTTAGGAGAATCAAAATCTTTCTCAGGCATTAATGCACAAATGAAATTGTAAGGTGGCTTTCTTCAAATAAATGTGAAATAGTTGGTGAACCAAGTTTTATATGTAATTCTTTGGTCTAAGAATAAGAATAAGAATAAGAACTTTATTCTGCCAGAAAATATTCCACACAAATACATTGGCACGTCACAATTACATAAATAAAAAATATCATGTTAACTAAAGTCCTTCATAGTCCACAGTCTTGATGTGTACTCATCTACAGAATAAAATGTTTCTTTACATAAAAAATAGTTTAGTTTAGATTTGAAGTGTTTATCACTAAGTTGTCTTATATCTAATGGTAACTTGTTGTATAACTTAATAGCAATTAACATAGGGCTTTTATCTGTTTTAGCTAATCTTATTTGTGGGGTATTTTAAATTAATACAAAAACGAGTATTGTAACTGTGAACATCACTTCTACAGTTTAGTTGATCAATATTGGCTCTAAGGTAGATCCAACATTGTAGCATATATAAAGAACTCAAATTTAGTATTTTAAACTGCTTAAAAAGATCCTTACAACTAGGGGTGTACGAGTAGTGATTTTTTGGTTTGAATGGAATCGAATCGAATAGTTTATGACTATTCCGAATATCGAATATTTTCGAAACAAATATTTATGTTAATGGTTATTCGTTCAAATGAGATCAAATTTTAAATCACAGCATGTAAGTATAAATACCCTTTCGCAGCAAACCTGTATACTCAGCAAATTACCAAGCATTTTGTAGCAACTATTCAATAATTAATATAATGTTATCAAAACAAAAGTGTTATTTCATTGTGTTTTCTTTACTGTTGTCCTTACTTTCTCCCTCTCCTCCCTGTATTTATCTTATTTAATTATTAATAGCATTATAACAAGTCAAAATAATATAGGTCAAATACTAAAGTACACAAAGGTACAACTGATCAATTGTTAAGAATTTAGAAATTTATTGATTCCTCTCAAGCGTAGGTAATATTCATTTGAATAAGCATAATTAGGCCTATAGTGGCAATTTCAGGAATTGGCTACTTAACAATTCCTTTTCTACTGCAACCTAAATTTGTAAACTCTTAGGCCTCTGCATCCCTTTGTTCCTTTTAATGAACCAATAAATTATTTGATCAGAGACTAGGCGTAAGGGATTAGACCAAAGAATTACATATAAAACTTGGTTCACCAACTACTTCATATTTGAAGAAAGCCTTACAATTTTATTTGTGCATAAAATTAAGCCAGACCAGTAAACTTAAATTTTAAGATAATTTACAATTGCCATTTACTTGTTACAACAAAGTTTATTTGTTTTACATTATAAACAGCAAGCAAATTCATAAATTATTATAATAGGCTTAAGTTGTCAAACCAACATTGTACCGTTATCTAAAAATGACCATTTTAATCACATATCGAAAATAAACACGCTCCACCTGATTCGTCAGATTTCAACAAAATAAAACCAATTTTTGATCATTCAACGTTTCTATTTCTACGTAATTGCTTA
Organism: Flexamia atlantica; assembly: GCA_035578135.1. NCBI lineage: Eukaryota > Metazoa > Arthropoda > Insecta > Hemiptera > Cicadellidae > Flexamia > Flexamia atlantica. The sequence continues at coordinate 32,647,531 of JAQJVK010000001.1, forward strand.
TTTGAAAAATAAAAAAACTGAGCGATTGAAACAAACACGCGATAGACGTTTTCGAGTTATTAACAACAACTAAACTTCAAAAGCAAAAGCAGACGAAGTTTAGAACGACGACGAAATTTGAAAACGAAAAGACAAATAATAAACAGGTCCGCCAACTCTTTGCCAGCTCAAAATTATTGTACTTCATCGTATCAAATTTGGGAGCGATGGTGATCCCGGATTCCGTTTAAGATATTTACGGCCTGAAAAAGTCGTATGAAACACCAACACGACTATTTATTAATGGGGTATTTACGGGACATTTCGTTTTGGCAACTGAAGACGACTCTGGACACTGCCGGTCATCAGTGAACTCTGATTGGTCTTGATTGCAATTCTCTCTTTTACCAACTCAACTGATGTTTCATCGGTATCGGATACTGGTCGAGACAGAACTGATGAAGGATGGACTATTATTTTTTATATGATTTAATGCTGTGATACGAGAATTTATCTCACGAAAAAATTCGATGTCGCGTCGGGTATTGTGCAGTATATAATCTAAGTACTGCACAACTGATCAACACGACAGAGGGAATTTGGTGGCAAAACTGCGATGTCAGTATTATTATTTTATAGCAGCTATTCATCTGTCGTCTGTCCACGTGAGGACGCAACTGTTTCTGATGTAAAAAATGGATTCGTAGTTGTTTGCAACTACAAAAAACGTACTTTTATTTTGAAAATGGGTACGTTTTCACCTACTTTTAATTTTATGCTAGTCCTTTAAATATTCGATTCGGTCAAATCGAACTTCTTTGCAATCTCGAATCGAATCGAATATCGTGATATTCGATTCGAAAAAGTTCGAAGTTCAAATATTCGCACACCCCTACTTACAACTATAATATTTATTTACACCTGCAATTATTCTAACAGCCTTTTTTTGCATAATAAATACTTCCTTTGCATGAGGAGAAGATCCCCAAGCTATTAAACCATAACACAGATGGCAGTGGAAAAGCCCATAATATGCCTGTATGATATCACTCTGTTCTAATTCACCGCATAAACGTTTAATAGCATATATACTTGAACTGAGTTTATTTTTTACCAAATTACTATGATGGTCTAATCGCTTAAGCCTAGACCCTGATCAAATAATTTATTGGTTCATTAAAAGGAAAAGGGACAAAGGGCTGCAGAGACCTAAAAGTGAACATATTTAGGTTGCAGTAGAAAAGGAATTATTGTTAAGTAGCCTAATCCTGAAATTGCTACTATAGGCCTAATTATGCTTATTCAAATGAATATTACGTATGCTTAAGGGGAATCAATAAATTTCTAAATTCTTAACAATTGATTAGTTGTACCTTTGTGTACTTTAGTAATTTATTTGACCTATATTTGACATGTTATAATGCTGTTAATAATTAAATAAGATAAATCCAGGAGGGGAGAGGGAGGAAGTAAGGAGAGTAAGTAAAGAGTAAATAAAATCAAGAAAACACAATGAAATAAACTTTTGTTTTGATAACATTATATTAATTATTGAATAGTTGCTAAAAAATTCTAAGTTATTTGCCGAGTATACAGGTTTGCTGTGAAAGAGTATTTATCAGAGAACCTGCGATTCCACATGCTGTGGTGCGAGAACCTGTGTATTTACATGCTGCGATTTAAAATTTTATCTCATTTGGACAAATAACCATTAACACAAATATTCGTTCGAAAATATTCGATATTCGGAATAGTTATAAACTATTCGATTCAAACCAAAAAATCACTATTTGCACACCCCTAGTATTTTGGATCTTAAAATTTACATTTTCTTCCAATGTACAGTACTTTAATTATTCATTGAACTTGAATTAATAGGCAATTTAGTGCTGAGTTAGTGTTGGAACATAAATTTTATACATAATTTATCATAACTGGAAAGAACAATTGGACCTTATTTTGCAGAATATTAAGTTACTATTTTATTTTGTGCCATTTCAAAGTGGCAACCATTTTAAGTTTTCCAAGGTAGTATTTCAAGAACAATAAATTTCTTAAAACATTGTGAAGATACAAGAGATATGTAAAATTTAATATCGATAGTTATGTTCATTGGAACATTTTTCTTCATTTTTGTGAGAGAAATCAATTACCGAACATGAGGTTTGTCAGGGTTCTGAACTTTTTTTAGTTTCCTAGGACATTAAAAAGTTTACAATCATGCATTAAAACATGCTTAAGTTGTTAACTCCACAAAAGTTTAGATTTTGAAGGAAATTTTCTTAAATCAGGTGTAAATATTAGTTTTTTTTTTTTAGAATGAGCAAACCAGCCAGCTTTGTGCCAAGTTGGTCAAGGACTACCCGGACACTGTCAAATTGACTGTTATGATTGAAGCTGTGTTGTTAGCAAGGGATGGCAAAGCTAAGGAAGCTGCAAAAATTTTAACAGATTTTGCAAACAAAAATCCTTCGTTTAAGTTAGAGATGAGCCTAGCTGCTGTTCAGCTGCTTCTTTCAGAGGTATTCATATATGTTAAATTTATTTTTGTCAAAATGCCAAAGTAGTAGTCACACAAAGTCGAGTTGGTTCATCAATTCATGCAAGTTTGCAGCTCCAACATGGTTGCAATCACAATAATTAGATGGATGTGCAGGAAAGGTGATCTCCCAAGCTGTGTTTTTTTTATGCTTTAGTTGATCAGAATTGAAATACAGCTATAATGTCACTTGAGAGACTCTTGAGCAACACAGTTGAATATATATACAAAATTATATATATACAAAATTATATATATACAAAATTATGTATATACAAAATTCCATCAACAAAACAAAAGCTGCTTGGTCTGTTGTAAAGGAAGAAACATGTATTAAAAACAATCATGTGAAATAAATGTAATAAAAAAATCTGATGATTTAATCAAACAACCTATAAAAATTGTAGAGCCTTTCAATGTCTTTTTTTAACACTTTGAACCCTAAGCCCGAGTATAGCTCTGGGCATATTGTATGTCGCCATGAATGAAGCCCAAGTATAGGTTGGGCCTCGAAATCAAATTCCATAGCAACAATATTCGACGTATATTCGCTAATCGTTGCTACGGAACTCTTCCTTGATCATCTGGCATTGATTATAGAATCCAAAAGTCTAAAAGAAAATCCAAAAAAGTCCTTTTTATATGGGTCCCCAGTTTGATAATAAATTACCTCTTTTTGTTAAAAAAGAGATTTTTAGTAAAAAATATCGTTCGAACCTGTTTTCTTTCTTAATTGAAAACTGTTTTTATGGTTCTGAGGAGTTTTTAACCATGCAAATTGCATAATCCTAAATTTATAATTATATCTATTCTTTTCTATTATGTTATGCTATATTGTTCGTTGTAATTTCCACTATAGTTATAGTTTATTGACAATATTCACCTGCCAATGAGTAAACATACTCATTAAGGCCTTTAAAAAAAAGGCGTATTGTGATGTATGAAAATAAATAAATAAATATAGAGTACTCTGTTCAGTGGTACCAGGTAACGCTTTCTGATTGGCAGATCTATTGCCCATATCGTTTTATGATACCTGTCATACATATGTTCCAGAAGTTAATAATCTATAGAGATTTTTCAAAATTCAATCCAGATGCTGGTCTTAGATATGAAATGAAATGAAAAATGACTTTATTTTCGAAACGAAGTTAGGACTAGCAGGTCCTCTCTAGCACTTAACTTTGGATAAAACTAAAAATAACATGGTTATGTAAAAACCAAAAATAATAATAATAATAAAATAAGCATCAGCATATATTTCTTAAGCAAAACTTAATCAAATATGTAAACATTCACGCAACACTCAAGTCGCCCTATATCCCGTCATGCCACCGTCAAAGGCCGTCACTCCCGCCCACCACGCAGTAAAAGATCTTTAACTTCTGCCCCGAACCGAGCATGGCTCTCCTGAAGTTTAACAGAATCAGGGAGAGTATTCCAGAGTCTCCAGGCCAAAACAGTGAAAGATTTATTATAAATTGTTGTTCTGTGCGTTGGAATGGACAATAGAAGGGATCCCCTACGAGTAAAACGACTGCTAATTTCAGAAACAAATACAAAATTATCTGAGAGATATGCAGGAACTTTATTCTTGATTACTGAGTGCAACAGTCGAAGAGAATAAAATTCACGAAGCTCATTCAACTTCAATAAAGACAAAGAATTGAAATAAGGAGTGACATGATCATAGCGTCTCAAACCAAAAATGAACTGAATGCAGTAATTCTGAGCTCGCTGGAGTCTGTTCGAAAGCTCGACGGTCATATCAGCGACGACAAGATCACAGTAGTTAAAGTGAGTTAGCAAGAGGGTCTTTACCAGCATGGTCTTAAGATTCAGTGGAAGATACGTTGCAAATCGCTTAATACTGTGGATAGCAGCAAAGACTGTTACAAGTTATGTTTACTTGGTCAGTCCATTTCAAGTGTTTGTTCATAGTAAGTCCCAAATTTTTAACTTTGTCAGAGTATTCAAGGTCATTTCAGTGAACAGTTAGTCTGGGAGCAGTCCGCAAATCTATCCTGGTTAGTAGTCGAGGGTAACCAACAAGCATAGCCTGTGTTTTGTCAATGTTAAGTTTAAGTCCATTTTGGGTACACCAGTGAGTAATTGAGTCGATGTCCAAGTTCATTTGTTGAACTGTGTTATCCAGATCATTGACTGAAAAGTGAGAGTAAATTTGCAAGTCATCAGCGTAAAGATGAAAACGAGAGTAAGTAATGTGTTCCGTGATGTCGTTAATGTAAAGTAAAAAAAGAAGAGGCCCAAGAACAGATCCTTGCGGCACTCCTCTAGTGATTGGTCTCCAAGTGGAAATATTGTCTCCAACTTTGACACACTGCTGTCGATCAGACAAGTAGGATCCAACCCAGGCAACGCACCCTTCCGAAAATCCTGCTTTACGCATCTTAAGGAACAAGAGAGGATGATAGACGCAGTTGAATGCCTTTGAAAAATCAAAAAGGGTCAAAATAGTTGCTTGTCTATTATCCATTGCAAAACAAATATCATCAGTTATTTTAAGTAAAGCTGTAGTAGTACTGAAGTTAGGACAAAAACCAGATTGAAAGTTTGATAAAATACTGTTCTCTTCCAAGTAAGTAGAAAATTGTTGATGGACAATTCTTTCAAGACATTTAGATAGGGCTGGGAGAATACTGATTGGTCTGAAGTCGGAGGGAGATTTTGGTGACGGTATTTTCTGAAGCGGACGAACTAATACTGATTTCCACAATTTAGGAAAGACGTGACAACTGAGCGATTTGTTAAAGATTAAAGTTATAACAGGGAGAAGAACCGGAAGAGTTTCCTTGATAAACCTAATAGGAATGTCATCGGCACCGACTGCGTTGCTAGTCATCCTCATTATGGCTTTGTGGACTTCGGATTCACTAACTGGGGAGAAGAAAAATTGATTCTCAGGAAGGTCAAGTGGTCTGGACAATAAGTCAGCCACATGATCACGGGCTCCGGAAGCACAGATTGGAATATTGACAAAAAAGTCATTTACAGAGTCAATATTTATGGATAGGTTTTGGGGCTTTACAGCTGCTGCTTTGCCAATACCAAGATTTTTTATCTTGGTAGTAAGTTGATATGTAGCCCTTATCAACTGGAATCAAGTGTACGAGATGGAAAATCTGGATGATGTAGAGAAATACATCACCAAACAAATTACAAAGACTTTTAATGATCTAGCGCCAGTTGTTTGTAAGAAAGTGACTAGAAAGAAGGCCCTATGGAGAAATGATGAAATAAAACATTTATCGAAGCATAAAAATAAACTTTACAACAGGTATTGGAAAACCAGAAAAGAATCAGACTGGGATGCTTATAAGAATGCCAGAAATAACTTGAATTGTAAGGTGCGAGCAGCTAAAAAAAGGTTCTTCACAGAGAAGCTAACCTCATCTGGAACTCCCAACTGAATTTTGGGACTGCTTAAAAAAGTGTGAAATAATTGATAATAAGAAGAATGGCAGGTTCTCCCCTGAGTTAAGATCAGATGAGATAAATGAATACTTTGTGAATACTTTGTGAATATGGGATCTGGAAGTACCATATGTAGTGACATGGTAAGGATTCTTCAGAATGACAGGAAACATGGGGTCGTAGATAGGTTTGGTCTAAAGATTGCCTCTAAAAATGATGTAAAGGCTGCAATGAAAGATATTAAGACTAATGCAGTAGGTGTTGATGAAATATCAATTCAAATGTTAAGATCAGTAAGTCCATATGCAATAGGAGCTATTACACACTTGCTATTAAGCAGTGGCATATTTCCCGAAAGCTGGAAAACAAGTATTGTTGCACCACTGCCAAAAGTTACTACACCAACAAAAGTCGAGAAGCTAAGACATATATCTCTATTACCTGCCATGTCAAAGATCATTGAACAAATCGTTACTGAGCAGATAACTACATTTATGAACAAAGAAAATATTCTACCAAAATTACAGTCGGGATTCAGAAGGAATCACAGTACTTGTACAGCACTCACTATCTTGTTTAGTGATTTGTTTGAAGCCAAAGATAGAGGTTTATACAGTACAGTTGTATTACTTGATTACTCCCAAGCGTTTGACTTTATTGATCATGAACTGCTTATTGGCTAAGATGATGTCCAATGGTTTTGATGATGGAGCCATTCGTTGGTTTCGGTCCTATTTGGAATCCCGATTGCAGGTTACCAGGGTTGGGAGTGAACATTAAGGCCTCTTTTTAAGTTGCAAGGTGTTCCTCAGGGTAGTTGTTTAGGCCCTGTGCTATTCAATTTGTTCACATCTGATTTGCCCAGGTGTATAAGCATTGACTTTGAATGTATAAGGAGACAAACCATCCATATGGCCGCCTTGTGCCGGCTCGTCTTGGCAGCTCCACGTAGTTGCCATCGCCGCCGTTAGAACGCGCTGCCCGCGCGCTCTGCGCTCTCTCTCACTCCCTCCACTCCCTCTACCTTGCCCCTCGGCCCCCTGCCGAGTGCGTCGTACGTCTCTCACTCATCTCTACTTCTCCCACGCAACGGCCATTCACAGCGAGTGGAAAGCCGCAAGATGCGGCAAACCTGAGAGCGGATTGGCGCGACGTCGTTCTCGATGAGGCAACGCAAGAGCTTGGCAATCTTATTTATTTTTTAACAAACATGCTATAGATTGATACATACATAGTATACATTTTCTTAATTATATTAAATATATCTGTATTGTAATTTATATATAATTTTTATCATCCCAGTACGGTATTTTTAATGACCTGATTTGATGATTGCTGCAAACCATAGTTTTACATTTTTTTTGGGGATATTATGAACATTTTGCAATGTGCTGATGAATTTATTTTGTGTTCTCGGATACACCATTTGGGATTAATAAGACTAAATTCTGCTATTAATTATCGAAAGAAAATCGCAGTAGAAAACTCAATTAATTAAATTGAGGAGGCAATAATACAATTTAAAAATTCAAATATAGTTGATTGGCATGTAGATAATTGTGGCATTCTTAAATCCGAGGTGCGAACGCTATTTTTCACCACAGTACCCACTGTAATATACCCAAAATAATAAAAAAAAAACCGACTATTATTTGACTCACTTGAAAACAGGGGCCTTATTTTTGAAATGGGTGAGTTGGCGGTTGAGTGAGTCACTCATCCCTCAAGTTATTTGTTTCTAATTATAAAGTTAATTCACATATAGAAATAAAAATATTCCTACCCAACTTTATGAATTCAGCCTCACAATATCTGTGAATATCATTTCAATAGGCACTTACTCTTAAAATTTAATTATTGTAATACAGACATAATATACATTGAGTATTTCACCAATCCAACCGTTTTTACTCACCAAGCAATAGGCTGTTGAGTAAAAACGGGTGAGTTGACAGGAAACAAGCTTCTTCTTCTTCCATTTTGGTGGAAGTAATAATAGTAATCATGGAAAGCTTTTCCAATTAGGTTGTGTTTACTTTTTGATACTAAATATTTAAAAGCGTTTGGTATTTAAAAGGCTATCCTTTGAACTATTTATAAAATGCCTTAAAACTAAATTTATCTATAAATATACTAAGATAGTCTAGTTAGTTAAAGCCACGAAAAACATTCTGCAAAAATTTCAATGTGATCTAAAATTTTCAGAATTTAATCTATGAGCAGCCTCAAATTAGTTCAAATTTCGGGAGTTATTCGGCTTGTTGCTATGCCTCTAGGTTGCCTAAAACGCGAATTTACAGTTGTAATTTATGAAAATTTCTCGGGGGAGGGCCCCGAGAAATTTGCTACATATTCATATAACAATATGTAGCATATTGCGGCATACTACATATTGTTATATGAACAGAGGCGGATTTGGAAATTTGCCGCCCCCGGGTTATCCAGATTTTGCCGCCCCCCCCCCCCCCCCCCCCCCCCGACGAACACACGCCTTATGTTGCAGCCCATTTCATTCCCATCAAAACGAAATTTTGGGCAGACTCCGCAAAGCAAAAGAGTGCTAGCTGAAAAGAGGGATTTCTTTCCTTGACTTTTAGCAAGCCGCGCGGCAAGTCTGTCTCATTCATTCACTCCTAGCCTGTTAGGCGGGTTGCTCGCTCGGGCGATCAGGTGTTGCGAGGAAGCCGCGACCAATCGCTTAGTGCGAACACTAAATTCGTCGCTGATACAGACACTAACACATTGTTGTTTCTGCAGCGCTACTGCAAGCCGCTACTAAACACGTGATCACCCGCGCGAGCAACCCACCTGTTGTAATCGGGCCTTTACCGCACTGTCTCTTTTAATCTTTCTAGTATCGTACCTAGCAGCGCCGCAAGGTACACGAGGCGTTCACGTCAAGCTTGTCAAATTACACTAAAACTAGACTGAACTCAACTGAACAGGACCGGCGCGTGGTTGGTCGGGAAGGGGTAGCAACCCAGCTAGCTTACCTGACGGCGCCGCCCCCCCCCCCCCCCCCCCCGGCGGTTGCAGCAACTTCAAACGATACCGCCATCCGCTTTGAACGCCACTACCCCAGAGCTGACGGCTGACAATTTGCGGGCAAACTCGATCGCGTCTCGGAATCCCGCGATCTGTTTTCGGGAGTACTTGTGACAAAAAAATATTTTAAATGTTCTAATGTCAGTGCAAAATATTTTTTTTTGTTTGCACTTTTTTAATTTTTTCTTTCCTCTAAAATTTGCCGCCCTCCAAATTCTGCCGCCCTGGGCTATAGCCCTTTAAATCCAGCCCTGTATATGAATATTAAACTTACATCTAAAACTGATATTGTTTTAGGCACATTATAAAACACTTACCTCATTTATACGAAGCAGTAAGTGCAGGTTTGATAGTATTTCACATTAAACTAATGAGAAGTGAAACTGTTTTCTAACAAGTTCAGCTTGATGAGGCCAGAGACAATTACAAGGCGGTAAATTGCGATCTTAGGCCGATATGCCAACAAACAACAAAAGGCTAGAATAGCAAAAGAACGTCACTGACACCTCTGACTGCTAGCGGTGTACCCCCTCCACTGGCGGCATATCCATCAAAGAGCCTAGTCGCCGCCTCCCACCCCTCTGCTTGATCGAGGACGACCTCGGTAACGAAGCTTTGGTTGCATAAAGTATATTGGAATCAAGATATAACCACCAGTTTTGTCAAATTGAGAACCAAAACATAATTTTAGGTAGTTTAGGCCTACTTGTGTCTATGGGAAAACGCATATATGAACAATAGGGTTTTCTATTAGAAAAGGACCTAAGAGTAAATTCTTTATCTAGGAACAATATTTCAGAAACAGAATGAACAGACTGTAGACTATCCGTTTCTATAGGGACGATACGAAGTCTCCAGTAACCACGTTTTTGTAAAAAAGGTAGAGGTATTCAGCACATACAAAAATATTGGAAAAACGACAAAATGCAATAATGTAATGTAGTGTAATGTAACCTTCTTTATCACCGTTGGACAATACAACTAATACAAGTAATGCATGGCAGTTTTAAAATTATAAGAATGGTTTTTACACTGTTAATATAGGAATAGGCCAACATATTATTTTTTCTAAAATTCTAAAACAATCGTGTAATAAACAATTAACTAGTAAACCCGTTGCTCGGAATCGAGCAATTCATGTCATGTATTGATTTCTAAATAAAAATAATTATAGTACAGCACTCTAGAACTATTTTATAAATGAAACAGTTAAACTTCGAAGTCACTTCCGGTAATACTGTCTTTATTTACAAAATTTCTTTATAAACAGTATTGTTTGTGAAAGCACTATCATCTATCTGGAGATTATTTGGTTTAAGTCAAATTATAGACCTAAAGTTCAAGTTTACGGAACGTCCTTATTACAACCACAAATCATTACTTAGTACCAAAATAATTGTTAAAATTATATTCTTTTAATGAAATAGATTTTTTACACAATTATAACTAACATATGACAGTTGAACAAAATTAAAACAGTTAGATGAAAACCTTACAAATTGTTATTTTTCATCAACTTGATCAATCACATTAACACTGCTACTACATTTTCATTTTTTGATGATTACTCAAACAATCTTCACATTGACTTTCACCATAAACTCCAAGAAAATTGTACGCTCAATCGAGTTCACTAAGGCGCCTTTGTCATACTTAAATTATCAGTTTAAATAATCATTTCAGGCAAAATAACATGAGAAAGCAAACAGCTGGGTTGGATTTAACATTTTTTATGCCCGTAGGCACAATATTTTTTCCCGCTCCTAAATCCTCCCTTCCGTTCTAAGAATAATGTTATGTTACTTGCCAGCAGATCAAATTTCTTCAAATTTTCGAACAATTGTCAAAGACTACCTTGTAGTCGGCAATTTTCCACCAAAACATACGTTTAGAACTTAGAACAACTTTAAAAATTTTCATGGACGCCGGCACAAACACCAACAAAACGAACTATTTTGCACGTTAAACAATTAATTTTAAAAGACTCCCTGAACGCCGACAAACATTTTGCGCTTTGAACAATTTAAAAAGGTTTTACGGGAGCCGGTAAGTACCATCATAACACATTTTTAGCGCAGTGAACCATTTGAAAGGGCTTCAAGGGCGCCGCTACGGACGATACTCCGCACCAGCTTTGCCCTCGCCCTCTCCTTAAACGGCGTCATATTCCGCATGGACATTGCACCGGCCCTGTGTTTGAAAATAAAAACCGAACTCCTAAGCATAAATTTAGTTTTATCCAAAATCTTTCCTGGCTGCGTCCCCTGGCTGCTTGCACCCATAGGCCCGGGACGATTGGCCTGTTGAAAAATCCTGCTCTACAAACAGTTATTTGAAAATTAACTCCAAATTTTTTTTATACCACACAAATGTTTTTAAATAGGTTGTTTTTAAATAAATAATGAAGAAGTAAATAATATTTTGCAAAAAAAGAACTGTTGTTTTGCTGGGTCTTGCATTTTGCTGTAATTAATGTAGTAATATCAATTATCAATACTAATTACTGACTTATTTTAAGTCTACAACAAGCAAACTAATCAATCTGGTTTACAAATAATATTAAAAAATATATTATTAAGAGCTATATTATAAAGTAACTTGTCATATAGAATTTGTTTGGTATAAAAGTACTTTCTTTTTAATCTTGTTATTCCCATTGACAGTGTTAATCCCGTTTTGGCATTGTTCTTTTGAGACTACTGTCTGGAATTACCTTGCTTTTTCCCATTATAGTTTTATTAATATGAGCATACTATGGTATTTTTTATTCTTTGACTTAACAATGATTTTTCAAATGATGCCTTTATTTTTAAGCTGTTTAGATCCATGATAATTTTGGTAAGGCAAAAACTTACCAAACTAATATTGTTCAAAAATGTATAGAAAATAACGGGTTCAAAGTATTGAGGAAATAAATTAGGTATTAAAAAGACTGTAGTTGTTTTTTAACCCTTACATACCATAAAACAACCTTACTGTGTGAATTTCAAACCAATAATAACACCACAATGGTTGAAAAAGTGCTATTTATTAATTCACTTTTAGAGGGTTTAAATGAATTATTATTTCATAAACAAAACTTAAACATGGAGAGTAAAGTAAGAACAACAGTTTGAAATGCAATAACAATATTTAAACCCAATATTAACCGAACAGGGCGCCCTTAAAGTGACGCGTTTTATAATGGCGAGTGCAGGGCAACGGCGGCTTTTGCCATGCGGTGGGGGGGGGAGCGACGGACCGCCGGGCGAACACAGCAGGGCGCAATCCAGAGGTTCTATATCGTTGGTCGTGGATGAGAGCGGTGCGGGAGAGCGGGAGGAGCGGTTGGCTACTACGCCTCCCCCCCTCCCGTGCCGCGCGGCGCCGCTGCCGGGCCGCTGCGAGCTGACGACCACTCGTTCAGAACAGCTTCCGAGCCTCGCCGCTTGGAGCGCCACTCCATAGCGGTTTTCTCGGTGTAGTTCAAGTAAAATTCCGCTTGAGTCGCTAGTGTGCTTACAAAACTGCCACCCACAGGTTTTACAATGGCGGTGAAACGTCTCCTTCTACATTCATAGTCAATGGTATAAGTCATTGTTCAGCACATCTGTATGCTGATGACTGCCAATTGTACTTATTGTCAGAATTTATATATTTTGTGTCATAGACAAATTTAAATTATTAGTATTTCTATTCTTCTGTTTTTAAACTTGGTGACACATCTGATAATTAACATATGTTGTTGTTTGTTTTTTGCGTGGGACAAAAACATAGTTTTTTTAATTATTAGTATTTTTTGAGATGTGAGTTTTTATTATAGGAGTGAATGATTTTTTGATATGTGTTTTTCAGTTAATTAATACTGAGTAGAGTGGAGTTTGGGTTCGGTTTGAGAAATTCAATTGTGGGTCATTTGGTTTAATGTATTTATTTAGGTGTGAATGAGACTTCTTGTAACAATTAATAAATTGTGTTGTTGTTATCATGACTAAATCATTTAACTTTTGATACTTATCATATAGACCTGACCAGACCATCACGGCAATTGTTTTAATCAATGTCAATCTGCAAAGTATTGCTGAATGGTCAAATAGGAATGGTCTCAAACTCAATGTTGATAAGTGCGTAGTCTTACATACAGCACCGCAAATTCTGTTGCAAAATCTGAGCGAATCTGGTATTACAGTCACGCTTGGTGGGAAGGAGTTGGCAGTTTGTGACTCCGTGAAAACTCTCGGGGTTACACTTGACAAGGAGCTGTCTTTCTCAGCTCATGTCACCCTCACTACACAGTGTGTTGTTGGTAGACTGAGAGGTCTAAGCCGACTCAGAACTCTATTGCCAGAATGTGCCAAGTAGCAGCTCGTACGATCATTGGTCCTCCCAGTTTTCAGCTATTGTTTCCCTGCATATAGGAACAGCATCTCTAAGGAGGACATGGCAAGAATCCAAAGAGTTCAGAACTCTGCAATCAGGTTTATTTACAACCTGAGATTCTTTGATCATGTGTCATCCTTTCTAGAAGCTGCTAAAATTATTCCTATGGCCGATTAATGCAGGGAACTGACCTGCATTAATCACAAAGTGCTCATGCTGGGTGAGCCTCGGCACCTCTGCAAGAGGCTTCATTGCCGAGATCAAGTCTCTAGTCGGAGAACCCGCTCTGACAATTCACTTCACTTCCCCAAGGTGAGGTTGGAGGTTGGAAGGCGTGGGTTTTCTTAAGAGGCTTCATTGCCGAGATCAAGTCTCTAGTCGGAGAACCCGCTCTGACAATTCACTTCACTTCCCCAAGGTGAGGTTGGAGGTTGGAAGGCGTGGGTTTTCTTACTTCGGTCCGCAGTTGTACAATGACCTCCCCAAAGAAACAAAAAGCTGCATTTCGCAAAACTCTTTCAGTGCTGCAATAAAAAAAGCTAAGATAACTGTATATATTGTACATATATAATTAAGTTAGGTTAGTTTAGGTTAAGATGACTAGAGTCGGTTCGTAAAACATCTTTGATGAAAAACGCTTGTAAATAAAGGCATTTTTATTTATAACTATTTTAGTCCCCACTAAGAACCATTCAAGTTTGTTTAATACTTTTGTCATTTTGTACATCAACTTGCAAAAAAATATTAAAGTTCACAAAGTAAATTGGTTTTTATAAACATCGACTCCACTAAGGTTGTCTGAGATTACCAGTTAGTTTTGCTGAAATTGATTGTGTATTAATTGCCTCATCCATTTTTTGTCTTTACTGCAATTAGTTCTGTTGTGTCAGGGAGACGTCATGTCGGCCTGCGCGGTGCTGGAGGGCCTCGGGGACTCGGTGATGTACAAGCCGGGCATCGTCAGCGCGCTCGTCACCCTCTACATGGCGCAGGACCGCCGCGACGCCGCCTCGCGCATCCTGCAGGCCACCGTCGACTGGCATCGCAGGAACAAGGTCTGCAACCACCAGCGGATTCAATCAATCCAGTTTTTGATGGGTTAAAACTTTTAGTGTTTTTAGAGATGTAAATTGTATCCACTGTAATATTGTGCTTTGGCTCCATTTAATTAGTGATACTTAGAACTTATAACTATAAAGTTTTGTGAATTCCTATCTATGCTTTCATTTAAAGGTTTCTCAATTATTTTGTTAGAAGCAAATTATTTGGTAAGCATAGGCAATAGTGTCTATTCTGCTGGTCTTTGCTGGGAAGTGTGATGAGTACCTCAGTCATTTATTCACAATCCTCAAAAATACATCAAATAAATACATGTAGCCACTATCTATATTATTAATACGCTACATGGAAACTTTGTAGCTCAAGCTTGTACTGTAGCTGAAGTATTGACAACTTTAAGTTAAACAAATGAATAAAGTATATCTATTCTAAAAAGACAAAATTCCAATAAACGCCCGAGCCGAGCCATTACACTTATAAGGACCAAGTTTTGCATGTATACTTCTTTAATAATGTAGGCGCCCATTATGCTACAAGGGTTTTTCTAAATCCACTAAGGGCTTCGTAAGGGTCCAAAATAAGGTCAAAGTTGTTGTTTTTTATGAAAAACTCTTGGTTTTGATATTTGTTTTGACAGTTGTCTGCTATTTAAAATCAGCAGCTGTTATTTAATCAATATACCCAGTAAGTGAGTTATCATCAGCAGTACGGAATAATTTAGTAGCTTTGACAACATGTATTTGCCACAATCTTTGGATGAAATTGTGATATTGCTTTCAGGATCCAAGTAGTTCCCCTGTTTTAAATTTGCTGTTAGCCTAACTAGAATGTGACAACATAAAATTTCAAGTGTGTGTCTGTTTTACCAAGATATCCCTTCCATAATTTATTTTAACTCTCGCTATAAAGCTCCATTTAGGTAAATTGAACCCAGTTGTTAGTGTGGTATGTCCTCTTCATTATTGTTTTCTCTTCTTAGTCAGCAGCTGTTGTGACTGTTGCAGGACAGCAGCACCGACCTGAGTGTGCTGTGGAGACAAGCGGCGGACTTCCACCTGCGAGGCGGAGAGCCGGCCGTCGCCGCCAAGAGTCTGGAGGAACTGCTCAAGGTCAACCCCACCGACACCAAGACCTTGGCTCAACTCATCATTGCCTACGCCCAAGTATGGAGCCTATTCGTTTTTGTTTGTAGTAATATGAGTGTTTTTTTTATCGTTCTGAAAAGGAATGCACCATAATATGGTTCGGGACAGTGTGACCCCAACCTTTCTTAATACAGTATAGTAGTAAAAAATTGGCAGAGAGCCGCAGCTTTGCACACCTTCATAAAAAACACCCTCCTTGTGCATTTTGCGTCGACCGATTGGCAATTTTGTGTCGATGATAGATCTGGCCTTAACGGTGGAACAGTAGATGCCTCTGGTGTTGCTAGTTCGGTCGATTTTAACATTGAACGATGCAAACGGCAATATCACGCCAAGCTTTTTTATGCTAGCCGCAAAGTATTTGGAAAGTCTATAGCGGGTGAACAGCAGTGCAAGTTCGTTTGCGAATCTTGACGGCTTATATCCCTATTTTCCGTACAGACAGCAATCATTTTTATTCTTGAAAATTATCGTTGAAAATATTCAACACTAATCTGTACAATATTACACCAATATTACCAATATTAAACGATTAATTCAAAATAACCTTTAAAAAATTAAAAACTTGTTTACAAATCAAATAATTTTTCTAACCTAAGTAAAAATAAAAACAATTTTGAAGAATATTCAAAATAGGCTAACTCATTTCCATGTGAGAATCTCGACTGAAATTAAATGTTTGTGATCAAATCACAATGAAAATCACATTTTAAGGTACTTTTCTTCTATGGTATTTTCTATTTACCTCACCGATTTCAATGTCAGACTTCCGACGATTTCACAATGGGGGAAATAAAAATTTTCTATTTTTTTGTTGTTTCTAGAAGACAGATGTATACATCAATCCTAAGTATTTTTTGTGGGCTAAAGACAGCCCATCAAAAAAAGAAAAAACAGTGAAATTCATCATCTTGAATTTTACTGTCATTTTAATACGTTTATTTTTTATAACCTGTTTTCTATGTAAGACAAATTTGAAGCATAACATCAACTCTTTACACATCATGAATTTTGATTTAAAATAATTTAACTTCAGCATGCCATTTTATAATTTAGCCCTGTTAGGTCTAAACTAGTTTTTGTGGCATAATAACTAGATTGTGAGCTTTAATCTTAAGCGATGTA
Source organism: Flexamia atlantica (assembly GCA_035578135.1). Lineage (NCBI taxonomy): Eukaryota > Metazoa > Arthropoda > Insecta > Hemiptera > Cicadellidae > Flexamia > Flexamia atlantica. Next base: position 32,664,217 of record JAQJVK010000001.1, read on the forward strand.
TTTTAAATTATCTTTAATTTTATGACTTTTCTGCATTAACATCCCTATTTTCTAGTTTGATCCATCTAAAGCCCAAGCACTGAGTAAGAAGCTGCCAAATGTTGCTGACCTTACACCTTCGAGCGATGTTGATTCACTGGAAACCTCCAACTGGATGATGGGAACTAAAGTCATAAAGAAAGCTGTCAGCAAAGTGGAACCGTCTCCTGGGTATGCGTTTTTACACTGCTTGTGTCATGCTTTCAGTGTTTCATAGATTTAATCAGGAGATTATAGAAAAACCTCATTCTGATTGATTTGATCTCCAAAAAACCAGTAAAATCACATATTTATTAAATAATGACAAAACAGATTGTCAACAGAATATAAATGTATGCAATATTTGTATGTCTAATCCAAAATTATATCCCAGTTTCAATTTTTATGAGCACCATTATTCTATGTAACCTTTGTTTACACAGTGCAATGTTTAATCTCTAAAAAATACAGTATCGAGTTTAACTTTTTCTTAAAAATCATCATAAATTGCTCACTTATATTAATTACATATTAATTATATCATTTGGCAATTTTAATTGTTTCAGAAGTGAATTGCTTCAGAAGAAAAAGAAGCGAAGGAAGCGTAAGGGTAAACTGCCCAAGAACTACGACCCTGAGTACCCCACTGACCCAGACCCAGAGAGATGGCTGCCGAAACATGAACGTTCGACATTTCGCAAGAAGAAGGACCGGCGGAACAAGGACATTGGCAAAGGAACTCAAGGTGCAGCTACTGGAGCCAGCGATCAGTAGTAAGTGTTATTTTTCAGCTTCTGTGTATGATTTCCCAATTTTCATGATTAGTTCAACTTAACGAATGATTGTTTTATTCATGAGAGATGACATCCATTTTATCATTGGGTAGAATAGGCTTTTGATCTAAACTATTTCTTTATGAGATTAAATAAGTAAAATAATTTATTACAAGCTTTAATTTTACAGGCATATTGTAATTTATTTTAAAACTACCTTCTATATGGATTTGTTCTTGCGAAGTCGAGTGTCTCCGGTGCATTTTTCCACGTTGTGCATCTTCAGGGAGAAAAAAACTAATTACATTTACACTATTTACAAGTCACTTTTCCCTATTTACAGTTCAATGGCATAAGTTGTTCATTATTGTGTTGGCCAACACGACAACAGCCCAAAGGCTCGCGGGCGCGGGTGTGTGTCAAAACTACATTTGCACTCGTTTTGTTGTCGTCCACTGCAATGCAATGTATGGTCAGTGTTGGCGTCTGAGAGCTGGGTTTTGTTAAAGTGGGGAAGTTTTACAACTTCTATGTTGCCAGTTTTGTCGGGGGTTTTGCATGGTTGCCAATTAGTCTTAGGGTTTCAGTGTCATTTTAAGTTTTGAAAATTATTGAATTTTTGTAATCTTCTTTAATGTTTAGTCAGTTGTCTGGTTCCTTGTTATTGATTGTTGGCAAATTTGGTAGCTCTGTTGAACTTGGGCTATTGATTTTGATTGTGTGAGGTTTAGGACTGTGAGAGGTTCGGGAAATAAAATTGTATGGGATGGGTTTTGTTGTAGGTGTTTGAGCTAATACTGAGGTTGGATTACTGTGGTGGCTGGAATTGTGTCCTTTGAATCGTTGCTTAAAGGTTCTGTTAGTATAGCCGATGTACTGCTTATTGTAGGGATTGCATGTGAAAAAGGCATATACAAGGTAATTGTAAACTAAATTATGATTTAAATTCTTGCCACTGGGTAAAAAATAAGTATTTTGAATGCTTAAGTTTTAAACATTGTAAAAAAATACTAAATACTGAAAATTAATAGCTCAGTATCAGGATGTGTTGATCAGGACGTGATCAAAGATTCACAACCTACACTGAACTAATGCAAAATATTACGATAAAATAAAAACCATGCCACTGAATGATAATGAGCTGTATTTGTATTTAAAGTTTTTCCTGTTTTTCTTTTCAGTGATATCACCAAGATGCCTAGTCAGGCAAAGCCATCGCCCAACCCTCAAAACAGCCCTGCTCCAGATGCCATCAGGGGGCAGCAGCGTAAAATACAGCACAAAAAGAAGAAGAAGGGAGGGAAGTTTTAAACCTGAGAAATGTTGTGCTGATTTGATTGTTCATTAAACTTTCTTACCAGAACTTATTTTAATATAATTTATCCTCGTCCGGTATAATAATTTCAGGTTAACTGATAACCACCAGCATACGTTCGGTTATGGTTGTTTGTTGTTGTGGTTTGACAAATGATTCACCTCCTTTTAGCTTGGACTGAGAATGATTGTCAGAATTTTAACCTTGTCAAAGTGCTAACTAATGTCTGAGAGAATAAGCTAACTCTCGTCAAGTTAAACTGCAAGAATACCACTTCGCTATGATTTGTTTGTTAGAAAGGAGGGATATATAAGCTAACTCACCTGAATATCTGGTGTGAAGTAGCACAGAACACAGAAAGGTAGACAAAACACATAAGATAAAAAATCTCCAATAAATTAGAGCTAAGTGACAGTAGTGTTGGCAACACTGAACTGTGAATATTCAAAAATGTGTTTACAATTCCTCTCTCTCCCCTGTCTGAGGAAGTCTCATTCTGGGACAAAATATGTATTATGTGTTATGTCTACCTTTCTGTGCTCTGTCCTACTGCACACCAGATCTACAGGTGAGCTAGCTGTATAGCCCTCCTATCTACAATATTGTGCCAAAATAATGACTAGTGTTTTCTTCTTACTGTTTATGTTAGTAAAAGACAACTCTTTAATTTAATGAAAATTACTTTGTTAAAGAAAATTTTGATAGGAATTATATAGGAAAACAACTGGCTTACCTGAAAATGAGTAGGCCTGTAGTCACAAACAATTATAACACACAAGAAAAATGTCCTATATTTCGGTTCATTGTTCTGAACCTTTTTCAAGGATTGAAAGAGTAGAAAGAAAAAGGGTTCAGTATGACTTTTCTTTGTTAAAGAAAAGTCATACTGAAGGCCCTGGACTATTTGTGGTCAATATATTCTCCCCCTTCACCAATAGTTCAAAAGCGGATTTTGAACTATTGAGGAAGATAAAAGAACCTAGTATTTTTGAATGAAAAAACCCATATTAGCATACTCTAGGGGTGTGCGAATAGTGATTTTTTGGTTCGAATCGAATAGTTTATGACTATTCCGAATATCGAATATTTTCGAAACGAATATTTATGTTAATGGTTATTCGTTCAAATGAGATCAAATTTTAAATCGCAGCATGTAAGTATAAATACCCTTTTGCAGCAAACCTGTATACTCAGCAAATTACTAAGCATTTTTAGCAACTATTCAATAATTAATATAATGTTATCAAAACAAAAGTGTTATTTCATTGAGTTTTCTTTACTCTTGTCTAGAGGTGTGCGGATAGTGAATTTTTGGATCGGATCGGATTCGGATCGGATAGCTTATGTTCGGATCGGTTTCGGATCGGATAACAACAGGTTCGGATCGGATAGTACCGGATTTGGATATTTACGGCACGGCGTAATGAGCAGATTTAGGTTTTCTTATAAGCCTAAGGTAATTGCAAGGAACTACCATATTATCCTAATGTGTAAGGTAAGGTTTGCCTTGATAGCCCTGAGTTGTTGATTGTTCAGATATATTGTTTTCAATGCAGGCCAAATGTCAATTAAGTATGCAAAGGTACAACTAATTATCTGTTAATAATTTGGAAATTTATTGATTCCCTTTAAGCATAGTTATTATTTAATTCAACAAGGTTATTAGGCCTAAACAAATTTCAGAATTAGGTTACTTAAAAATTCATTTTTCAATGCAATCTTAATTTGTTCATTTTTATGTCTCTGTATTTTTTGTTGTTTTCCTTTTCATAAATCAATAAATTATTTGATCAGTGACTAGGCCTAAGTGATAAGACAAAGGAATTAAATATAAAACTTGATTCACCAATCTCTTCACATTTGAAGAAAGCTCTACATTTTTATTCATGCATTAATGCCTGACAACCAAGATTTTGATTCACTACAAAATAATAAAATAATAAGTCTGAGCAGTAAACTTAACCTAAATTTCAAGATGAGTTTCAAATGTTGTAGGTTTCAGTATTAAAGCTTGGTCATTTAATTATAACAAATAAAAGTCTATTTGTTCTAGAAAATAGACATCAAACAAACTCACTAATTATTATCACAGGCGTAGGTTGTCAATTCAGCAATTTACTGTTATCTAAGAATGTCCATTTTAATCACGTATTGGAAATACGGCTCGGCTTAATTCGTCAAAGATTAATATTTCAACAAAATGAAATAGCTATTTGTGTATTAAGAGCGCGAAGTACGTCATTGCCGCTCGAGAATTGTAGATGGCCGCACGAAGCTTTAGCTGAGTGCGGCCAAACATTTCGAGAGCGGCAACGACTATTTGTGCTCGTAATACACACAATATTTTTCCTACCACAATTATTTAAACAATTTAACTTATTAACTAACCTGTACACAAAGGTTCATTGAGGTTATGTTTGCTTATTTCATTGGTACGAACCGGAAGTTAGTTTGTAGAAACGCCGACAGTGAAATCAGCTGATTTAGAGCAAGGCAACTAGAATTTAGAATACGGTGAGTGACAAAGGAATTCTGACCAATAGAAACTGTTCTTTTGTGTTTGACGTCATAGTTATCTCTCTTGTGTGCCACCTTAACCTAACAAGTAACCCTGATTTAGCGAGCGAGAATGAAATGAAACCGGAAATGAACAGTTTTGCGTACAGTTGACAGGTGTGGCAATCTGATTATTTCCATGCAGTGGTAGGAAAACTTAATTTTGATCATTCAACTTTGTATTTCTAGGTAGGTAATTGCTTAGTTGATAAATAAATTAATACAATTGAAAGATACACTATTGAGTTAATTCAGCTTTTAAGCAGACGACGACATTCAAACACGATGTGCGATGGAAAGACAAACAATGATATGAACAGGTTCGCCAAATCTTTGGCAGCCCAAAATTATTGTAGGCTTTTTATTTTATCGTATCAACAGGCCACTTAAGATATTTACGGCCTGAAATAGTCGTATGAAACATCAACACGACTATTTATTTATGGGGTATTTACGGGATATTTCGTTTTGGCAATTGAAGACGACTGAGTGGGGACACTGGCGGTCATTGGCGAACTCTTGATTTGTCTTTATTGCGATTCTCTCACGTACCAATCGATGTTTTGTCGGTAACGGATACTGATCGAGATCACGACAGTGACAGAACTAATAAAGGATGTACCTATTTGTTAACTGATTTAATGCTACGATACAAGAATTTATCTTAGGATGTTCGTTATCGCGTCGGGTATTGCGCAATACTCTGATCGTATACAACGATCTCGATCTTATCACGAGTCGCAATATCAGCAACCGAAATACATCGCTTGATGCATACCACTACATAATCGCATCGTGTTGAGGCGTTGTTCAAGCTGGAATCGCGAATCGTCGCATTTCAAAGTGTCATTTTTGCTCTCTGCGATGTTTTCTCTCACCATTGTACTCTCGTTGGCAGTGACTAGTTTTGTTTGGAAGACTTTCCAAACTTTAAAATTTGATCCTTCTTAAAAATTTACCCCAAAATATGCAGTCTATCCGATAGAGTCGGATATCTAGTCAGTCTTACCGGATAGTTATAAAACCCTCGGATCGGATTCGGATATCCGATCCGATCCGAATTTTCGGATATCCGCACACCTCTACTTGTCCTTTACATTCTCCCTCTCCTCCCTGTATTTATCTTATTTAATTATTAATAGCATTATAACAAGTCAAAATAATATAGGTCAAATATCAATTACTAAAGTACTGTACACAAAGGTACAACTAATCAATTGTTAAGAATTTAGAAATTTATTGATTCCTCCTTAGGTAATATTCATTTGAATGAGCATAATTAGGCCTATAGTGGCAATTTCAGGAATTGGCTACTTAACAATTCCTTTTCTACTGCAACCTAAATTTGTTCACTTTTAGGCCTCTGCATCCCTTTGTTCCTTTAAATGAACCAATAAATTATTTTATCAGGGACTAGGTTTAAGGGATTGGACCAAAGAATTACATATAAAACTTGGTTACTTCATATTTGAAGAAAGCCTTACAATTTTATTAGTGCATTAATGCCTGAGAACAAAGATTTTGATTCTCCTAAAGTAATACTATAAAATATAATAAAAAGCCAGACCAGTAAACTTAACCTAAATTTTAAGATAATTTACAATTGCCATTTACTTACAACAAAGTTTAATTGTTTTACATTATAAACAGCAAGCAAATTCATTAATTATTATCATAAGCTTAAGTTGTCAAACCAACATTGTACCGTTATCTAAAATTGACCACTTTAATCACGTATCGAAAATAAACACGCTCCGCCTGATTTGTCAGATTTCAACAAAATAAAACCAATTTTTGATCATTCAACGTTTCTATTTCTACGTAATTGCTTATTTGAAAAATAAAGAAATCTGAGCGATTGAAACAAACACGCGATAGACTTTTTCGAGTTATTAACAACAACTAAACTTCAAAAGCAAAAGCAGACGAAGTTTAGAACGACGACGAAATTCGAAAACGAAAAGACAAATAATAAACAGGTCCGCCAACTCTTTGCAAGCTCTAAATTATTGTACTTCATCGTATCAAAGTTGGAAGCGATGGTGATCCCGGATTCCGTTTAAGATATTTACGGCCTGAAAAAGTCGTACGAAACACCAACACGACTATTTATTAATGGGGTATTTACGGGACATTTCATTTTGGTAACTGAAGACGACTCTGGACACTGTCGGTCATCGGTGAACTCTGATTGGTCTTGATTGCAATTCTCTCTTTTACCAACTCAACTGATGTTTCGTCGGTATCGGATACTGGTCGAGACAGAACTGATGAAGGATGGACTATTATTTTTTATATGATTTAATGCTGTGATACGAGAATTTATCTTACGAAAAAATTCGTTGTCACGTCGGGTATTGTGCAGTATATTAACCTAAGTACTGCACGACTGATCAACACGGCAGAGGGAATTTGGTGGCAAAACTGCGATGTCAGTATTATTTTACAGCAGCTATTCATCTGTCGTCTGTCCACGTGAGGACGAAACTGTTTCTGATGTAGAAAATGGATTCGTAGTTGTTTGCAACTACAAAAAACGTACTTTTATTTTGAAAATGGGTACGTTTTCACCTGCTTTTGATTTTATGCCAGTCCTTTAAATATTCGATTCGGTCATATCAAACTTCTTTGCAATCTCAAATCGAATCGAATATCGTGATATTCGATTTGAACAAGTTCGAAGTTCGAATATTAGCACACCCCTAGCATCATACTCCTTCTGTTTTTTAGTTTCTTTAAATTTTTAATTTAGGCCTATTTAGTTTTTTTTTGTTCTTTTAGTTGTGGAATTTTGGGCACTTAATTGAATCAAAGTGTGTTGACCATAGATATAAAGTTGAATTTCAATCAGGGGATAACTACCTATTTGTCTACTAAAATCTAAAATGAAAAGTTTGTAAAACAAGGATATCAACAATCTTGAATTTTCTTCTTAAATGCTATATTTTCATTATATACAATTATTTACAAATATAAAAATGGTAACTATTTACATTGAAAATTATTTACAAACTAGATTTGTAAATTTTCAATACTTAAACAATTGCACACTCTGTTTATATGGCACTGCTGCTGGTGATGGTGCCTTCCCAAGCGGCTTCCCGTTGCTTCGCCTCCTGACGCCTTTTTTCTGAAACAAGAAATAAAATCTAGCAGTGGTGTAGTTAGACCTTTACCACGAAGGGGGGATGTATATAAAACCCTCTGTCCCCCAAACCCAGTTTTTCACGACCATTTAATATTATTGTTTAGTGTTTTTTAAATAACTTTTTTTATAAACAACCATTTATTCAATATTCATAAGTTTTATTCATTTCTTAAAATAATAACAGACTTACAGATCTATTCAGCCAGGAAGTCTTGTAGGGGTGGAAGTGCGAGAGAGATAGAGAATACCCCCACCACTATTTTTCCTTCATCGGTTGTGTACAGTCAACTCAAAATCCCACATGGCCTATGTCACCATTATAAATATTGTTGCAAACAAAGAATCATTTTTTTTAACAGATGAGTTATTTCGAAATTTGATTGTACTGAGACTCGCGGTAGGGGAAATCTTCACTGCGCATGCGCATCCCACAGGACTTCTGGGCTGAACAGATCTGTATGAACTGCAATTTTTTTACCTACGTTTTTATTTCTCACTAATAAGATTACTAATACTGACTTTATTGGTAAATTACACAAATTTGGATTTCCTCACTAAAAATACAATAAATTTGGGTTTTAATGCTATTTTATATATAGTGTACCTTCAAAATAAGTTTTTCCTTTGGGTTAAATGACTGATCAAATTGTTTTTGAGAAAACCTTTCAAGTTGAAATACAACATCTAATACCATACCAGCGCCAACATCGTACCAATCACTGAGGTATAAACAAATTTACTGCACCGACCTGAAATTTCTGGTACCACTGACCCCTGCATTATGTGGCAGGGGTTGTGAAACTACTATATATTGAAACTAATTGAAATGATTTAGCACTGTCTATTGGCAAACTGTGAACCAACAAAGGGCCTTTCTAAACTAAACAATATAACATATTTGAATCATAATTATTTAGATGTTCATTACCACTAAGACTACTTATTAACAATTTCCAGACCAATTAACGGAAAAAACAAAGCACAACCACAAGTGAACATCGTGGCCACATGAATTTATATTCCAGGCCACCAATAGGCAAAACATAAAACCGAACAATACTTAAGAAATTAAAATATAAAGAGTTTATACCCCTCGCCTCCTTGAGCACTTGCTTCTCGCGCTCCCTCTCCTGGCTGGAGGTGGGGATGCGCAGGCCGAGGGCGCCGGTGACGAGGCGTCGGGCGAGCGCGGTGCAGGTCTTGGGGCGTTCCGCGGCCGGCAGCGGCGGCAGCACCAGGTTCCTCGCCTTGGTGCGAGACTCCGCGATTCCGAGTCTCAGGGGTCTCGTCTTCACAAACGGGAGGGTGCAGGCCAACACCTCGTCAGCTTCATAATACAACAAAGTGCAGATTAGAGAGTACAATTCCTAGGTAGTATAGGCAATGCTTTTTAGTATAAGAAAATGAATGGAAATGATGAAGAAGTTAAACACAGAAACTTGATTTTCTTGTCAAAGCAGATATTATAAGTCAATACTAGCATTGACTTTAAAAGATATTAGGCCCATGACACACACACACACACACCGATTTCAGTCATACTACGACAAGACTTGCCAAGTCGTTTGGGCGTCCGACTTGTCGAGGGGCCATATTATTAAATGGAAAGAGAACCAGTCGTGATTCTACAGAGGCCAGTTGTGCCCTCTCTGACTGGTCTGTTTGACTCGGTGAGATGTACCGGTGGTGGGGAGATGATATCAGGAGGCATTACACGCATACGTGAAGTCTTTGTGGGGATATCCAGGAATTGTAATAAATGTATTTATTTACTGTATGTACCTTTTCTTGGAATAAAATTATCTGAATCTGAATTTCTCTTATTGACTTGAAAGACATAACAGCAGTCACATTACATATTCAGTGATTGTTTTCCTGTTTATTCACTGCTTTTACATTTATTTATATTCTCTGTTGTTTCCATTCTGTTATAGTTCAGATAGCGTCAAAAACATTGAAAACCAACAGAATCAACCTTAATCAACTTCATTGTTGAAGACATCTGGTCCCAAAACACCATAACAGAGATGAAAGCACTAATGAGTTATGACATGAAATGCTCATAGACCTGTAACAGTAATTTAGCTAATGTGCCTTTCCGTAACGAAACTACGTTAACATGTAAATAATTTTTCGGATTTTCGATGACATTCCACAACCTATTGAGGCAGTACAGTTCACTTTGTATTCAACTAGGGGAAGCCATAGGTCAAGCCTGACTAAAATCATGTAGCCAAACGACTTGAGGCCGACAAGCTGTCGTGTCTTAGTCGTGGGCTTTACTGGTTTCTTCCAGTGGTATGGATAGTACTTTTTCATGGGGGGAAAGCTGCCTTCCCCCCCCCCCCCCAGTGAAAGTGGGTGTTTAGAAGTGCATCACAATTTTTCCCCAAAATGTTTTTGCATTTAAAATTTATCTAGAGGCACCAGAGAATATACACATGAGGTTAATATTTATCAAACTACAGTACACCTCGGATTATCCGGACATCACATTATTCGGATCCCGGATTATCCGGACCGCCTAGCCGTGAACAAAATTTAAATCAAGCGGTAAAAACGTGATTTTAGTGAGTTTGATGCGTAAAGAGTGCCTTCTAAAAAGTATTACTGGCGCCAATTCTTGGGGCCCAGTCCAGTTTTTTTATTAGGTAGGCTGTGAGAAGAGGGGAGTAGTAGCGGCAGCGGCGGCCGACAGTGTATTAGCCAAGCTGCGTACATTCGGCAGCTTCCACATAGTTACTGCTTCTCTGTCAATCGTTGTTCAGAGTAACAAGATGCTTCAATAAATACTAATAAAATATTTTATATTATTTAATAGAAAAAAAACAGATCATTAATCGTCAGTAATAGTCAATGTTCCGTCGGTCAATGTTTTTAAGACAACATGTAGTCAGGGGCGGACTGGCCATAAGGGCATCCGGGCAAATGCCCGGTGGGCCGGCACCTCCAGGGGCCGCTGGACCGCTTGGGGGGCCGGCCGCAGAGCCAACTTCCCCCCCCCCCCCCCACTGAGTAATGCATACTGGGGTCCCTGGGGTCCGGGAACAGACAAAAAGGAACCGTCACCACTTTTGCCGAGCCGGGAATTCTGTCGCCGGCCCCCAAGCCCCCTTGAGAGTGGGCCGGTGTAGAAATGCTGTGGGCCGGTACGCCATATAAATGACCGGGCCAAAATTTCTTCCCAGTTCGCCCCTGCATGTAGTGACACGCTATTGTTGAAGGCTGAGAGCAGAATAACAGAGCTGCGCTCTAGCGACGCGTTGTCGCGCATGCGCACTAGCCGTTTTTGCTACCGCGCATCCACCGCACTGGGCCCCAAGAATTGGCGTCAGTTATAAGATGGAACTGCATTTCACAATATACTAACGTATTGTGCAGTCTTGATACGCTGTTTGCAGCTTCAGTATAGCAGTGGCTAGTTTCGCGATCGCTATTTAGGCGATATTATAATAACCTCGGATTATCCGGATTTTTAGTTATCCGGATCGGTGTTCCGCCACATTAATCCGGATAATCCGAGGTGTACTGTATTGCCATCGTGCTTATATGGTGAAGGAGGGGTATACTAGGGATGTGTCGGTACCTGAAGTCGGTTCTCGGTACCACCGGTTCTTGGCAAAAGAACCGGTACCGAGAACCGATGTCAAAATGTCGGAACCGGTACTTCGGTACCCATGGTAATCGGCGGGAGTAACTACCGATCACGAAAGACGATTGATCTCACCGCGCATTGCCGCAGGCGTTGCGTCCATGGCAAATGCCACCGTGGACTATTATTGAAGGTCGATAATGTTTCTCAAATTACTTTTGATTCAAAATTTATCTTTAATTTTTTGACTAGCTTGATTTTTTACTCTAATACTTAAAATTGATGGGAATGGGGTTATTTTCTTTGGGAATTGTAAGATTATCAATGGAAACTCATTTGGAAACTGTTATGTTTCACTTTAGCACTTTTCTTCATTGATTTTTACTGTAATTTTTTAAATTAATTGGAATGGGGTTATTTTCTGTGGAAATTGTAAAATTATGAATAGAAACAAATTTGTTAACTGTTATTTTCCACCTTGGAATTTGTTCTTTTGTTCACATAGTATATATTTTTTATATCGTCTGTTAACAGAAGGATAAACAATTAAATTAAGAAGCGAGATAGTATTTTATGTCTTGGTGAAACTTACACTTGAATATTAAAACATTTTTAAAGAGTAACATACAACAGATTGTGTATAGGTTTGAGAGTACAATACGTTATATAACACGTTGTGACAAACACTTGGTACCGATGGTACCGGTACCGAGAACCGATCTTGTCAAGAACCGGTACCGGTACCGACTTTGAAAAAAGTGGTACCGACACATCCCTAGGGTATACATCCCTGATCTCCCACTCTTGTCAAAGCCACTAATTTAAGTTATTTAAAAGTTATTAAATAAAGTAAAGGTTGCTGTGATAAGGGTTATTATAAATTTGCCATAGGCCAAGCCTGACTAAAATCATGTAGCCAAATGACTTGAGGCCGACAAGCTGTCGTGTCTTAGTCGTGGGCTTTACTGGTTTCTTCCAGTAGTATGAATAGTACTTTTTCATGGAAAGCTGCCTTCCCCCCCCCCCCCCCAGTGAAAGTGGGTGTTTAGAGGTGCATCCCAATTTTTTCCCAAAATTTTTTTGCATTTAAAATTTATCTAGAGGCACCAGAGAATATACACATGAGGTTAATATTTATCAAACTACAGTACACCTCGGATTATCCGGACATCACATTATCCGGATCCCGGATTATCCGGACCGCCTAGCCTTGAACAAAATTTAAATCACGCGGTAAAAACGTGATTTTAGTGAGTTTGACACGTAAAGAGTGCCTTCTAAAAAGTATTACTGGCACCAATTCTTGGGGCCCAGTCCGCGCATGGGGCGGAGATTAGGTAGGCTGTGAGGAGAGGGGAGTAGTAGTGGCAGCGGCGGCCGACAGTGTATTAGCCTGGCTGCGTACATTCGGCAGATCGCACATAGTTACTGCTTCTCTGTCAATCGTTGTTCAGAGTAACAAGACGCTTCAATAAATACTAATAAAATATTTTACATTAGGCTATTTAATAGAATTAAAACAGATCATTAATCGTCAGTAAGAGTCAAATGTTCCGTCGGTCAATGTTTTTAAGACAACATGTAGTGACACGCTATTGTTGAAGGCTGAGAGCAGAATGTCAGAGCTGCGCTCTAGCGACGCGTTGTCGCGCATGCGCACTAGCCGTTTTTGCAAAAGCAACACAAACACGACAAAATAATTGGTTTAAAATTTCATAGAGAAACTTACCCATTAAAGGACTAGGGAAAATTCCAAGCGCATGTGTGTCATCCACCCATTTTATTTGAAAATTCTTGTTACGATAAGCAGCAAATATATTGAACAAGTCGGTGGTTTTAAATTCTGCAGGAAAGTCGTAAATTTCAATGATGCACTCCCCATCATTTGTTCTTTCCTCTATGCTCTGGAAAGGCCGATAATCACTGTCTGCTGAAGTCACCTTTACTCTCCCAACAGACTTGGTAAGCTACAAAAAAGGTCCAATATTAATTTCTTATTATTGTAAAACACCTTAAGCTTTAGAACATTTAACTGTATGTTTGGGTCTTTTATCATTTCCAACGTAAGAATTACTCCTTTTTTGCTGGATAATGTTGACGCAGATTAACAGTGAATGGGGATGGGGCAAATACAAAGTTAAAAAGAGGTCGCCAACCTCTTTAAAGTGTTTTTGAGCCAGTTATTGATTTTTTAACATCTAGAGGAAATCCTCAGCCATTTTTGAAACATTATGCAATCAAGCAAGCATTACATTTGTTTAAGTGTACAGAGTAAGAAATCATGTTAAAAACCACTAATGATTACCAAAAAAGGGAAACATTTACACAGAAAAGGATTCATATGACAAGCTGAGAGATGCTTCTTCAATCAAAGTTGGAACAGACTAGTCGAAGTCTTCATACTCACCTCTTCCAAAAGACTTGGAACAAGACATTCCCCGCTGTCATCATACAAAGATTCCCAATCACAGTCATCCGGATCAATTATTTTACTGTGTTTTGCTGATCTTTCTAACTTATCATTAACTTTGGAAGGTTGCTGGCTTTTAAGTGTATCATTGTTTATAATATTTTCACTGTCATCTACAGCAGATTTCATACTATCATCAGAGGAGCTTGTGTCAGATATAACAAGAACTTCTGATGCTTTGGCGATAGTGCAAGTCTTGACTTTTGATTTTGTTTTCTCTTCTTTCAAATTACGCCTACTTTTCGTTTTACTTCTTGCACTTTTACAATCAACATGATCAAGATCCATTTTTTCAGTATTCTTATTTTTACTACACTTCTCTTCACCTTTGTTGTCAGCTGATGAATCGCTTGTTTTTGAACCACTGTTAGAAGAAGAACTACCGCTGCTATCTTCACTTTTATTGTCAGAAGATATTGATATAGTCTCCATAGCCTCAGTGTTATCTTCTTCACTATCAATGTTTTTCTTTGGTTGAGATGGTGAATGAGTACATCGTTCTAGCATTGTGTTATTGTCACTTGTCTCTGTATTTATAACTGACTGTTCGTTAACTTGCGTTTCACTGTCTTTTATGTTCTTGAGTTCAGAATTTGATGGACAATCAACAGGAACTATTTCCTGAACAGCATTTTCATCAATACTTCTTTCTTTAGGCTCAGGTGCAGTTTCTACACGTTCTCCAGTATTTGTCTTGGTTTCTGTCACAGTTTTTGTTGTTTGGATAGAATCCACATTGTCAGAACTGTTGTCAGAAATTAGATTTACTTCATTTTGATGTTGAATTTCTTTGCTGTTACAGACAATGGAAACTTCTGATATGTTATCATTTGCTCCTCTAACTAGAGACAATATCGAAAAACTTTCTTGGCAGTCTTCGGAAACCCCATTTTGATTAGGGACCCTAGTCTCTTCACTGTTCACCGAAGCAGTTTTTTGCTTTTCTGAACTCTGATCACTGTCCATACTCAATCTGGAGTCAGATCTACTTCGACTTCTTGGCAGGTCGTTACCATAAGATGCTCGTTTGGGTCGGGGCACATACATCTGCTGGTCAGGGCGCCTTACACGGGTTTGCCTAGAAAAAAAAGCAGTTTCTATAGCCCCATATAACTATGAATATTTTTTTATCTTTATTTCCTATATTATTCTATGAAATTCAGATTGATATTTTTGTTAACTGAATCAGGTGTCTTGAGCATTAAGTAAAACTGACAAAACAAAGCCAGAATGTAGTGTGATAATGTGCATTTATAATGAACTAAAAGAGCTTTTTTTAGAGTGAGATGAACTAAAGTATTGTGCCAAAGTAAGGCGTAAGGTGACACAGACTGGAAAACTATATTGTTATAGTTTGTTGAGCAACAATATGTGTTTAAATACTTTCCTGGACATCTAATAAACCTTCATTTTTGATCCAGCCTAAAGACTGAACTGCCCTTAATAAACTATTGGACACTGATCATCTTTCTTAAAAAAAAAATCACTTTAATCAAGTAAAACCTTGGCGGATAAGGAAGTGAGGAAAAAGGCCACACAATTTGACAGCCCACACACATTAAGTGTGTTAAGTCAAACTTTAACTACTTAACTCAAACTTTCGAGTATTGAGTTAAACTTCGAGTCATGTCGTGTAGTATAACTCGGCTAAATGAACTTTATACTGTGTACTTGCTCACATCTACATCAAGTTGAGATCTACACCCAGTTGAGGGGGTTATTGCCTTAAATCTCCCACTTTAACAATTCTATGGCAGCAAACCTGTATACTCACTTTTCTTGTTTTTCTCATGAAGAATATTTTTGAATGCTCATTTTGGGATTTAAGTTGGTTTTCTACGTTCTGAGATTCTGTCTAAATTATTTGCTTAAGTATTTGAAATTCATTGAGTATACAGGTTTGCTGTAGCTATTATTTTGCTTGGCACTAAGGTAAACCCAAAACATCAGAATATCACATAAACGAGGAAGAAATGTCACATACTTGGTGTCAGGAAGTTTTAAATCATCTCTGCTCTTTCTGTTTTCAGCCTGACGAGCAGCTGGAGGCCTGTAAACAGCCGCAGTTGGGGTTTGTCTCTGTCTGCTAGGCTTTTCTTTGTCAATCATATTCTGCCTGGGAGGTTGGGGAATTGTGGCTGGAAGTCCTTGTTTTGCTGCTTCACTACATGTAAAAATGTAAATATATTAGTTTTTTTAAAATCAAACCAGTTGAAAAATATGTTTTGGTTTGCCTAATAAAATATGTTTTGGCATAAACTAATATGATTTTATGAATAATAATGGTATCTCATATATTTTTTCAATTCTTTAACATACTGGAGAAACTTATTCTTTATTGTACTTTATTACACTTATTTTTATAATGTGGAGTTCATAGGCGAGCACACGGTAGGTGCCGGGTGCCCTGGCAACCATGTCAGGCCTAGGGGGGGGTGCCACAATGGCCATATTTTTTTTTAACTTGAAACATAAAGAAATAAAGAGAAATTTGTCAATATATTATTAAAAGCTACAGCCAAATAAAATATATTTCTTATAATATTAGTAAACAACTATCGACATTATTAAGATTTTGTATACAAGATGTTATTTCAGGCGACCAAAGTCGAAACGGCACGGTGCCGGTCTTCGACGGTCTTATCGTTTCAGCCAGGGACCACATAGTACCATTTGTGGTTTCAACCGAGTCTATCAGTCTCTTTCTCATGCTAATTGCCCAATTTATTAGAAACGAGAGGCTGGGTATAATTACAAATTGCGTACCCCTTCTCTCCCTAAAACATAAAAATGATTGTAATATCTCGGTTGTTATTTTCAAGGAAGATAATAATTTTGATTATAATGCATTCTGTTCTTGACATTAGTAGAGAACAATCTTAAGTAAATTCGATCAGTGCATACGTGATGTAGAATAATAACAGTCAAGTAATATTCATTATAAATTAACAAGTTGTTATTTGGTAGTTAGATAAGAAATAGTCAAATTTTCATATGTCAAAAAATTGTCAGCTTGTGGCATTAGAGAAAAGGCTAAAGAAAGGAAAATTAACAAAGTTCTAATTTACTTGCTTCGTGGCTTGAGAGAAGGAGGAGGAAGTTAACAAAGAATTCAATGGTACTAGAGGTAAGTCACTTTGAGTCTTTATTTTTGTTTAGTTGAAATTTTTTTAATATTCTACATTTTAACGTTAAACTGAAAGACCTAAATTTTTTGCAGTACATGTACAGTGGAATCTCGATATAAAGAACCTCGATATATGGAAATCTACTATATAATTGTGAAATACCACTCACCTATCATCGCACAGCCCAAACTGCTTGACCTAGAACCTTGAAACTTTGCATGGACGTTCCTCTCAGGGCATAGGCATCCACTAAGAACGGATTTTTAAAAATTCTCTCAGGGCTACGCCCTAGGATACATCAAAGTTTCAATGTTAAAGTATAGGGAAGCTCATGTAGTTGTCACGGCAACCTTAACTATAAATCATGAATCCAAGGCAGTTTTTCTGTTTTCCAAGGGTAAAACCGTGTTTATCAGCTAGCCCTTGATATATCGAAGTTTTTAAATTCCCCTTGAACCTCCTTATCTTCCCAATGCTAATTTTACCTCTATATATCGAAGCACTGACCTTGAAAACCTTGATATAACGAATTTTCATGGTTTCTGGGTACGATACGCACTTTTCACCTCTATATATCTAAGTTTTGGCTGGGAAACCTCTATATATCGAACCAAGCACCTCTATATATCAAAGTTTTGACCGAAAACCTCAATATATAGAAGTTGTTTTGCAAATTTGTAATTTATCTTTAAAGTCAACGACCTGTCATTCGTGCTGCATCCTGCTGCCGCGGGACTGTCGCTCTGCGCACGTGTCCTAAGTTGTTTCTTTTATCATTATCGATCGTCAGTCCGAGGTAAGACGCAACAACAAGCAGGTCTTTCTTTCATTAACTGCTCAACTAAACACACCAATGAGTCCCCAGGACAAGGGTGGTTGTCATGGTTACTACACTTCCGTCCATCCAATCATATTTCGTAACGTAGCTCTGCGCCATTGCAGCGGCCCAATGACTGCGCTGTGTAGTTATGAGAGAACAGAAGCATGAAAACAGGGTGAGAGCCTTGCGATTGCGTAACCTTAATCAAACTTATCGATTTACTTTTTCCACTAGATGATTCTAAAACTTTTTTAGTAATTTTTTTAGTATTTTTACGATTCAAATTTAAGTTCTACTAGACATAGATTGAGCAGTACAGTAAATAGAAACTAAAAAAAGTACGTACGAACTGTACTGTCGATAAGTACTTTAAAAACTTAACACTTTAATTTACTCATAAATTTTGATTTTGATCTTTAGTTTTCTCTATTTGGTTTTTATTAGAGAATCCATTAAAATTAGTGTGTTAAATTTGAATGCATATTCTTTACATTTCCCTTGTTTCAACCCACGCTGTTACGAACCTCTATATATCGAAGTCAGTCAAAAATCACCTTGATATATCGAACCTCGCTCTATCGAAATCCTTGATATATCGAAGTTTTCACTTTCCTGTTCAGGTTCGATAAATCGAGGTTCCTCTGTACTTTAAACAGTTTTCTATATTTTATTCCTCATGAAACGATCCTGCACAAAATGATTAGCGTTGGTGTGCACCCTAACCCACCGTCGCCGTCACCGCCATTGTTTTTTTGAAGTCCCATGCCATGCAGGAGCTTTGCGTTCTTATTTTCACATAAATTTGAGTAACTAATGTAAATTATCAACCAAAACAAAAGAACATAGCCTATTGTTTACTTTGGTTTGGTTTTGACTTTTGGCTTTCAAAAGATTTCTCATTGCTTTTCACCAACAATTAATCTGAATAATTAATTAATTGGTAAAAAAAGCCTTTCTTGGTGAGATTAACCTTATAAAGAATGTGTGACAAAATAGGAACACAAGTTTATCATGTAATATATACAAAAATATTTCAGTGGTTATTTTAGGCCTGTGTATAATGCGAGACTGATTGTTTTGTATTCTTAGTCACATTCATAACAATAGAAATAGTAATCATTTTGTTAAAGTAAATATTGTAGACAAGTTTTAAATAGAAATTTTTGATGGTCTAGCAGTGTTACCCTACACAGTGATCTTAATTAGTTGGATTCAGTGAGTCACAAAAAGTTAAGGAGTGGGGTTAAGGGGGCACACTTTTCGTGTCTGGCACCCATGGTGAACGGACCGTGCGCACGCATATGGTGGAGTTTGATTCAAAACCTAAAACTTTAGGGTTTCGAGGTTTTTTTTAATGCAATCAAAAATCTGTCATACCACCCATCCCTCCCCCCCATATTCACATTGTTTTGTTGTTCTTCCTCAATACCTACCAACTGAGAGAAAAAATAAAGATTTGTGAGAGTTTTAGAACAAGTTAGGTGTATAAACCTCAGGGTTCAAGTCATGGCTCTTTACGTTTAAAGTTATTTTCACTTTCAATAGGTGTTAAAATGAGTGACAAGGTGTGATATTTTTTTTCTGTTCCACTGTCAAGAAAGTAAAAAATACTTTTCCCCAAAAAAGGTATGCACTGAGATGAAATTTAACGAGACAGGCTATTTTCAATCATTTTCTTAAATTATCCTCAAATCACTATTACTCTCAGCACGATTAGGGGCTGCCCATAATCTGGAGGGGGGAGGGGTTCAGAATGAAAATGGCGGTGGGATGATGTGCATGGAGGGGAGGGGTAGACGCTGAGATGACATCATTTTTAACATATTGTTTTAAAACTAATTTAGATAGGTAAATTTTAAGCAATCTATGTAGGCCTAAATAAATCCATTAAATTTAAGTTAAACAGCTTAAAAATTTCATGAGAACTTATGTACTAGATTTTTACAAGGTTAAAATGGTGATTTTAGCTTCAGGTCAAACCAAGCTTCAGGTAAATGCAGATTTTAATGATCAATGTTTTTTTTAGATTTGCAGGTAGTGTCAGCATCCATGCGTCCATCACTACAGCTAATGAAGTACTACAAAATTCAAAAATTTCTGGTTTGAATATTATTTAATTAACATCAAAAAAGCCCAAAATGGGTTTAGGCCTAAAACTTAATTTGATGGTTTTGACAACCCAGTATGAGAAACCTTTACTAGGGCTTTCCTAAAGCCTTGCATTATTGTAATTATGCATTATTGCATCATTGGAGATTGTACCCTATGACGTCATTTAACGTTGGGAGGGGGGTCAGGCGGATTATGAAGGTAGGATGATTGTGTAGGGAGGTGGAATCCATAAATGGCCAAAGAGCGATGATGTAATTTACGGACGGCCCCTAAATACCACAATAGAGAAGAACAACTTTATCTAAAACTCTCAACACACATGGTAAACACAATAAAAATCCTTTGATAAATGTCATGACATTTCCCTAAAAATCGCTCGCTAATGTATAAATACAGCTAGCAGTTATGGATATGATTTGTATTCTAGAGCTGAAACTTACAAAGGCTAATGCGAAGCCATAAGTGCTGCTGAATAGACCCGGACCCGCTCAGACGTGTATGTTTTTATCACCCAAAGAAAATCGGAAATGCGCTGGAGAAGCTGAAGAAAAACTTCGCAAAAAATTATGTCATGTGGGTAACGGAAATTGAGAGCTGAACAATATTAAGAGAGAATTTTCAAAATCCAACATACGTTAACAAAAAAAATAAAAAAATATCAAATAAGTTGATACATTATTTTTGTTAGGTTGTTTTTGGTTATATATACATTCATTTTGTAAGAATTAGGTAGATTAGATAAGAAGAATGAGGTCAGGTTTAGTAAGGTAAGGTTAAAAGTTAGGTCACATTATGTTAGGTTAAGGTTAGGTTAGGTTTCATTATCATATATTTAATTTCGTAAGGCGTTTCTTTGCGTCAAATTAAAGGTCTTCATTCCGTGATGGCGGGAAAAATACTGACATTGCTTTAAATTTACCAGAAGACGAGAAATAACAAAAAATATCTGCCATTTAAAAAGCATTGGAATCCAAAAACTTCTGCTTTGTTTACATTTAAACATGGGTTGCCGATACTTGATTTAAAAGCACATGATAGATTTTGATCATATGGTTTATTTAAAATCCAGCTTTAAATATTCAGGTCAAAAATACTATAAGAAATAACTGTTTTCAACTTTTAAGTTTTTTCAGTTTTTTTACATACTTACCAGGTCAAAAATACTATAAGAAATAACTGTTTTCAACTTTTAAGTTTTTTCAGTTTTTTTTCACATACTTACCATTTCAAAAACATACAAGGAATCACTTGCGTCTGTTTTGTTGACATTAGTTGTAGTGTAATTGATGCTTATTTAAAGCCAAGTGATTTGTAATATTAACACAATCGATAGGCGCAGAATATAAGTAGTATAGAGAAGACTTAGCTTTTTAAGGCCCATAGCTCTGCCAGTTTTATGTGCGGTCGGAAATGTTCATACTTTTGACCGACGAGAGTGTGCTTCAGTAACAGCGAACTAGTGCAACATCAACTTTAAATTTGACCAATAAAAGAATATGTAATCTTGAATCCATAAACTCGAAGCGGTATTTACTCACGGGCAACGATAAAAACTTGTGGGACATAGGGTAAAAATCCTTAATATTAACAATTTACTAAGCTGGTGGTCTCCAAACCTAACTCCCGTATGAACTGGAGCCAGAGGCTCCAACGAGGAGCGTGGAAGCGATAATGGGACCATTTTCTGATTTCATCCTTACCTATTTGCCCACTGGGTAAAAAAATTTAGCTTCAATTGGAGGCTTCCATAATACGTACTTTTTATAATTTTTTGGAACCAGTTAGAGGCTACATACAAGCTTGATGACAAACTATTGATTACGTCATAATTTAATCTCATGACTTTCCAGGGGTATGTGTTTAACCTTTAAAAGTTCTTCAAACCATGTTCATATGTTTAATTGTAAACAAAGTGAAGTGGGTTTGTTATGAGGTCGACGGATAGTGCAACTGTTCCGAAAATTCAGTTCTTTACTGAAACAATGCCCTTTCTTTAAAGTAAAAAGTATGAAACGTACTAGCAAATGTCAAAATAGCTTTAACATTACACATCAAACGTTCATTAAATATTATCGATAATTACATAATATAATCGATATCTTTAATATTATCGATATCTTACATTAAGTATTCAGCATTGGTATTTATTGTTAGGGGCTTTTGCCCCTGCAAGCCACTAGTGTTAACTTATATTAGCATTGTTTAAAATTCTATTGTAAAGCAAAGATAAGGTTGGGATAGTGAAAACATGACATAAATATATAACTTGAACAATATCAAATACAAACTCTGCCATTAAAACATATCTTATTTAATCCTAACCTATCCTAAGCTATCCTATCCTAACCTAACCTAACCTAACCTAACCTAACCTAACCCTTACTTATCTAAACTAACTTAATATAGCACAACCTGAGCTAAGCTACCACAAACTGAGCGAAATCATAACAAATTAACTCATTTTGTACAAATCTACAGCTTTTCCGACACTTTTCTTGCTGTAATTCCTTTAATATGCATCAGATCTCAAACATTCATGCATATTCTTCTTCAGCTCGTTCTCCCAGTTAATTTAAGCACCCACATGACCCATTTCTGGGGTGAAAAGTTTTTTCCGGTTCATCCCATTTTCCGGCATTTCCGACGTATTCCGCAGAAAAAAACTATCATTTTCAGAATCAGGGCATTATCTCTTACATTTTGTAAAAATATTTCAATTTTGGGAGGACTACTGGAAAGTGAACATTTACCATAAAAGGTAAACAAATAGAGATATATCCAAGGGATAATCAGAGAGAATATGCGTTTGTACGCGTGAAAAATATTTTTTGTTGTAGGCTTCTGAGAAGCGGTTAAACCAAGGACCGGTAAAACCAAGGCCGGATAATAGGGGCTCTACTGTACCTACTATTTTGATTAGGATTTTTGCGGACATTTGCCATCACTGATTAGAAAAAAAAAAAAAAAAAGTTTCACAAGTTTCTCAGGGATCAAAAAACTGTGTTTACAGAATAAACTGCAATAGTTGCTCTAGGCCGTATTATGGCGAGACAAAAAGACCTTTAAATGTTAGAGTCAAAGAGCACAAAGATAACACGAGGAAGGGCTTAATGGATAAATCCAAAATTGCTCAACACTGCTGGTCTGAAAATCACCAGATGAATTTTGACGAAGCAAAAATAGTACACCGCGAACCTCATTTTTTCAAAAGAAAACTAATTGAAGCTTCATACATAAAACTAGCAGACCAACCAATCAGTCAATCTTCACTTGAAATAAGGCCAGTATGGCTACCAATATTAAACAAAGAATTGAAAGACAGGGAAAATAAAGTGTCAGCAAATAGGGTAATTACTAACAATTCTATTCAAAATTCTCACATGTTAACCCGTAGCAAGGCCAAGGGGCAAAATCAGGTTAAAAATTAACTAAAAACACAAACAGACACACGGAATTTGCATATCACATGTCTCTGTTTCAGGTTTTCGCCACTGGTAGCGCGCCGTGATTTGGTTGGCCGTGGCCGCCGCCATTTCCGCCGCCGCCGCCATTTGCTTTCCTCCCACCAGTCTCAGCTCAGCTCTGATTGGGTGTAGACGTGCTCTCTTCTCCCTGGTGATTCTTGATACTTGTGATTCCTGGGTTTTTTTGTGTTATTGTTTTTTCTTTTCAGCTTTGTGTTTTCGTGACTGCTTTTACAGTTCTCTGTTTTAGCTGTGTTTTTGTCCAGGTTTTCCTGGCTATGTGTTACTAATCTTGTTATGTTCTAGGTTTTCTTCCACCTGAAGACGGGATCAGATTCCAGATCCCGAAACGTCGTGACAAAATATAAAATCACCAACACCAACAATGAATTTCAAACAAAGAATTGTACCTACTAATTTCTAAGTGCCTATATACAATTTACCATTTAAAGGTCACCTTCTTAGACCTTTAAGGCTTAAAATCACAGAATGTAATTTTAATTATTTACCGTATATCCTATACCATTTAAAATTTAAAGCTCACCTTATTAGACCTTTGTAGCAAATAACAATCCTCCTGTTTATGTCTTGTCCTATCGAAAATGCAGCTACTTCAGATGAAGCAAAGTTATCTTCAATCAGCTTATGGATCAGAAAACGTCTGAACCCATTGAATGGAGGAAACACCAGTACCCTAGAATCATTATGCCTCAATTAGAAAAGTAATTTGGCTTCTGGTCAGCACACCCACTAGACTTTTGTCATTAAATTTTAACACAGAATAACGTACATTCTTTGTAGGCTACTCTACTTTCAAAAAACTTTATCCTCTAAGCCTACTTTAATTAAGCCTCTATTTGGTAAGCTATCAACAAATTCCATTGAAATATAAGGGTCATTCCATGTAAAATCAATCAATAAAAAAATAATTTCAGACCTTAGGGTTTTTAAAATGGATAATATTTGGTAATTTTGTTCTAGGGCCTAGCCCTCAAAATAATGAAAAATACAAAGTTTTTGATTTTTTTTACCTTTGGTTTCTGAGTTATACAGTAGATTAAAAATTGAAAAAAACGCAGATTTTTGACATGTTTCGAAACCTTTAAATAGCTCTAACTCCAAAAACATTCATCTTAGAGAGTTCAAACTTTCACCATTCTCTTTAGAATTTCAAGAGCTTCAATTTGATATGCCACTTGACTATATATTGGCTAAGTAATTAATTTTTCCAAAAATCCAAAAATTGAAATTTTTTATTTTATTGAAAAAAATATATGTTCTTTGTACTTCTTACATGTACCAAGTTTTATTATGGTAGGTATTCCTCCTTATGGTAGGTATGGGAACAAATTTAAATAAAAAAAGTTAATAAGTCAAGAGTCTAGTAGAACAGTTAAACATGTTAATATGTATGTGCAAGTAAATATTGAAACTATGCTAACTTAAATTACAAGACGCTACTTCTATTAGTTTTAAGGAAGGTAAATGTATTGTATAAAATACATTTAGTAGTTATTAATTAGGGTATTTTTAATTTTAACTATGATGGTAATAATAAATAAATAACTTACAGTGTGTTATAAAATTCTTTCCTCCCTCTTTGATTTTTTTGTTTGCTCAAAGAAACAAATAACCTTTAGGGAATGATACTAACTTAACAAAAATATCTTTTGAAGTGGTCAACAATTTTGAGTGTCCCCCAAAAATTGGGGATTTTGGGGGCAGTTAAAATTTTCAAACGTAAACCCCACATTTTAAAGAATTTAAAAAAGGCAAATGGTGGATTTTGGAGGTCTCTAACAAGTTTAAATCCAAAATGCCAGCTTATCAAAGTTGTGAATACAACTCATTCTTGAAACCTGGCTTATAAGACTTGTGGAGTTTCAATTTCACCTTTGGTGACGTACATCTGAAACGACTCTTTAAGAAATGCTATTAAATTAAGAAGTGAACCTTTTGGTATTATTTAAAATTTTGAGTGTCTAACAAAATTTGGGGATTTTGGGGGCAACTCAACTTTTCTAATGTAAATTTCTTTAAAATGACCCTTCATTTTAATGAGCTTCTTAAAAAGCTCTTTATAAAATGAGCTTTCACCTAAAGCTCATTTTAACGGGGCAACACTCAATAGTGGTTTAGACAAACTACAAATTTTGAGAGCCCCCAAGAGCCCGAATTTTTGCAGGACACTCAACGTTTTATATAATACCAAAAGAGACCACTTCTTAATTTAATACCATTTCTGCAACAGTCTTAAGTCAACAAAGGTGAAATTGAAACCTAAAGTCTTCGACGACAGGTTTCAAGAATGAGTTGTAGCAGCCATTTAGGATATAAACCACATTTGGGGGACACTCAACATTTTCGATAGGTAACGCCAAAAGATATTTTGTGTTAAGTTAGTGTCGTTCCCTGAAGGTTATTTTTTAGTTGTAACAAACAAAAAAATTAAAGAAGGGGGACCAACTTTTTTATATACTGTATTTATTATTACTATAATTAATAATTATAGGTTAATAAAAAATACCCTAATGAAGAAGTAGGGCCTACTAAATGTATTTTATATAATCGATTTACCTTCCTTAAAACTATTAGGAGTAGCCTCTTGTAATTTAAGTCAGCATAGTTTCAATATTTACTTGCACATATATAACATGTTTAGTAACTGAACTTACTGTTGGCTTAGTAATTTTTTTTTAATATGTTCCCATAGGGATACCATAATGAGATTTGGCACATGTACTCTAATAAGAAATACAAAGAACATATGTTTTTTTTTCAATAAAATAAAAAATTTCGATTTTTGGATTTTTCAATTGGAAAAATTAATTACTAAGCCAATATAGTCAAGTGACATATCAAATTGAAGTTCTTGAAATTCTAAAGAGAATGGTGAAAGTTTGAACTCTATAGGCTGAATGTTTTTGGAGTTAGAGCTATTTAAAGGTTTCGAAACATGTCAAAAATATGCCGTTTTTTTCAATTTAAAAAAAATTATAACTCAGAAACGATGCATAAAAAAAATCTGAAACTTGGTATTTTCCATTTTCTCTAATAGTACTACTTAAAGGCCTAAAAAAAATATCATTGAATTCTGAGATGTCAAGTTCCAGACCAATGGTTGATTTGATATGGAATGGACCAGTGGTGTAGTGGTGCGGGAACGCCGTGGGAACGGCGTTCCCATACTGGTTTTCAGAAACCCGGGAAAATCCCAGTGCCCAGTGCGGGAAATCCGGGGAAATAGCTAAAAATCCTATATTTTTTTAATTTATTTCAGTTCTCTGCTTTTACTTGTCTAGAATATGTTTTTTTTATGAGGTTATGCATGGTATTTTTTTGGAGGTTAACGACAATGTACATAAAAGTCATTCTAATTAATTACCTACTCTGTTTTATGGATTGAATTTATTTTAGTTCTCTGCTTTTTTACTTGTATAGAATATGTCATTTAAAATTAGGTTGTGTATGTAGCTATTTTGGGGGTTAACGTACATAAAAGTAGTATATAACTTAATTAATAACCTTTTCTAAAATGACTTCTTTTTTGAAAATATAAGGTTAGTTAAATATAAAAATATAGGCTCCTATTTTTATATTTTGCTTTTCCAAAAATCATCCAATTTATTAAATAGTTTCTTTAAGCCTCAGTAAATTCAGTGAGCTTTAAATACATAGCCTAATACGCATCGTGTACGTATTCAGAGAAAAAGTATCTTAACTTGCAGGGAATTCGACAAATATATTAGGCGTTCCCACACTGGAAAATTTGCCACTACACCTCTGGAATGGACCCATTACTTAACTCTTTTAAGGCCGTCAATAATTACGGGGCACGTGTTAAAAAGGCCAGCTCCCAAACTGGGACACATGGGTTAAAGGCCAAGCCATTTGTCATGAGGGCGATTCTCTACGTGACGCATGGGACATTCAGACACTTTGTACCTACCCTTGTTAATGTTACAAAATAAAAATTAATATTTTTTTCATGCAGGATAATGTATTTTATCCTAAAGATTCTATCCATTTAAAGAACATTTAGTTTTTGAGTAATATATAGTTATCACTAGAACAGTGACCGTGATGCACGGGACTCAGACAAAGTGCAGAGTTTCCTAAGTAAGGTGAATGCTATTTTTTCTGTGATTTTTGTGGTAAATCGTTTATTAAAAAATATTTATTTTATTTATAAAATGTTTTTAGTTTGAAAATACTTTTTTGTTTTGAGAAAATTTAATATTTTGGTAGCCTATATTAAAAAATGTTTTGAAACTCTAATACATCGTGATGAACGGGACAAAAGTTTCTTATTGCTTGCTTTACCATTTCTTTCAATTAATTTTCAGAGGTGACCTAGATTTAGAAAATATACTTTGAAATGAACATGTCAGAAGTTTTTAAGGGTTTTCTCGAGTAAATTAAACAAATAAATAGGCCTAAGAAGTGATTATATATGTGATGCACATGACATTCATACACTCCATAGACTTTGTACACATTACAAAATAAAAATTAATGTTTTTTTTCTTCATGCAGGTTAAGTTAAATTCACCATGCATATTCTATTCATTGGAAGAAAAATTAATTTTTGTGTAATATAAACCAGTTATTACTTAAAATGTGATCCCAATAATCAGGATTCAGTGCAAATGCTAAATTATAGAGGAAAATGAGCTTAAATTAAATATTTAGCTAACTACTATTATTAAAAATATGAATTAATTGAATAAAGTTAATTGTTTATTAACATT
The DNA here is from genome assembly GCA_035578135.1 of Flexamia atlantica. Lineage (NCBI taxonomy): Eukaryota > Metazoa > Arthropoda > Insecta > Hemiptera > Cicadellidae > Flexamia > Flexamia atlantica. The sequence continues at coordinate 32,692,364 of JAQJVK010000001.1, forward strand.
TTTTGGAGGGCCTAGATAGAATAATGTTCAAACAGTATATTTCTTCACAGAAAATGCTTTATTTATTAATATTTTACAATTGTAGTAAACGTAATTTCTTCTAAGTACACTTTAAGAATTGATAAATAGCCTATGGTAAGATCTCTATTTACTTTGTGTATCTGCATTTATCAATCTTTTTACCTATGCCTGTGCATCACGTGATACACGGTAAAGATTTTAAAAGCCTTATAAAACAACATATATTTGAAATAAATATACAGTTACACTTTATTTTGATAAACCCTAACAAAGTACCTTTGTACAGTAAATTATAATACTATTTTTTAAGTCAGCAGAAAGAAAATTTTATGTTTTTTGTGACGCATGGGACACAGTGAGGTGTGTTTGAAAATTGTCGTTTTAAGTGGCTTCGATAACTTAAAACATCCATTTTATGTTATTGATGTGTTGCTCTAAGACAAAGCAATAATGTAGCCTAGTTTTATTAGCCTATATTATGAAAATATTCCAATTTGACCAAACAAATTACATTTAAATCGGAGTAATTTTTCTGAGTGATTGGTGTTTACAAGATTGGTTAACTTTGCAAGCTGTTATTTTTTCACAATATGGAGGAAAAATAATATTTTTTATTATAATCATTAAATTTATATATTTTACTAACAACATAAACTTACACCCATTAAAATTTCTACAAAATTACTTTCAAAAACATCAAGTCAGTTTCACTTTCCAGAGAATCGCCCATGTGTGGTGCAGTTTTAGTTAAAAATCTATTATTTCCACAATTTTTACCAGATAATCCTACTCATAAGTTAATTTGTTTTTAATGTTCCTCATCAAAAGGGCTTTAAAATGCATTAAAATTAATTAGCCTAGGCTAAGTGCTTGTCAGAAAAAAAGTTTACAAATCATAATAAAGTTTTAACCAGGCCTAAGTTAAGTCTTAGCTAATTTATATTTTTTTCACTTTGACCACAAATAAAATATATATAGGCTACCTATATAAATTTGTTTTGCATTCAAAAACCATTCATAACCATAAAGTGAAACTTATTTAGCCTACAGCTAACATGTAAATTTTTAAGTAATTAGGCCCTACCTTAAATTATAATATTTATAATACAGAACTGTAATGAATAGTGTAAAAGTTGACACTACTTGCGATGTTTTGGGTCTAAAAGGCAGAAGCCACGTTATTTGCTTCCTACAGAAAGGTGATTTTACTTAGTATAGCCTAAGTTATTTGTTCACAACTTCTTTTGCTTAGGGGCCTATTCCTCATTGAAAACACAAGTCAAATACACACAACTAATTTTTATTAAATGATATTTGGTCAGTAAAAACAATAACTTCATCACATAACCAACAAAGCACAAAAACTCAACAACAACAAAATTACCATAAAGCCAGCTGACGATCATGACATGAAAATCTAAACAGACAACAAGGAAGTATAGGCCAAAACATTTTTCAAACTCTTGATAATTCTCAACCTCTTAATAATTTCCAGAAACACAGCAGCAACTTCTTACTGCTAACAACAAACAGGTCCTAACAAATTTTAAAACACATTATAGAGCGCTAATTCTCCGTTTTTCATTACCTATCCTCTTAACTTTTTACCACTTAGACATTTCCCTTACTTATGGCCTATTTTCAAAACCTTCCCTGACTTTCCAGGTCCTTGTTGGAAAACCTGAAATACCACTGACCAATGGTGGGAACCTTATATGTAACATAACTTAGAACTTATTGAATATTATTATTAACCTATTAATGGATTTTTTTGTTATTTATGAGAATGTTGTGTTTCTCAAGAAGATACTCTATTTCAAATCTATAAAACCAGGAGGAAGTAAGTACTTTTGACCCCTTGATCTGAGGAAGGTAACTGCAAGGTTAGTAATGAATAACCTCCATGAAATCCAGGAGGAAGGTCAGATTTCTGGTCCAGCCATAAATAGAAAAATTATTTGGGTAACTAAACAATTCACAAGGGAAAAATATGCTAAACAATTCAATATCACTCACATGTAATGGCTATTATCTGAAAAGCTTTCACTTCAGAGCATTGTTTCATAATCCTGTTACCTCTCATTTCATAACAAGCTGAAGTTGTACGAAGTCATGAGTGATGACAGTTATGTGTTACTTACGTTCTACTGGGGAATATGTTCTTTTGAAGATATCTCCGCAAATCTGACTGAACTGTTTCCATAAATTCCTTATCTTCAGGGGAGAAGATATTTCCTTTCATCCAATCCAGCTTGGTGGCTATATCAAATAACTCCTACGTCCTACATTAACACAACCACAACAGTAGTTCAACTGCTTATTTATTCTAGTAAAACCTCGGAGGTTTCTCAGTGAAAAGTTTGTTATACACAAATTTAACTACCTCGAACTCATGTATAACCTACGAAATATACCAATGATAAGAACAAAATACAAGATTTTATAGTTTATACTTAAACTTCATTGCACTATTTTGGTATCAGTCAGCTAGTGAGCTAAATGAACAAATGAATTCCTTTCTGCTATTTTGCTCTTTGCTGCAGCTGACGTAGGCTGCTATTGGCTGATCTTACTGCTACTTGATAGCAGTTATTTTTAAGTAACTGCTATAGCAATAAAGAGTAAGGACTATTTCTCAAATAACTGTTATTCAATATAATAGTTTAGTAACCAACTAATCTTTCACAAAAAAAGTTGTTTATCACCCTTATATTTACGTTTCTCTTACTTAAAAGACTAAATTTACATTCAAATAAACATTATTGGTACTAACACTCACCCTTTAACAGTTCACACGAGCAAGAATCAAATATTAGTTTTAATTGCTGGTTAGTTTAAAGTAGCGGTTACTGTAATGCCAATTATTAAATAATTAACACTCGTCTAGAACTATTGACGAGCAGGCACCAGCCCAGAGACAGCCTTATGGAACGCAATGGACGGCTTTTTTAGTTCGTGGCCTAGTAGTAAGATGTCGTTGTTCAAGAGAGCTCTTCTTCTTCTTCAGAGCGACAACCAATCAGAGCAACGACAGCAAAATGCCAACTTCCTTTTCCGTTCCCTCTACTTCTGTATGAGAATAAACAAAAACAAGTCGAGTTTTGATTTCCTTTGTATAATTAAGATGCCTCAGCAACTCAAATCTTGTGCCGTATTTGGCTGTAAATCAAAAGAGATTAATGTTGATCATAGTTATTATTTAAACTGTGTACCTAATTTTTTCGTCTTTCCACTAAATATTGACAGGTAGGCTAAGCATTGTTTTAAAAATGTTACCTTTATATTATCAAGCTGAAAGGTCTTACAGCCTAGCCTGACTGACTTTTCGGTTTTGTAATGTCCATTACAAACAAACGATGTTTTGAATAATTGAATTAAAGTAGCCTTATCTTATTTAGCATTTCCTACTGGAACAATTTAGAGTGATTACAGCCTTGTCAATGAATGGTGAAATCATTCGTTGGCTTGTACCTTTAGGCCTAACTTACAAACCAAATCATATTTCCAAACCAAGTTTATGTAATGAAGAGAGATCTGCTTTTTCTAATACTCAATTAATTTTATATCTGCTTCCGTTACAATATATAATTTAAGGTTGGATTTGATTTTTTACAAAACATATTCCTTTTATTGTAGGAAAGAAGCTACCAGTAAGCTTACTTACCTACTAAATGCTATTACGTTATGGAAGTCTTTGATGTGCTGTGTACCTCAAAACTATCAACTACGTCATCTGATATAGATTATTTTAACTTTAAAGTTGTAATACCAGCCACAACTTCTTGAGGAGTTGACTTGGCTGTCAATCAAAAATAGGTATTTGAGGAAAGTACCTCACTGAAAAAATTGGGTAGTTAAATTGTTGAGAAAATAAATAATGCCGTTATTGATATTGGTAAACGTACAAAATAGGCCATGATGTCCAATGTTATCTCATAAATACTTGAATAATATTTCTTTGCTAACCTTTTTATAAATGATAAACTAAGGCCTGCTCTCACCCCTGAGCAGGCCTGTGTTAAGGCCTAGCCGATATTAGGCCTAGCTGTTAACACATTTGAAATTACTACCATAATTTATGTACCAGTAACTTTTTCTTTTGTTGCATTGAAGAAGTATTTTATTTGAACAAGTATAACTTATATGTATGTTACTTTTTTTCATTGATAAGTTATTTGAGGCTCTTATTGATACCGATAAAAATTTTTTGGATTTTTATGAATGGAAGGAAAATGACATTTATTGGCTCATGGCTAGCTTAGTGAAAAAAATGGTAATATTATTTCTATGAGAATAACGCAAGTAACTTGAAATGTTTCGAAGACAAAGCCGATTACACAAAAAGATCTAAGATCAATTTAAGAAATCATTTGTTTGGTATATCAATTGTTAGATGATCAATTAAAAGGCCTATGGGATCTGAGAACATTTATAATCAGCCTTAAATATTAATAATATTGAAAATCAGGCTGTTTTCTGTAATAATCAGCCTTCTGTAACAAAACTTGGTCCATGATAAAGTCCTTAAAGTAGTTTTAGCCGTTCAAATAACATAAAACATCAGGTTATATGGGTAGTTAAACTAATTTATAGGCTATTATTATCATTACTCAGAATTTGGATATTGTTTCTTGAGCTTCCTATGGCCCTTGTTCCTTGAACAAGGGACAGGGGCCAATGTTTTCTATGGCCCAATGTTTTTCTTGGATTATTTCAAACTAAACTGTAAACAGTAGAACCTTGATAGGAAGACATTTATAACACAAAAACCTAATGAACAAGAGTATTTTTCAAATCCCCTTGAAATTGTCATGACATTATTTGTCTTGATAACATGAAGCTCAATAAGAAGAGTTCCTTTCAAAACCATACTGTTTTTAATATTTCTTTATATTGAAGCTCTATTGATAAGAACTCTACATTGATAACAAAATCTGCTTACTCAACAAATTAAAAATAATTTTATAAACATTTCAACACAGCACTAGCGAAAAAAGCTCTGACTCCATAGCCTGTAGGCTAACTTTGTGCTTAAACGTGATAGCTTCTTTTTCTCTGTAAGGAAATTTAATCAAAAAATTTAAAAGAAAAGTAATTTTAAAATTTTGTTGGTGTTATGATGTTACCTACTTTAAACTCAAAAGCCCCTAAAATTGGTGCCCCCCTAAAATGGAGGTAGAATGTTCCGAATTATTCCTCAAATTAACCTGCCAATCAGATAATGTAAGAAAATCACCGTAAAATTTAAAGGAAATTGGATTATAATTGTGGCCTCTAAGAGTGTAAAATCCCCTTATGATGATTTATTTAAGATTTATCAATCCAGTGACAAGACCTAACAGTAACTCTTGACGGTATGATGTTTTCGTGATGGTTTTATTATTATTTGATTTTTCGCTACTCATCACTAAATATACAAAAAAACAAATAGTTTTTAGAACGATATATTTCGGTCTTGTTTCAAAGACCATCATTAGTCTTATTCTAAAATTATTATAAAAATAATTAATAAGACTGATGATGGTCTTTGAAACAAGACCGAAATATATCGTTCTAAAAACTTTGTTTTTTTTGTATATTTAGTGATGAGTAGCGAAAAATCAAATAATAAGACCTAACAGTTTATTTAACCTACCTTGGTTTGACTACAGGTCTTATGAAGACAATTTTTATTCTGTTCAGTAAATTCACATTTTTGTTGATAAATCTATTATTTTTTAGCTCTATTATTAATTCTGGAAGGGTCCTTAAAATTGTTTTATGTTCATTTTCAATACTAAAAAATATAAATTTAATAAAAAAACATGTGGGGTTCATATGAACTTTTTGGGTCTGAAAACCCCAAATTTGGTCCTATCTTAGAAAAGTCCTATACTAAAATTATCGTACAATTCTCATAGTGTAATGTTAGGTGTTGAGCTCGTGTCCTTATCACTGATAGCTATCAGATACCACACTCACTGATACCACGGATCGTACCTCACATTACACTAGTCTTTAGTTGTTTTTCCCCTCCTCGAGGAATTAAAATTTTTTCCCCCTATTTGAAAATTAGGTAAATTTTTTATGATTTTTTATGGTTTTTGAGTTTACAACATACAAGGGATTATTTTCAATAAAATTTGTTTACGTTAATAAAATTAACCTAAAATGTTGGAATAACCCAGCTAAAATATAGTGTGAATGTAGCCAGCCAGCCACGCCGCGCGGCACAGCCACAGACAGTCAATGTCATGAACACTAATATAATGGGGCCTGTGATAACCTAGTAAAAAATGTATTGAGTATCAAAGAGCTTGTCATTACCATACCGAGGGTGTAAATTTAAGGTGTATGCGGCCTAAAATAGTCGAGTTAAGTTTGATTATAGTGAAAGCTTGCGATTGGTAGGGGTATTCTCGACGCTGTAGACATTAGGGTTCATACCCCAGGGATGAGAGTAAATGTATCTTAAAGTTTATGTAAAGGTGCAACTTTAAACCCCAAATTTATTAGATTCGGTCGGTAAGTACCTAAGTTATTAGCAATTTAAAATTTGTCAACCAAGTTTCCTCAGAATCGTATAAATGTATACATTTTGGCTAACAGTAAACGTATTAAGGTAAAACCTTAGTATATTTTAATATATAATCCTTTGGTTCGACTAGTTAAAGGGTAATATACAAGTTTAAACCTTTAATAACATATAATTTTACTTTAACAAGGGCTAATAACGGCGCGAAAACTCATTCCAACAGAATATGCCACAAGGAAAAATTTGTGAAATCCATGTAAAGTGTGTAATTAGGTTATGAATGTAATTTTTCTAAACTAAACACTATTTAAGACTAGAATAATAAAAATTTGAATCTTACAGCAATCATAATGGAGGAAAAATTCCCTTAATAGCTCATTTTTGAACATTTCTGACACGTATACTAACCATATGGTATTAGTTGACATATGATACTATCGAAGGTAATCAATTGAAAAAAGTGATAGTTACTGACGATTTATACTCATTCAGACTATTTAATAAGAGTTTTACTAGATTAGGGATAGTATTTTCGGTCCAACAAATAATAATAAAAAAAAATTTAATTCTCGGATTTTTTAAAGGTTTTAACATACCTGTTGTAGCAAATCTGCATACTCATTCTCCATGTTATTTAATGGAATTTAATTTCTTTACTTTCACATTTTTAACATTGTTTTATAACATTATTAACCCCCCACCCAAAGGCTGCTTAGCAAGTACAATTATTTAAAACCCCTCCCCTCCATTTTTCAATGACACAATTTCAGTGATAATCAACCCTTTATGGCTCCCTGAAATAAAGTGAATCTTCACTGATAAAGAATGCTTAAAGTTAAATTGAAGTAAAAAACGACCTATAACTTAAGCCCTTCAAAAGTTTAGGCCTGATCAACGCCGACTCTACTACTGCGTTACTATAGCATAGATAGTAGTAGTAGGAAGCAGTAGCAGTAGAGGCAGCCTACTACAAATTTGTTTTTTTCCAGCAACCTAACAAGAACCATTCTTCATCATGCCCTGTAAAACCTTTTCCGAAATACCACAATAATGGATTTTTTTAACACTATACCACAATAAATCTATAATATAGAGGAATTATTGCTTGAATTCTGCTCTCCATTTCTCATGATGACTATAACTTTGACACCAACAATGCATGTGAAGGTAAGCTCATAATTATTTACACCTTAATAATAAACCAATTCTCTGTTATAACTGATCATTATGCAAGGCAAGGATTGTTAGAAAATGTTTTCATAACTATCATGAATCGTCACGTAACACTGGTACTTTCCCAATGTGTAGAGATAAGATACTGCAGAGCATATTCCCAACTTACTTTTAAATACCTTATATTTAAATAAATAAAAATTATAAACTGTTTTAAATTTAAAATACAGGGTTTGGCAAAAGTCTGGAATATATTAAGTAACTTTCATTTGATTTAGCAGAAAGTAATGAAACTTAACAGTTGTGTATCTATTACAAATACAAATATTTTGGCCTATTTTCTTAGTTTTTTGCACGATGAGGGGACGGTCCACGCTGGAAGTTTTGAAATTCTTAAATGTAAGCATACCTCTAGCTACACCTCATTTTAAAGGTCTTAATCAGTAGATCATGACAGCGCAAGCCACGCCTCAAAAGGTTAATCCAATCAGAAGTTAAAGCTCCTCAACGATTTTAATGTTGCCCACTAAACTGTATGCGATAGTTAAGAAAAAAAGTCTATTAAGTACTCGGAACTTGTAGGTGAGTTTTAGATACATGTATTTTTCGTTAAAAAGGATACTTTGACGTATTATAAAATCTACAATTAAATTAGGCTACATTGTTTCGAGTGCTTTATTAGTAATTAGACTGTTCTCCTTACTTTTTGCTTAGAGTTTAATGGCCAGAACAATAAAATCATTGAGGAGCTGAAACTTATGAATTTTATGAAACTTATGAAACTTATGACTTTTTGAGACACGGTGTGCGCTGTTATGAATTTTGAAGACTTCCAGCATGGGACGTTATTAGGTCTTGCGAAAAAATAATAAAATACGTGAAAATATTTCTATTTATGACTAATAATGCACAACTGCAAAGTTTCATTACATGGACCAAAATAATTTAGAAGCTATTTCATATATTCCAGACATTTGCTGAACCCTGTATAATTAAGTTAGATTAATGATATAAAAGATTTTAATTGTTTTTTGAGTAGTTTTTTTTCAAGTGAATTTGTGAAATTGTATCGATATCCTCGTCCAAGATTAGTAAGTGTGAGCAAGAATGAGAAACGATTACGGTGATACCGTACATTAAACTATCTGTGTGGCACACTTATTACCATAGTTTTGGTTTAGCTTAAACTGACAAGAGAACCATATTTTCGGTTTAGCTTAAACTGACCAGAGACCAAATATTTCCTATAACACATAAAACATACTACAAGTGGCAGAAAATGAATGGTAATGCTGATAGCAGGTCTACACTCTTGTCGAAAAAAGGTGAGATCAAACGAGGGTGTTCATGATATTTGAAAATCGGCATGATGCACTTGGCAAGCCTCGTTCTACCTTACTCTCGTAAGGCCACATACTTCAAACCCACATATTCCTATGTCAATTAACAATTTATACAGTACTTAGTACAGTTATTGTCATTTCATAAATCATGGTAATTATAATCAATATAAAATTGTTATGTGAGAAAAAATGTATATTTAAAAAAATATTGTAATACATCTGTGTTTTTTACAGTAAACAACAACCACTTTCCTGGAAACATGATCAAAACTTTGAAGACGTTAGATGTAAACTGATCACAGAAAAAGAAAGTCTTTGAATGCATCAAAATGAAGAATAATATAAAATGTTTACGTTCAATGAAAAATTAATGATTAAACTTTTACTTTTGTAAAAACATATGTTACAATATACTCATTATACGATGATATATAATATAGGCCTATACAAAGTCAATGCTTGTGCGCTTGAAAATATACTTTTTACTTTATCAGCTGCATTTATCTTCTGATTTTCTTTTGTATCTGTATAGAGACATCCCCTTCTGGTGATATTTTAGAAAACCCATTTTTGGAGAGTTTCATGCCTCAAATCTGGTTTTTAAATCTGAAAAATAATCCCAAAACAGATCTCAATAATGTATTAATACATGATAAAAAGATTAGCCTACCTTTTCCCTGTACTGGCATAAATATCTAATAATTAATTGGTTCCGATGTTTTTTTTTTATATACTATATTCTGTTGATTTTATACTCAACACCCTACTTTATGAAGGTTAACATAAGTTTAACATTTTTTACCTAAACCTTCTTGAATTCATGAATGGTTTTTCAATGTATAATAAACATCAAAAGTAGGCTATCTTTCAATTTGCACTAACAGATAAACTTAGAATATTACAAAACTAGAATACAGGCCACTGCCTGTAATTGTTTTTTTTTACTTAAAATTTCCATAAATCATGATAGTTGCAAATGCTTTGAAACATATAGTTTGTAATTATTGTTAATCAGTAACGGAATGTTTATAATTAGAGATTAAATAGTTTAGGCCTACTAGTCAAAATTCAATTAGAAAATATTGAGGGTTTGTTTTCAATCCTTCCTGCAATAAAAAAAAATTTTAATAGATTTGGCTACATTTTGTTGCTATTCAGTAACCAACAAGGCAATTTTTGGTACAACCATAAAAACTGAGTGGCTGCAAAAATAATTAAATTGTAGGAAACTGTGTCTTCTTCCAAGTTGCACCACTTGAGTTTTTTCTGTGGGAATAATAGTAGGCCTATTCAAGATATCCGCCCAACACACAATATAACGCCAATTCAGTAAAATGATAAAAAACAGCAAACTTAGTGGCCCCAAGCTCCAATGCATCCAGCAACATGAGTTAGGGCCTATGGAAATTCAAATGATATAAATCTATTTTTTTTGTTACCTTAACGATTCTTTGACGTCTTGTATGGGACTAGTCTGAATAAGTCATTTGCTATAACAATCCTATTTAATTTTTATGGTCCTTAACACATTCGCTGCGTACCACATACCAGTATGTGGTCCGCGTCGCGACCCGAGTGCGGGCCACATACCGGATTGTGGTTACACCATTTACAAGGATTCAGTTTACCGTGTCCCAGCACTTAGCTCGGGAACGTTGATTCGTTGCCCGCATGTGGTTCGGAATACCTGCTTTTCAGTTGTGTACTTCGCTGTATATACCAGTATGTATATATGTGGAGTATGTACCTATATTTATCCCGGCACATATAGGTATTTTGCTGCCGCAGTGAATGTGTTAACTATTAGAAATTAGATTCAAGCCTAACTTAAACGTGCTGCCATTAATATTTATTTCATAATAAATTAAAATAAGTTTTATTGTTGATAAAAACATAGTTGGTCCTGGCATGTATATACATAGGCTAGATTTGGCAGTCTGAAAACAAAATTTTGGCTCTCTAAAATGATTAATTTGTTAGACTCAAGCAATTAGATACTCCCTGCACATTAGGATGTCTCCTTAAGTGATGGCCTTTTTGAATTGAGGTTTGAATCTGATGGTCAAAATCTATCAGACGCATCAAGAAATTTCCCTGACTTAAAGGAAAAAGCAGCCTTTGTGCAGATGAGCTAATAAGTCAAGTTCAAGAGTAAGTTTTTGTTAGGCGAGGGCAGGACTTTTTTCACTTTAATGCGATGCTTCACTGATTAATTAAATTAGGGAACTATAATTTTTTTAAGCACAGAAAGATGACACGGACATGTGAACTTTAGAAACTTGGTAGATTATGACGGCTATAGTCAGGATTTAAGGACTCTGTAATGTTGCAATGAGAAGGGTCCTAAGAGCCCTCGCGAGTCCGCTGTTAACTTATTCATCAGATAATTTTTAAGGAATCCATAGTAACAAGAAATATAATTAAAATATTAGCATTTTCTCTAGTTTTAATCTTGATCCAGATGAAGACTGGTTGGCCCATCCAGGGATTACTTCGGAGGAGTTGACTTTAAAGTCTAGTATTAAGATTGTACGGTAAGTATGTAAAGAATGTAGGCAAAAGTACACAATGATCAAGTAGGGGGTATGCCTTTTATATCTTCTACTGTCATCACTATTATTACCCATTTAGCCTGTTGTTTTAGGGAACTAACTTTCATATTCAATTTAACCTATTACAAAAGTAACCTAACTTATGACACTATACTTACAGTTTGTTTTTTAAAGAAGTACATATTATGCATATTTTAACAATGCCATATCTCATCCAATTATATTAGGGATTTTATCGTGATCAAAACTTTCAATAACCTTTGTTGATTTATCTTAAAAATAATATCACGCTTCATACTAATTTAACTATCATCCATTCATCCGATCCATGAAAGTATGAAATCAAAAGTAAACAAATAAAATGAAGCTAGGCAAAGGCAGACGACAGATGACAAGAGGCGCCGTTTTTTTTGTATTTTTTGCTAGATTAGTTCGTGGCCTAGTTGCCAGGCAGCGCTGCTGATTGAGCCACGGAGTTAACAAGGGACTGGCAACTCTTAACGAAGTTATTATTATTACTCTATGCAGGCACCGATCTGACACTTAAATGGAGCCAAGTGGTAAGCTTAATGGAGCGGGTTAGTTCGATGCACTTTATTCAGATAGCGTTGTAAAAACATGATTTTCTTCTTCTTCACTGATTCAGCCAATCAGAACGACGATAACGATCTGCTAACTTCCCGTTCCGTTTCCCCTGATTTTCTGTCACGATGCGACGTGTACACAACCATAACGAGTTGGAATTAATTTGAGTGTGGGAAAATACCTAAAGTACGTTTGCAGAAAGTTGTTCTAGTGTAAGTTGTTTCGCGAAATACTGTACTGCGTGATTCATGTTGTGCTTAAAGCGATTGATAGAAAATAAATACGTAGATCTTTACATAAAAGCACTTAATAAAAATTAACTTAGTTAATTTTTATTAAGTGCTTTTATGTAAACATCTACGTATTTATTTTCCATCAATAGCTTTAAGCACAATAAGAATCACTCAGTACAGTATTTCGTGAAACATTTTGCACTAGCGGCAAACGCACTTAATCTAAACAAACCGGTAATGTCATTAAAATTGAAAGTCTAGCAAACAAAACAAGAAAACGAAAATATAAACAAAGCAGACGACGACGATCGATATGTCGCATCGACGACCATCGATATATCGCATCGATCTTTTTAGTTCGTAGCACTTTATTCAGATAGCGCTGCTGTTCCCTTACCACCGAGTTAACATGGGAGTGCCATCTCTTTACGAAGTTCATTATTACTCTATGGAGCAGGAGAGTGTTTCTAAACGCGTTTCACAAATACTAGATACTAATCACTCATCACTAGTTACGATTCATCTCCATTGTATCCTTACGGTTTTGAAACGGAATCTTAGTATTACAAAATACAAAGTCAATTTTATTAATTCACCAACATCTTTCAGAAACAGCCCCCAGACAGGACGCCTGGGGGTTGTTTCTAAACGCGTTTCACAATTACTAAATACTAATTACTAGTTACTAGTTTTTTTACGTAGCGGGAAATGCTTTATGCACGAACCCGAAGGCCCGAAGGAACAGAGTGGGACTCGTCGACTCGTCACTAGTAGTGAGGTGGCTTAGTGAAATTACCGTTACCTGGCGGATAAAAGCATCAAATTTGGTGTCAAGATGCTCTTAAAATAAAATCTTATGGTGTACTAATAGATTTTATCTTAGGAGCCATCACGAATTTTTAAAAATTTTCATATACGGTACCATAATCCAAAATGGCCGAAAAATACAGAAATATTCATCGACAAAAATGTTATTCATGGGCATCCAAGCTAATATTTCCCAAGATATCGATTTGAAACCACCGCCTTACTTGCTGAGTAGTAAATACGTCATTTTATTGGGTATTAATTTTTAGCCGCCATCTTGGATCCGCCATATTGCAAACAAGATAATTTTTTAGAATATTAGATTTTCACGCTGATTACAATGCTGAAATCCGTTTTTGAAAATATGCATTCATTAAAAAGTTATGCTCAAATCAAAATTCATACCTTTACATTTCTTATGGACGTTTTGTATTTTTAGCAATTTTTTGGATTATTTTTCTTATATCTCTCATTTTAATTAAGATATGTAGTTAGTTTTAGTCTTAAATCATTACTCATTGAAATAGCGGCTCTCACTTGAGATATGAATCATCAATTTTTAACGGGAGACAGATGAGCTATAAGGCTTAATAAGTACTTAAAAATCAATTTTTCGGATATTTGTTTTCAATCAGTTATCTATATCTCCGGTTCTAAATAAGGTATTTAATTCGTTTTGGTCTTAAATCACTCACAAAAGCATCAGCTTTCAAGTGCGATAACTCTCAATAAAATCAGATTAAAGTTTAAGTGACTTATGAGCTTTCATTCAACAAAATTTGTTTTATTTGCATACACTTATGGTTCTTGAAGGATTTCTCTAGTTCAAAAGAAGACTCAAAAATCGTAAAGGTCTTAATTGACTCTGTAGACTATTGGCTTTCATTTGAGTCATAAATTACTTTAATAAATTGAGTTTCACGTGAGTTGTGGCAAAATCCCCACATAAAATTAAGTTTTTCAGACATTTTTGTCTATACAAAGACTAATATCTCTAGTTCTAGGACAGTTATGGAGTTTTGAATGTTTTTAAAAGACTCAGTAAAATATCAGCTTTATTTTGAGACTGCGTTTTCTGACATTTTCTGACAAATTCGGGGTGAGATATAATCCACTATTAAGCGTTCAATTTAAAAATAACCGATATTTATTTCGTAATGAGCCTTAAAATCCGTTTAAAACCTAAGAGATTGTACGTATCGATATTTAAAACAAAAGCCGAAGTATCACTGCGTATTTTAAGACCGAAATTATCTAAATACCTTATTTAGAACCGGAGATATAAATACTTGATTAAGAACAAATTTCCGAAAAATTGATTTTTTAATTACATTGAGCCGTATAGCTCATCTGTCACTTGTCCGATGTTGATCATTATTATCTCAAATGAAAGCTGCTATTTCACTGAGTATTTTCAAGACTAAAACTAACAGCATATCTTAATTAAAATGAGAGATATAAGAAAAATAATCCAAAAAATTGCTAAAAATACAAAACGTCCAAAAAAAAGTATAGGGATGAATTTTTATTCGAGCATAACTTTTTAACGAATGCATATTTTCAAAAACGGATTTTAGCATTGTAATCAGCGTGAAAATCTAGACTGCAATGATGTGTCACAATACTACATTCATATTCTAAAAAACTATCTTGTATCCAATATGGCGGATCCAAGATGGCGGCTAAAAATTAATACCCAATAAAAATGGCGCATTTACTACTCAGCAAGTAAGGCGGTGGTTTCAAATCGATATCTTGCGAAATGTTAGGATGCCCATAAATAACATTTTTGTCGATGTATATTTCTGTATTTTTCGGCCATTTTGGATATGGAAATTTTTTTAAATTCGTAAGGGCTCCTAAGCTAAAATTTATTATTATACCCTAAGGTACCTTCATGGCAAATTTGGTGCTTTTATCCGCCTAGTAACGGTATTCTTAAAGCAGTGGCGGCTCGTGTGTAGGTTCAATGGTTCAGTGAACCCCCTAAAATAATCAAAAACAATACATTGTTTTAAGTAAATAGCAGAAAACCCCATTGTCAAACATACTTTTATAAACAAACTTTTATTTGACACACTGGTATGATATATGAAATAGAGATGAAACTAATTTACCTGTAAACATTATTTTTAAAGGTAAAAAATAACTACACGTCAACAGGGCAAACCAACGCTCGTAAATAGCCCCATGTTGGGTAAAGAGGTCCTCTTTTGAATATAGTGTCTTTGGCTCTAGCAAAGTTGAAGATTTTTGTATCAATGGAAGGTATGGAAGCATTTACGCACGCTCCCCTTCAACAAAATAAGTAATTGTGTCTATACATATAGGTACTATCCGCTAAGCAATACTCCCCATCCCAACCCCCGTGGGAGGTACTTGGGAGGAAGATTACGACCTGGCAAGGTTCCATTGCGTTGTAGGGTGGTTTTGCTGTAACCCGTTCACTCTCGTTCGTGACTCATGAGCTGTCTAGCTCCGCTTTCTTGAATTTCCTTACGGAGATCCAAAGGAGAAGCCTTTGGGGCTGTACTGGTCACAGTGTTGTTGAAGAGCTCTCGGGATGGATGGTCTGCTATAGACCCTTTTCCAACCGCCACGGATTGAGAGGGTTGCTGCAGATGACTTGAACGGCGCGGAGTAACGTTGCGATTTCAGTTATCCTTCTTGTTGGGTCATCCTTGATGGTGGCAGATCGGGGTTTCCAGAGTTCCTGCCTGGAAATGAAACAATTGCAGGGCTCTCTGATGTGGTTAAACCTACGAACCTTGAGTATTTTCTGCCATTTAAAAAGACGGAGGGTTATGTTTATTTTTATGAAGTCATCAGATTCAATAAGATTTATTGATATGAATGTAATAGACACAAGTCATCAAGTTATGGATTACAAAATTGGGCCATCTTTAAAATCAAAGTTCATGTATTCGTCAACACTGTAGAATGTTCTTTATTTCTTAAGCCACTGTGACACAGTTTTCTTAAAACTAATGTTGTTCGACAAACTTACATCAAAAGTTAGTTTATTAAAAAGCTTAAATTGCTGGTAACAATGACTTTTCAAGGTTTTTGTTAGCCTAACATGAGGTATTGACAGAGTATCCTTTGTTCTTGTGTTATGACTATGTTTACTACATTGACTTTCAAAGTTGTTGACATTTTCTTTGACAAAAATTAAATTACTTAAGATAAATAATGATGATAAAGTTAAAATGTCATGATTATAAAAATTCAGTTTACAGGACTCCCTATAAGATAGATTATCAATTATTCTCAGAGCTTTTTTGCCATAAAAATACTTTACTCCTCTGGTTAGCATTTCCCCAGAGTCTGACACCACACATAATGATAGAGTGGAAAAATCCATAATAAACTGTTATAAGAACTTCGATGCTCATGCAATTTTTAAGTTTTCTCAATAAAAATATAACTCTAGGTAATCTTTTAATTACATATTAAATATGAGGTTCCCAGCTCATTTTCCTGTCTAAGAACATGCCTAAAAGCTTAACACTATTCACCAAATCATCATCAAAGTTACAGTTATTATTTAGCGAGAAATACATCATTTCGGTCTTAGCTGCATTACATGAAACATTAATTTTGTAAATGAAGAATTATTTGATTTGAGTTGATTTTGTGTTTTAATACCAAAATTTATTGCTGCGGAACAGCGTGGGTCCTCTAGTTCACTACTAATTACTTGGCTGCAAACCATTGTTTCGACTGTTCTATTGACTCTTTGAGCATATTCTGAGTATCAATGTAGTTCTTAGGGCAAAGTTGTGTCGTCTGCGTATTGCACAGAAAAGGCAGAAACATTACAATAAAAGTCATTAATAAACACTAAGAACAAGGAAGGTCCTAAGACCGAACCTTGTGGTATGCCAGCGATCGTATTGAGATAATGAGAGGAACAATTATTCACAACAACCTTTTACATTCTATTACTTAAATAGGACTTAATTAAATCAAGTTCATTGTTACTGATACCATACAGTTCAAGCTTGTCACATAAAACGTGGGGTCCCATAGCGTCTAATCCCACAGCGTCTAAAACTGAAATAAAATGAAATTCGTCGCACAACGTCTAATAACGAACATTCCCATAGCGTCTAAAAATAGCGGGAAAATAAAAAGTTCAAATCGTCTCATAGTGTCTAATAATTTGCCAGTGAATCCCATAGCGTCTAAAAATAATAATTAGACGTTGTGCGACTCACTGACAAATTATTAGACGCTATGCGACAGATTTACATTACGATTCCCATTGCGTCTAATCAAAAAATAACTATATTCCGGTTAATGTCTGAAATTAGAAATCGTCCCATAGCGTCTAAAGAACGAATCTTTTTCAGAAAGAACAAATCAATAAAAAGAGTTGTTCCTTCAGAGCTCGGTCTGAGGCGGGCAGCATTGTGTTGTTAACCATGCAACCACGAAGTAAACTTTATAGTTTACTATTAGCAGTACTCAGTAGTACATGATCTTTCGATTTATAGCTTCACTTATGTTAATTACTTTATAAAATACATATAAATTATGTTTTTATAATGGATGTTAAGTTATCCCCATATATCGCCGTAATATTTCATTGTTAAAACAATGTGCCTGTCACGATGTTACTGAGTGTGTTTGGTGCACATCTTACTTAGGGAGTGTATCCTATACTCTTATACGAGTAGTGTTATCTTGTATGTATGCTTGCTTGCTTGCTTGCACAACGATCTCAAAAACGGCTCCGAGGATTTCCTTCAAAGTCTGGAAATAAGTAATTTATGACTCAAAAACGTCTTTTATGCAGATTACTTGGCCAGAGAAAATCTAATAACGTAATAAATCGAATTTTAAAGTTGTAAAATTTTAACATTGGCCTTATGGGTTGCTGTGATAGCAACAAAAATAAACAAGGAAAGTGTAAACAAATGAAGTAATCATAACAGCTGTTTGGAATCTACAGCCATTAAGGGAAAATACAGCAAGTGGGATGAAGAGCAATAAAAAAGGTTTCTATTTATCAATTTTATGACATTGAAATATTTTATAGTAACTGGATGAACTGGTAAACATGAAACAACACCGAGCAAGGCTCGGTCTACCAGGTACTTTATTTAATTTTAGACAGAATCATGATAGGTTTAAATTTTCTGTTGTAAATTTGGCTCCTGGGATATTGTGCATGGCTTCAATAATCATCCCCACCAATTAAGTTATTTACTAATTAAGTTATTAAAAAAATGTAACGTAATTATTTGATATCATATTGTTATCCATGACTGTTGGTAGATTTAAAATAAGAATTTTTTAATCGCCAATACAAAACGGCTGTAAGATTTTGTTGTTATAGTTAACTCAATTTTTTACTTTCTCCCCCCTATACAACGTATATGGAGAAAGTATTGTTTTCCTGGTATCTGTTTCCTGATACCATTTATTTTACTAATAAAAACATTTATGGTTGAAAATAACTTATCGCCTACAGTATTTAAATTAATTCTGAGTCTATTTTGTACAAATCCCTTATTTAAAGCTCAAATGCTTGATTTCCAGCACCGGGTTCACTAGTAGTAATGTAATGTAATTGCACATTTTAAATTCGTTTTTAATCAAATCCCTGTTATTTCTATGTGCGTTTAGTATAATGGAAACTTATTTAAACTCAATTGATCATTGAAGATAATGATTAGGCCTACTGTAGATTTTAAAAGTGCGTTTTACATTGTTATTAAATGTAATATCGAAATCAAGAACAACATGTCCGTTTTTAACCCACGCGATATGGGCAGATATGGAATAGGTGCGCCCCCACCAAAATGTTTTCAACCTCGCAACTGGATAAATGGTCAGGGTTGATATTTTCCGAGGTTTTTCATGAGACCAGCAAATATAATAGAGCGATTTATCTTTTATGATTATTATTGCCATAAAAGGAATAATTTAATCATTGGAAATATATGACGGCCATCAGAAAAATTAACGTGGTTTGAGGAAGTTTAATGTAAGAATAAAGTTTGTTTTTCACATACAAAAATATTTTGAAAAAATCAAACAATTCACCCCTTTTTTAAAGTTATGAGTCCAAGTTTAATTTCAAAGTACAGATTCATATGATTTATATGGATTAACTATGAAAAAAACTTTTGCTCGCTAAACAAGATCAAATTGGCACTGTCAAAGTTGTAGATTAGCTTACAAAATACATGTGTTTATGAAGTAAATTGTATGTATTTATAGCCTAAGAGTTTGCAAAACCTCTTATCGGCGATTATTTTGTTATCATACTTTTTGGTAACCAGCCAGAACCAGATAACAAATGTAAAACCAATCTTCACTTGCGTCCCCAAAACCCTTACGCTACGCTCCTGGGCACGTGCCCATTTTGGCCAATTATGGAAACGGGCCTGAAGAACAACATTATAGTAGATGCCCAGATGCCATGCGAAACCCTACTCCTGCTCCTGCGGGGAAATCCAAGCCGGTCTTGAGTTTTATTTAGCTGAACACTGCCTGCCAGTGTTGCCAGACGTGGGGATTTTCCCCACAGTGGTGATTTTCAGCCAAGAGAATTGGTCGATGGGGAATTAGTGGGGATTTCAGCTTTGTGGGGAATTATGTGGAGATTTTTGAATTTTGGGCAATTTTTTGTTAGTTGTGAACTTGACTTATGATCAGCAAAGAAAATGGGAAAAACCGCTCCGTGAATCATGGTATTTGACTATTTTTAAATAAGCATTAGTAATCGTATATTTTATAAGTTATTATTAATTATTTTTTATATTTTAACGTCCATTGTTGTGGATAGAAGTTTGTGCGCGAGGTTTCGTTTGGTCTCGTAGGTGCCCCTTGTAATTGAATCGCTTTGTCAAGTAAGCGATTATTAAAATTTAAATAAAAGCGTTAAAAACTTAAAATGTTTCAGCAATTGTGAGTTTGAGTTGATATATGAGTTTTTTCTCTAGCCTTGATAATAACGTACCCTTTTACTAAACTTAGAAAGGGGGGGGCGCCAAACGATACTTTCGCCTAGGGCACCTAAAACTCTTGAGCCGGCCCTGTATGAATCCGGTTAAAATGGCGGGTCTAATAAACTTTTGAAATATCTAATCCATTCCTCAGGTGCAATATTTCCAACTACTTTAACACTGCTGCGTTTAAAACTATTTAAAGCTAACCAGAACGATTTTGCGTCAGATACATTATTTTAGTTGTCAATTGTTTTCTCAAAATACGATCTTTGTTTGGCCCTCCAAATTGACTTAAATTGCCTCCTTACATGTAAATAGTTTGCCTGATCCTCTGCACAGTTAGATTTACGAAATGATTTAACAATTTAAATTGTCGCTTTCTTATTTATAAACACTCACTACATCAAACCATTTATTTATATTTTTAAAATTTAAATTAATTTTGTCACTTTGTTTTGATTGAGCTGAATCAGTAATAATTTGCATTATGTTGTTTAGATTCTCTTGGTTATCCTCAGCAAATTCAAAGCCGCCACTACACTTACGCTCAACTCTAGCTCGATAAAACTTATTGTCGTTTTTAGTCCAATTAATTTTGGGTGATATAGTAGTTTTCATCACTAGGAACGAAAGTGGCTCTTTTTAGTACGAGATCATAATTTACAGGCGAGGCGCAGCCGAGCTTGGAAATGCGATCGAGTACCAAGGAGACAATTTTGCTCCGTGTGATGAACAAATATTTTCATCATTATGCATAAATGATTGTAAGTTGGTAATTATAAGTTCTTGCTTTATGCGGACGATCTAAAAATCTTTACGAATATCGAAGGGGTATCCGATTGTTTTAAACTTCAAGGTGACTTGGATAATTTATTTCAATGGAGCCGAACCAATTTGAAGTTTCATCTAGATAAATGTTTTGTAATGCGTTTTTCTAGGAAGTCTGAAGGTAATCTTGTTAATTTCAACTACGAAATGGGTGATGCATCACTAGAGTCTAAGCATATCATCAAAGATCTAGGTATAATGTTCGATGAAAAGTTCACCTTTGTGGACCATGTTTTATCAACGTGTAGATCTGCTTTTGCAATCTTGGGCTTCATTCGTAGGCCAAGTAACTTCTTAAATAATATTGAGATCATCAAACTTCTTTATTGTTCCTTGGTACGATCACGTTTAGAATTTGGTTCAATTGTTTGGAATCCGTACTATGCCTATTCTTCTGATTTAATTGAGTGTGTTCAAAAACGATTTTTAGGATTTTTATACTTCAAGAAGTTTGGTCACTACACAACAGATATTCCTCACTCTA
Organism: Flexamia atlantica; assembly: GCA_035578135.1. Taxonomy (NCBI): domain Eukaryota; kingdom Metazoa; phylum Arthropoda; class Insecta; order Hemiptera; family Cicadellidae; genus Flexamia; species Flexamia atlantica. The sequence continues at coordinate 32,713,866 of JAQJVK010000001.1, forward strand.
AACTCTTATCTATGTTTGAGCTCGACTCACTGAGGAAGCGGCGGCGGGTCGCTGTGTTGGTTTACCTGCATCAACTGGTCGGCGGCGCGCTCGACGACGCAACTCTCTGTTATCTAAACTTCAGTTCAATGTTCCTCGACATAATTCCCGCTGCCGTCTGATGTTCTCTCCCCTTTACTCTCGAACTAATTTAGGTCTCAATTCTCCGTTAAATGTCATGGGTAGAATTTTTAATTCTTTGCCAATCGAATTAGATATTTGTTGCATGTCTGTTAATAAATTCCGTAATCAAGTTTTACAAAATATATCAGATTGATAATTATATGTATGTTATTTATTTTTCATGTTTGTAGAATCTATTTATTGGTTTACTGATCGTTACTGATTCAATGTTTATTCATTTGAACTACACGTTAAATTTAGAATTTAAATTATATTTAATCTATTGTTGCATGTATTTATTTATATGTTTTTTTTTATTTGTGAATGCAATTAAGGCATTACAGTGCATGTATTGTGTGACTAAGCATGAAGATATTGAAGATGGACATAAACAATTTTTCCCAGCATGAATGAACTGATTGTTTTTTAACGCTACATTGTAATTGGGTTTTATACCTGTTTTGTAGTGTTTTGTCATTAAATAAATAAATAACCATTTAATCGTTAAAAAATTAGACTACATAATTTTGAGTTATCCAACGTCATTTACACATCTGTTAGTTGTTTACAAACACAAGTTAAGAAATCGTTCAACCAGACGTAAAATAAACAAATTTTGACATTAGAGTACGGAAAAACTCACCATACCCTGTTCGAAGTGATCCAAAAACGATTCTAATCACTCTAATCATTCTTAATAAGACAGGTACCTCATGGAGGACGTTACCCTGAATATGAGTGAAGAATGAGTGTGATGATCGTGATGGTAGTGGCGCGATCTTGTAGCCTTGTTACTGTCTGCATTTCGCGTACGATTTAGAGAACTAAAAAAGGCTGTTTTCCGAACAGTATGATGAAAAATGAATTATGTGTTTACAGTCGCTTAAAGCCACACTTTCGTAATTTATTTTACAACTAAATTCAATAGGCAAATGATCTGTCCCTGTGTGATTGACAACTTTTAGAGTTTTTATTTAATAAGACTATTGTACCCCCCATATTTCTCCCATAGTTTGCCGTTCTCTCTGCAAATTTGGCTCTTAACTTAAACTTGTGTAATTTTTGTAGCAAGAAATGTGAATCACCCTCTGAAATAAACGTTTCCAAAAGTATAACAATATCATAATTTTCTAAAAATTCTAAAAAATATAAATCATTTAGCTTTTCTTTTAGCCCACCCACATTATAAGAAACAATTTTCAAATAACCTAAAATACTTTCTCTAGTCCATTTCTCTGGGTGGATTGGCGTGGAGTCCTCAGTGCCCCTGCAGTGCCGCTGATGAGTAGCTGCTCCCCTGCATCCCCGCTGGAGCCTGGTTGCTGGGCGTCCTCTCGCTGTTGGTCTCGGTCCCGCCGCTTCCAAGTAGGTTAATAAATAGCAATAAAGTCTCATTGAGCTCTAAAGTTGTGTGTTTTAATGCAATCATCAAATTGATGTGATGTTATGCATGTCATGTTTGGGGGTTTTTAGATAGCGACAACATTGAATCTGTGCAAACATTACTTATTAAAATAGTTTTCCGGTTGCCAAATAATACCAATAATTATTCTTTATTTTAAAAAAATGGTGTCAGCAAATTACATATTTACACTCTCCAAATAAATGAATATGAAGTATATTTTCAAGGTGTTGAGTTAGGAGTCGCAATGTTTACCGATTATATTAGCTGAAGAGGTGATAAGGAAAAATGTTAGTTGGTGTAGCGTTTGGAAAAAGTTGGGGATAAAATGTGGTCTTCCGATTAATCTTAATTTACAAAATATTAATTTGGATTTAGGTCGAGTCGAGGCTCAACTGATAAGCGTGGTAGATGCATTGCGAGGTAAGTGGAGGTCAGAACGTTTAGGCAGAGCGCGCACATCGGCGTTTCACTCTCAATATTATTACAATCGACTTTGATCTTGGTGACGGAAGGTCTCTCTCAAATTTTTTGGATATAAATAATATTTCGCGAATAATCAAATGTAGAGGAGAACTTTTGAATATAAATTTTAAACCATGGATTATTGGAAAAAAATTAATCTTGTTCCATTTGTAATCTAAATGAAAATGAAACAATTTTTCAATTAGTGGAAAGGTGCCCTGTGTTTAAAGACCTAAGAAATACTCATTTAGGGAAATCAATTGTAGATCATATCGAGTTTGTATTGTACCTCAACGGGAAGGATTGGCGGGGTTTAGGGAACTACATAAAAGTCGCAGTAAATATAAGACGGGAACTAGTGCAAGAATTTAACTTTTAGACATTTCTTAGCCGTTCATAAAAAGTGAAAATACTTTTCTTATCTTTTATGTTGAATACCTTTTTATGGTCTTTTATCTGAAATAAACTTTTAGTTTATATATAAATAATGTTTCTTCTACCTTTGTAGGTTTTTTCACTTTTGTGTAATTTATTTTTATGATAACAGCTTTTAATAGTATATGTATGAAAAGAAATAAATTGTATTTAATTTATTAGTAGTTTTAATCATTTTATTGTATTTTTAAGGAGCATTGTAGAGTGATGGGAAGTTAGCCAACCAAACATACGGTCCATTAATTGACCATTGTTTAATTGTGCTACCTGTTTTGTTTATCTTGAAAAACTTATGTAAATAAAGCACCTTTTCTATTCTATTCTATTCTTATCGAAAGTACAGTACCCTCGATTATACGAGGTCTTCGGGACCGAGGCTACCTCGTATAACACAGAGTTTACATGTGTTTTGAGGTCGGGCTGAAATGAGACCACTTCAAATTGTTTTATCAAGTATAGTATTAACAAAAAATGGGACAATGTAAGTCCTTTCGAGTTAAATATAACGTTATTTTAAATAAAGACACTTTGTTTTACACATTACTGTAAAGCTTAGTAAGAAAATAAAAACGTACATTTAAGCTTAGAGCTGCCTCGGATAACCCAGAGTCTCGGATAATCGAAAGTGTACTGTAATCGAGAACAGTTGAAAACCAAACTCAACATCACAGAGCTCTATCTTAAATTATATCATTGTCATGTGTTTGGAAACGCAATTTTATTCATACGGACTAACCCCATATCTACATGTGTGACTGTTGGAGACTTCATGTCTAAGTAGACTGGAGCTAAGCTAAGGCTGCTTGAAGAACTAATCATCACTATAGAAAAAGTGCTGTTTGCTTTCTCATTTCTGGCACTTGGGGGAAATGCAGTATGATAAATGAATAGTAAATCCTCTGATAGTGTTTATAATGTGCATTGGTTTACTGTAGAATTAAAAAGTTTGATTGTGATACACACTGGCACACACCCACCACTACGTACCCATTACCATTCTACTAGGTACAGCTGGATCTGTATATTAATCTCTTTTTATTTCTTGCAGAAATTTATGAGCTAATATCTAAATTAGTAGCGCTACATTTGTATAAAAACAAAATTAAAATTTTTAACTTAGTTTATGGCGACAGTTTAATGTTGCTAAAATAGGTCAATACCTAGTGAGTGCAACAAAGTACATGGCATGCCTCATCACTAAAAACCAATTGAACACGTGCTTGTAAAATATGTTCGCCATCTCAGGGAAACTCTTGGAAAGGTTTACTGTCGCCATTAGATGTTGGAAGGAAAATATAACAATAAATGGTAATGCTAATATGTAACTCTTTATTAATGAGCTGCAGCCCTTAAAAATTAAACACACAATATGGAATTAGGTAAGAAGTAAATCAAACAAAAATTATTCACAATAATTGCTTCTCAAACTTGGAAAAAATCATTTGTTGGGGTTTATGTGAATCACAACCGGCTTCAAAAGAGTTCTCCATGGCGTCCTCCACCATCCTGCAAAAAATATGACATTGATTATTTTAAGAAAATAGTTACAGTTTTTTTCAGGCATAGTATGAATTAAAATAAATAAAATTACTCAGGCGGTAGCTTAGAAATAAAGAGCTCGCCAGGTATGTCAAAAGTCGCTAGCTTGATGCCAGCCTCCCTCAGTAATCGTGCTCAAAGTAATTGTTTAATTTTTTGTTTATAAAGCATAATATATTTTTTAAGTCTTCATAACTCAATGAATTACTAACTGCAATTAAAGTTATTTTTAAATAAATCAAAATTCATTTCCTAGATTAATAAAACGGTAAACATTCAAGCAAGCATATTGTTCACTTTTCATCAGATTATTAATTCAAATTTTGAAAATTATGATTGTTATGGTTTTGATTTTTTATGATCCAATGTCATAATTTCTCCCAACACAGCACTAGCAGTTGTATTTTAGTGCGGCCTTGATTAGGGTCTATTTGTGTCTGTAGTATCACTATGTCAAAATGCTGGCCTTGTAGACACCAATAATTTTTATCCGAATGCTCGATACCATTGATTGCTACACCTTTAAATTCATTCAATGCGACCAATCAATGACATGTTAGATATTGATCAAGTGCACAAAAATGTGTAGCAAAACAGAAGAACTATGAAATAGGGGAAAGTTGCCAATATCGTACCACTTTTTGGTTTTCGTTTTTTATTTCATGATGTTAACATTAAAAGAGATAAGGCCTTGTTTTTTTTTAAAACAGGTACCTTTTTGGAACATTAATATAGCAAAACTTGAAGCAAATATTGATTTTTGTAACTAGGCCTACTGTGATTTTTTTGTAAATCCTTGCAAGTGGTAGAATTTACATGGTTCCCACTCAAACTGAATTTTAAAATTCACGGCTCTTTCACGGTTTTTAAGGTCCAAAAATTACGAAATTTACGGTCTAAATATAGGAAAAAATTTTGCCGCCCGAACAGTTTCACAGAGAATAACAGGTTGGGGGGGGGGGGGGGGGGTAGCGAGGGAAAACTCGGCAGACGCATAGCTCCGGTGGCGGCGCCAGCACAACGGAGAAGTAATTTCTGTACCAATAGAATTAAACTGTGTAATATTTTAGGTAAAACAAACTATACATGACAGAAAAATAATTTTAAATACAATGCAATTAAATAAATTACAACTATTTCACAAAATACAATGTGATTTTAACATTATTGATTACTTAAGAAAACAGAAAACATTGTACTGGCGATTGAGGAACACGCACGCAACTTAAATATTTTTAATTTTTAACGCCATCCTCTCTTCCTTCCTTCCTTTCTTCCTGTCTTTCTGCTTTCTATCCGCCCACACAATGCGCAGAGTCCAGTGCGCACTGTCGCACTGTATGTTGCCATGACAACCGTGTGTCGTCATAGCAACGAGCCAATCACGCACTGTGTTTTAAGACAACAAACAGCCGTGTAATGAAAGACAATATGATAGTCTGCGCTTGCGTATGTTGCCAACCTTTCGATGAATATTCGATAGTTCATTTATTGCGTCTTGACCGAGTTGAAGTTCGTGATTATCAACTCTCTAATCATCGAAAACTCGAAATATGATCTATATAACACGTATTAAAATAATGTCGTGTTTGTTTAAAAATTAATTGCAAGTTATTAAATACACTTCAATTACATTTTTTTTTGTGAAATAGTTGTTTTGCAAAAGTTGAAAGTAAAAACGTGATTAAAAATAATTCTTGTTGCCAGTTTTGGACACCGGTTAGGCGCGCCGCCTGGTTAATATGCCCCCGGATAAATCGTTGTTCTACTGTCCGTAAATGTTAGTTAATGACACAACGTTGGTCGCCTGCAGGCATGTTTTCCAGCGGCCGAAGTTAGGGCCTTGTTGTCATTCAAACAGTGCAATGGGTAGTGAGTGATAAGTAGAGGTCTGTGGGTACCCGAAAATTCGGGTAGCTTCAAGGAATTACGTGAACCCGAGTGGTCGGGCGGGTTCGACACGTCTCAGGCTTAATTCGGCGGGTTTTTATTACACGTCGGGTCAGGCGGGTACCTACTACCCGAAAGAAATCGGGTTGACGATACCCGACACACTACCCGAAAGAAACCCGGAACTTTAAAAATGTTCAACAATAAATGATTCGCGCCAAGCTTCTGACTTACAGCGTCCACGCAATATTATAACGAGACGAACAAGGATGGTCGCGATCGCGATGTCAAACTTTGAAGCGATCTTCACTATACGTCTCAAAGTCAATGGTCTCAGTCAGACAACCAGCCGTCCCCTTGCCGACTCAAAACTATCGTACGCTTACTGCTTAATATCGTATCCTCGTATAACAACTTAAAAGGACCGTTGCTCCTTTTGACGCAATGAAATAGTCGAACAAACACTAAACAGCTTTGAATAAGGTTGAATTTCTAGCCGAGCTTATGATACGAGAAGTCTTATCGAGAAGATGATTTTTGTGATCTATTTTTGGTCACGTTAAAATGGAAGAGCGTGTCCTTCCCACGAAAAACGTACACGAACAATAATCCTGAGTGATAAGGAAAGGGCGTTGACAGGTGAAAAAATATCATCTCCAATTAGATGGAATTCGGAGTTTCTGCTATATTTAGTTGACCTTGGAGAACGACAAAATATACACCAGTTTATAGTTTGATCATAGAATTTCTCTTGAATGACAAGAGATCAAAATTTCATTTTTGTCTCAATCGATTTATACTAAAAATTAGACAAAAAATATTAGCCGTAATATGTTGTTGTAGGACAAGTCGTTTGGATTTTCGCATATAGAAAACAAAATACGCAACAAAGACGTTCGTTCTGGCGTCATTTTTAAAGAGTTTATTTATTGTCACAAACATCTTGAACGATGATACAAAAAACAGAAAATGATTAGAAACAAGCAGCGGAGACATCGATGCATTAATCGGTAGTTGAAAACCGATGAATCGTAAAATAGAAGGAATGTAAAGAATAAGAAAACTATAAAAACACACACATTTGCTGCATACACAATATTGATGAATAAATAAATAAATATTCTAAAACTATGTTGTCTTTCATGATTCTTAGTGATTTGACCAGGTATTTGACTTTATTCAGTAGTTTGACAAGTTAGTTCACCAAAGGATACCATGTAGTGTTTGACACAGTAAAGTGTAAAGAAGAAATTAGTATACCCCTAACCTACCTAATAAATGAATCAATGAAAACTGGCCAATTTTCTAATATTTTGAAAAAATCCATTGTGAAACCTATTTTTAAAAAAGAGAATCCATACGACTGCATTAATTATCGACCTATATCCATCCTCTCAACATTTAGCAAAATATTTGAAAAAATAATCCTAGAACGTTTAAACATATTTCTTGAAAAATTCAGCATTATTTCTAAAAAACAATTTGGCTTTAGAAGAAATACAAGCACTATAAATGCTGTTTATAAACTAATTGAGAACACAGTTAACTCAATTGATAAAAAAGAAAATTCATTAGCCATATTTTTTGATTTACAAAAAGCATTTGACATGGTTTCTCATGATAAATTATTAGACAAATTATATACCAAAGGGATTCGAGGAAACGCTTATAATTGGTTTCACTCATATTTATCAGAAAGAAAACAAACTGTACAAATCCCGTATATATGTGAAGACAAATGTTTAAAATATAAATCATCTGTAGAATTAAAAAATCTATGTGGTGTGCCACAAGGATCCGTATTGGGTCCGATACTTTTTTTAATATATATAAATAGTATAACACAATGTAAAAACAATTCAAAAATTCTATTATTCGCAGATGATACAACATTATTCTTATCAGACATAAACAAAACAAATTTAGAAATCGATACTTTTATTATAGTAATTATCTCATGCAATGGTGTACTGAGAACAGACTTGTAATAAATTCAGGAAAGACACAATATATTGAATTCAAACACAAAGAAGTAAAGATGACAGAAAAATAACCCTTGAATTGAATGAAACTATAATTGAAAGTACTGAGAGTGTAAACTTTTTAGGAATTACCATTGATACACATTTAAATTTTAATACCCACATAGAAAAACTATGCATGAGACTAAGTAGTTCAAACTTTGTGTTGAGAAAATTGTCTAAATTCTGTAACGTACAATTATTACTATCTACTTACTATGGACTGTTTTTTCCACTTATGAAATATGGTGTATGTATTTGGGGCAACTCAACCACAAGATGTAACCAAGTCTTTATTTTACAAAAAATGGCAATAAGAATTATATTCAAGAAATCAAGACGACATTCTTGTAAAGACCTATTTTAAAATAATAAAATAATGACATTTCCATCGATTTATATTTATGAAGCAATACTATTTGTAAAAAACAACATACATTTATATGAAGTACATGACAATTCAAATTTACGAAGTCAATCCCACCTTGTCATACCTCATCACAACACAGAATTATTTAAAAAACACTTATAATACAATGGAATTATTTTCTTTAATTAATTACCAAACAAATTAAAAAAAATACCCCCGTTGCAGCAGACCTGCATACTCAGCGAATTTCAATTGCAAAGCACATATTTCAATCCAATATAGCGAGATTTGACACGTTTTTTAAGCTCCATAAGAATAACATGGGGAATGAGTATGCAGGTTTGCTGCAACAGGTATTTTAAAACTGGGTGGTTTTAATTCAATGTTCAGTAGATCTGAACTAGAAGAAGCCATACACCAAGTTTTATGAAGATATGTTAAAAAATAAGGAAGATATTGCATTTTTTTTATTTCCCATAAGGATAACATGGGGAATGAGTATGCAGGTTTGCTGCCATAAAAACTGTAATATCCGGGATTTTATACTAAAATACATTAGATCTCATCTATATGAAGCCACAAACCAAGTTTCATTAAGATATGTTGAGAAATAAGCGAGATATAGAATTTTACTTATTCCCCATAAGGGTAACATTGGGACAACGTACTGTGTTTACCACTTTCAGTATCTCGGTAACCAATGGACATAGAGCAATGATTCAAAATACTAAATTGTTTGTTTTTTCGAGCTGATTTCAATGGTGCTAACCAAAATTCGATAAATCTTATTTTTCTATATAAAAAACTCGAAAAACCCATTTTTGGGGGGGTTTACCCCCCTTTACCCCTCCTTCCGGTGGTCCGATCGGGCTGGTTCACGAACTCGTCCGAATAATTACTACTTTACACGCCTGTGCCAAATTTCATTCCGATCGGACCATTTTTGCGAGCGCTATCGTGCTTACAGACACATATATATATAGATATATATATAGATATATATATAGATATATATATAGATATATATATAGATATATATATAGATATATATATATATATATATATATCTAGAAATTTGAACGAATGGTGTTTTTTGCTTCTGGGGGCCCCAAAACGAAAAGTTATTATGGTCTCGGGCTTAGGTCTTACCATGAGACCTACGGTAATAGCTTCTTCCCTATAGGGGAAATTCGCTAAAAGAAAAAATATTAAAATATTTAAAAATAAAATAAAAAATATATTATTACAAGAGGCAATCTATAAAGTTGAAGACTTTATGAAAATGCAGATAAAATTGTGAAGAATGATAAGAAAACTAAGAATTGATTTTATTAAGATATATAAGTTAAAAATTATGTATGCAATGCAATTGTACAATTGTTTAGCAATAATAATTATTATTATTATACAAAAAAAAGGTACTGAACCTTATCTTATTATCTATTATTTGTAAAAAAACAATTTTACAATAAGAATAATGATTTATTCAAGAAATACAAGAGCATCTGATTGAAAAAGGGGACACATGGATAGTACAATAATGGGTCTTATAATTAGGCTGAAGGCCAGATCAAAATTGAAAAATGTCTCTATAAATAACAATTAATTATTGTTCCAGGCTATACTCAGGGTAAATATAGGCCTTTCTCAGGGGGAAGTATCGTGCCAGCTAGACAAATTCAGTTTTGAAATAAAGTTCATAAAACATAAATAAGTCCAAATTTAGTTAATTTTTGAAAATGTGTTCAACAATGCAAAGCCAATGGTCAGCTTCACAATAAGATGGCCGAACGGTGAATGTTCACTTCTCGAAGTAAATTAGGCTGAAATGTTATTAAAGTTCAAAATTTGTATTAAAGTATTCTTCTTTAAATTAATATTTGATTAATTATTAAATTATTTAACAGTTTCTTCTTCTCTACACTTGCTAGAAGGAAATATATGGTTGGATCTTACCAAGCTGCTACAACAATCTTCACCAAGTACCAAATATAATAATCTTGAGTGAGGAACAAAAGGGTTTGACTCGAAAAATGTACTTGGCAGAGTTCCCTACTAATAATTTAGGTACTGGCCATGCAATTCCAGTCCTCTGACTTGGGATATTTTAAAATTAGGAACAATGTCCTAAGTTAATGGCTCTACACATCCTCTCAGTCTGGCTTCTGCTGCAAGAGTGTCTCTGGGAAGCTGGGGTAACTATTGTTGCACTAGGGGTTCACAAAATACTCATCACTTATATTCTTGACACCAAAATCACTAGAATTTAGATTATTATGAAGCTGTAAATTTTGAATAAATTTATATTATTGTAGTTTCCATGTACATACTATATATATATGATTATGATATTAACTTAGGAAATTAATTAACTCAGTAACTATTTATTTAACATGACTACGGACAAGTTTAATAACAAGAATGAATTATTAAATTATTTATTTAATAAAATTAATTACTTATTATACTAGATGATTAATGATTTTCTGAGGGGTGAGTACGCATAAATATATTAAGGGTGGTTATACATATTAATTATACAAGCAACATTAAATTATCAAGGAATATTATAAGTATCATAGGGTTCAAGGATCATTATCTATATTCAATCATGGTATTCATTCATTTATTATTTATTCTTTACTGCATTACACAAATACATAAGACATTATACTAAAATACATGGTTATTTACGATAAAAAAATGTATGATGATGACATGAAACATTTCAAAACAAATTAATTAAGGAAGAAAGAAATTCACGTATTTATTTGCCGCGCAAACGTAAACCAATGAGCGTGCGTCTTCAGCTATCTAGTCTTCTCTCTCTTCACCTTTCCATCCTTCCCTCCCCCTTCCAAGGCAACCGATCGCGTTCCACCATTACCTCCCCAGTCTCCACCCCTCCTTCCCCAGCCACAGTGGAATCTCAATCTCAGTTTAGCAGGCCCTACCGTCTAGCCCTGTACGTACAATCTACGTCTTAAAGTACACAATTGCTGTCTTCGTCTTGGGACTGTGAATCATTTTTAATGTCTCTAATAAATTGATAAAAATATTTCTTTATAATTTAATAAAAATATTGGCTATTTTAAAATTGGCTGATTTTAAAGGTCTGATGACGAAATTCACGGCTCTTTCCAGGTTTTTTCATGGTTTGCCAAATTCACGGCTTATTCATGGTTTTTAAGGTTTCACGGTTGAGTGGGAACCCTGATTTAGGAAACCAGTTTCCCAAATCGTACCAGCGAGTTCCTAAATTGTACCACATGTAAAAATAAAGCACGCACCTTTAAAATAGTAGCAAAGAAAACAAAGAGAAAACAAAAATATGTTTATTTAGGGTTTATAAGTAAATATTAACTATAAAACATATAATATAATGTATATAAGTAAATCTATAAAGTAAATATAACGTAAAAAAGTATATCGATATTTCATGATCTACAATATACCAAATATTGTCTATTTTATAATTAAATATAAAGTTCAATTAAGTATAATATATTCCTATGTATATAATATAGGGTATAGTATAATAGGTATGACGTACCGGTAAATATTTTATGAAAATACTATATGAAAATTCAATGATTCGATTTGAGAAACCATTGGAGGTACGATATGGGCAACTGGGACTTTTTTCAAACAAAACCTCAATTCCAACCTCAAATAAAAGCTATCATGTGATCAATACTACTAAAATAAAGTACTTTAGAGTTACTTTTAAAATGTATATCGGAAATTAATCAGAACCTAAGTTGTAAATCACTATTAGCTTGCGTCTGGCAGCTGAAAACTACATCAGTTTCTGACAAAACATAAAAACTAATTTAAAATTAAGAATATTGCAAACAATTCAGAGTAAACTATTGCCCACTATTCAGACTCATAGATAGTTTCGTTTTAAGGCACGAGAGCTCTCCTGTATCGCTTATTGTCTGAAATATCGCCATGGTATGATTTAGGAGGCGGTACGATAATGGCAACTTTCCCCTATGTGTTTGCATTTTTCATTAATAACTGTGGATAAAATGTATCACTAAACTGTCATTTGGGAAAAAATCTCAATTTTGTAACAGTTAACTTCAAATTACAGTTATCAAGTAACACATTAGCCAATAATAGCTAATAAATAGACTATGTGAAGAGACTAACCTGTCCATCCAGCCCCAGACATGCGTTGCATTGTGGTTGTGTTTGGAACTGCCAATCGTACGGAGTTTGCTATAAACATTGGCGCAGCAATGGGGATATCGGCCAGTGTTGACACGCAGCCTGCACAAACAATAACTCAAACACTTAATTGGTCATATTACATTTATTTTATTCCAGCATAGCTGGTGGAAGACATGACAAGCCAAAAACTGAGGAACTAACATTATTGTGTTGATAAAATTGTCTATTCCTATTAGCTTTACCGTTATAGACTCCAGAATATCTACCTAAATGTTATAATTTTCAAATACAATTCTGCAGACGAACCCAGAGCCGAGGAGAGCGGTTGCGGGCCCTGGGGCTGAACAATCCTCTACTGTACCCGGCCCCTATACGATACACAGGTACAGTAGAGCGCCGATTATCCGAACTAATTGGGGACAAGGGGTGTTCGGATAACTGAATATTCGGATAATCGAACATGAAAAGAGAAAATTGAAAAATTATGTATGTAACGTAATTCTTACCAGTAAAAAGGCTAAAAAATTATCAAACAAAATTATTCACTAATTTTATTTTGAAATCGATGAGAATACATGGGTATAAATTTTTAAAGAACAATTATACATAGATACAGTACACTATATAATTTTTATTTAGGGAAAAAGTCCAAAATTTGTTTTTACTTTGGCCCTGACACTTTTTTTGGCGCACAAATTTGAATTGCTTGAGTATCATGTTGAAAATATTAATTATTACGGCGTTCGGTTAACCGACGGTTCGGATGACCGACGTTCGGATAATCGGCGCTCTACTGTACATCAAATTGTCACACATTGAAACAACTTAGAGTATTTTAATTAAGCCATACCATAACTTGACAGTAACTGTTTTATTTTGTAATTAATTTAACTCTTATAATAAACTGTAATTAAATGCACTTTATTATGAGTCCAGGGGGAGGGGGCTTCCGGGTTGAAGCCCCCCCTCCAAAGTACTGGAAAATCAAATGTTAACAGGGAAAGGAAACTTTTCTATACAACTATCGAATCAGTAAAATCATTAAAATCGGTACAGTAACCACAAACTACTTTAAAAAACCACCTAGGCTAAAAAGTAAGCCATTGTTTTGAAATAGGCCTTTCTCAAAAAATCGGAAAACGAAACAACAAAGACAAGAAACATAGAATGATGAGATGATGAAATTAGGTTGTTGGTAGTTTTTTTATAGGCATAGCCTACAAATACAGTTTAGTCATATAGTCAGTTAATTTTAATAAAATATAGTTATAATCATTCATATATAGGCCTAATTCAAATTCAACTTATAAACTTATTTTATTTAGTTTTAATAGGTTAATAACAATGTTTTTTCGATAAAGAAGTTTCGGTACGTAAGTTTAAGTGTATTATATAGTAATCTATTGTGTAATACATTTTGTCTAATTCTAATCAGCATTAAGTTAGTAAAAGGTATTTTCAACAGGTAGATTTATGTCTAGCCTATATCGTTTGAAAAAAAATGTGAATGAGGTTAAAAGTAATTTACATATCATAGCTCGATAATCACAGATTGGTAATTTGTTTTACTCGTAATTTTTAAAACGAACGATTTCATTTTAGATCTTAGGTTATATTTTAAGTTATTTAATAGGCTAAGTGACGATTCAAAAAATATCGAATCGATCAATAAATTATATATATCAATTCGATAGCTAAAACTATAATGGTTACGGACATGAAAGCGTCACCATACTAAGTCTGAATTGTACATTAATTTTACCAATATCATGCAGTTCCTTTTGCCATTTCATTAGGAGCTCCTTGAAAAAGGTTAAATGCATCATTTCATTTATACAAACAAAAAGAATTAGGTAGGCTATTTGAATATTACAAAATAAAACATCTTTACTTTACTTTACTTTAATACATTAATCTGAAATGGCGACCTACCCAGGTACTTAGTTATTTTAACTCAAGTATGAATGAAAGATGAGTGTAGGATGATTGTGGCTGTTGTTGATCTTGTAGTCTGACTAAGGCCGACATGTTCTTTAGACAGAACTGTTAACCTCTTAAAGTCCGGGTATTTTTACTACCATATACATGCCCGGTCCGGGTTATTTTGGAGATTTTTGGAGACTGCCAATCGGTAAAAATAGCACTTCATATTCATGATCACTTTCACTACTCTCAGATTCGTCACTAAATCTATCATTAGTTATAAATTCCGCTATTTCACAATCGCGAAGAAAACGCCGGTCACTTGAAGCCATTTCGTTTTGTTTACGAACTGAGCAACAGCTGACGACGCAACTAAAAATGTGCAGTTCATTTCGTTTCCCAGTGTTCCCACCCGGGAAAATAACAAAACCAAATATACCATTAGAAAGCTCGTTTTCTGGCAAAAAAAATACATATAACTTGTGACAGAAACTTTGTTGGTCTGTGAAGTCAAGGACCGCTGAAACCGAACGATGTCTGATCCCGCCTATAAGCGGGCGTGGACCAGCGGCGGGCTGGGGGTCATCCCGCATATGCGCGAGCGTGGACTTCAAGAGGTTAATTAATAGCCTAACAGCCAATGGCAACCTACAGTTTAATGTGGGATCAGAACCACAATCTCACCAATGAATTTCGAACTGATCTAATTATGAGGATGGGCTCTATGGATTAACGTAGTACTCACTAGTGCGGACGTTAATCCCCATTAAGGAATACCACATCCACAAACTATCGCTTATAACTATCCACAGTTCGTGACTTCCAAGTAGCTGGATTACAGGACACGCCACCATTCCATCAAAGATCATGAATGTTCGACTGAAAATATCTCATAATTTCATAGCCTACTATATGTATCTTTAATCCTATCACAGTAGGCCTACATCTGCTGCACTTATACTCTAAATTTAGGTCATATTAAAGCCTATCCGTGCACTGTAAGGAACTAGGTTTAAGTTACTTGTACAATATATCAAATTGTGTAACTGATGCTTTAAGACAGTTATTTTATTGGTGTATTTGTATGACATAATGAAACTATGGGTCCATGATTAATTAAGGTAGGCCTAGAAAGAACTGTGAAGAAACACTGACATTGGGCGCATTCAGCCGCAGTCACCGGTGGCTAACCAGTTACCATAGTCACTAATAGGCAAATCCACCGCATGTTGGCAGTCAACAATGTCCGGTTACTTACCGAATCCACCGTAAACACAACATCGGTGGATGCACAACAATGATCGGTAGGTAGTACATCCACCGCTACCGTTCACTTATTATAGGTTGGTAGATTACCCAACGGTGACTGCGGCTGAACGCGCCCAATGACAGTCAGTTATATAGGTTACAGAGGCCTATCCTCCAAAGAGGCACATTGCATCTTGCATTCCTACAAGAAAACTGGTTATCTTTACCTGGTTCACTTCTATGAAGTCCTCAAGACTTGCGAACTTTGGGGTTGCAGTTCCATCTGCAAACTCGATCATAAATTATTATAATCAAAACTGGTCTAAATTTTGCTTAACCTAAATGTTAATAAAACCTACATTTACTGCCATTGCATCACTACCTAATTTCGTAGTTCCTTTAGGAGTAGACAAAATAACTGTACTAAATCAAAACACTGAATTTCTTTGCCCGAACACGATTTTCTAATCCTAGCTACAATTTAATTACAGGTAATTGTTCGACGACAAACACACCGATCCTCATCTTAATAACAAATCACCGCCATCTTAGACATTTAAGTAATCCTGACGTCATAACCGTTCCTATGTAAAGAACTATTCTTCTTGCAACTGCAGAATTGAACGACTCTTTAGACGCTGTGCGACGACTTGTACTTTAGACGCTATGCGACTCCTACATTTTTAGACGTTGTGGGACTAAATGTAAATTTATTTAGACGCTATGGCATAGAGTAATAATAATAACTTCGTTAAGAGTTGCCAGTCCCTTGTTAACTCCGTGGCTCAATCAGCAGCGCTGCCTGGCAACTAGGCCACGAACTAATCTAGCAAAAAATACAAAAAAAAACGGCGCCTCTTGTCATCTGTCGTCTGCCTTTGCCTAGCTTCACTTTAATTGTTTACTTTTGATTTCATACTTTCATGGATCGGATGAATGGATGATAGTTAAATTAGTATGAAGCGTGATATTATTTTTAAGATAAATCAACAAAGGTTATTGAAAGTTTTGATCACGATAAAATCCCTAATATAATTGGATGAGATATGGCATTGTTAAAATCTGCATAATATGTACTTCTTTAAAAAACAAACTGTAAGTATAGTGTCATAAGTTAGGTTACTTTTGTAATAGGTTAAATTGAATATGAAAGTTAGTTCCCTAAAACAACAGGCTAAATGGGTAATAATAGTGATGATAGTAGAAGATATAAAAGGCATACCCCCTACATGATCATTGTGTACTTTTGCCTACATTCTTTACATACTTACCGTACAATCTTAATACTAGACTTTAAAGTCAACTCCTCCGAAGTAATCCCTGGATGGGCCAACCAGTCTTCATCTGGATCAAGATTAAAACTAGAGAAAATGCTAATATTTTAATCATATTTCTTGTTACTATGGATTCCTTAAAAATTATCTGATGAATAAGTTAACAGCGGACTCGCGAGGGCTCTTAGGACCCTTCTCATTGCAACATTACAGAGTCCTTAAATCCTGACTATAGCCGTCATAATCTACCAAGTTTCTAAAGTTCACATGTCCGTGTCATCTTTCTGTGCTTAAAAAAATTATAGTTCCCTAATTTAATTAATCAGTGAAGCATCGCATTAAAGTGAAAAAAGTCCTGCCCTCGCCTAACAAAAACTTACTCTTGAACTTGACTTATTAGCCCATCTGCACAAAGGCTGCTTTTTCCTTTAAGTCAGGGAAATTTCTTGATGCGTCTGATAGATTTTGACCATCATATTCAAACCTTAATTCAAAAAGGCCATCACTTAAGGAGACACCCTAATGTGCAGAGAGTATCTAATTGCTTGAGTCTAACAAATTAATCATTTTAGAGAGCCAAAATTTTGTTTTCAGACTGCCAAATCTAGCCTATGTATATACATGCCAGACCAACTATGTTTTTATCAACAATAAAACTTATTTTAATTTATTATGAAATAAATATTAATGGCAGCACGTTTAAGTTAGGCTTGAATCTAATTTCTAATAGTTAACACATTCACTGCGGCAGCAAAATACCTATATGTGCCGGGATAAATATAGGTACATACTCCACATATATACATACTGGTATATACAGCGAAGTACACAACTGAAAAGCAGGTATTCCGAACCACATGCGGGCAACGAATCAACGTTCCCGAGCTAAGTGCTGGGACACGGTAAACTGAATCCTTGTGAATGGTGTAACCACAATCCGGTATGTGGCCCGCACTCGGGTCACGACGCGGACCACATACTGGTATGTGGTACGCAGCGAATGTGTTAAGGACCATAAAAATTAAATAGGATTGTTATAGCAAATGACTTATTCAGACTAGTCCCATACAAGACGTCAAAGAATCGTTAAGGTAACAAAAAAAATATTTTTTTTTTTTTTTTTTTTTTATATATTTATATATTTATATATATATATTTTTTTATATATTTATATCAGTTGAATTTCCATAGGCCCTAACTCATGTTGCTGGATGCATTGGAGCTTGGGGCCACTAAGTTTGCTGTTTTTTATCATTTTACTGAATTGGCGTTATATTGTGTGTTGGGCGGATATCTTGAATAGGCCTACTATTATTCCCACAGAAAAAAACTCAAGTGGTGCAACTTGGAAGAAGACACAGTTTCCTACAATTTAATTATTTTTGCAGCCACTCAGTTTTTATGGTTGTACCAAAAATTGCCTTGTTGGTTACTGAATAGCAACAAAATGTAGCCAAATCTATTAATTTTTTTTTATTGCAGGAAGGATTGAAAACAAACCCTCAATATTTTCTAATTGAATTTTGACTAGTAGGCCTAAACTATTTAATCTCTAATTATAAACATTCCGTTACTGATTAACAATAATTACAAACTATATGTTTCAAAGCATTTGCAACTATCATGATTTATGGAAATTTTAAGTAAAAAAAACAATTACAGGCAGTGGCCTGTATTCTAGTTTTGTAATATTCTAAGTTTATCTGTTAGTGCAAATTGAAAGATAGCCTACTTTTGATGTTTATTATACATTGAAAAACCATTCATGAATTCAAGAAGGTTTAGGTAAAAAACGTTAAACTTATGTTAACCTTCATAAAGTAGGGTGTTGAGTATAAAATCAACAGAATATAGTATATAAAAAAAAACATCGGAACCAATTAATTATTAGATATTTATGCCAGTACAGGGAAAAGGTAGGCTAATCTTTTTATCATGTATTAATACATTATTGAGATCTGTTTTGGGATTATTTTTCAGATTTAAAAACCAGATTTGAGGCATGAAACTCTCCAAAAATGGGTTTTCTAAAATATCACCAGAAGGGGATGTCTCTATACAGATACAAAAGAAAATCAGAAGATAAATGCAGCTGATAAAGTAAAAAGTATATTTTCAAGCGCACAAGCATTGACTTTGTATAGGCCTATATTATATATCATCGTATAATGAGTATATTGTAACGTATGTTTTTACAAAAGTAAAAGTTTAATCATTAATTTTTCATTGAACGTAAACATTTTATATTATTCTTCATTTTGATGCATTCAAAGACTTTCTTTTTCTGTGATCAGTTTACATCTAACGTCTTCAAAGTTTTGATCATGTTTCCAGGAAATTGGTTGTTGTTTACTGTAAAAAACACAGATGTATTACAATATTTTTTTAAATATACATTTTTTCTCACATAACAATTTTATATTGATTATAATTACCATGATTTATGAAATGACAATAACTGTACTAAGTACTGTATAAATTGTTAATTGACATAGGAATATGTGGGTTTGAAGTATGTGGCCTTACGAGAGTAAGGTAGAACGAGGCTTGCCAAGTGCATCATGCTGATTTTCAAATATCATGAACACCCTCGTTTTATCTCACCTTTTTTCGACAAGAGTGTAGACCTGCTATAAGCATTACCATTCATTTTCTGCCACTTGTAGTATGTTTTATGTGTTATAGGAAATATTTGGTCTCTTGTCAGTTTAAGCTAAACCGAAAATATGGTACTCTTGTCAGTTTAAGCTAAACCAAAACTATGGTAATAAGTGTGCCACACAGATGGTTTAATGTACGGTATCACCGTAATCGTTTCTCATTCTTGCTCACACTTACTAATCTTGGACGAGGATATCGATACAATTTCACAAATTCACTTGAAAAAAAAACTACTCAAAAAACAATTCAAATCTTTTATATCATTAATCTAACTTAATTATACAGGGTTCAGCAAATGTCTGGAATATATGAAATAGCTTCTAAATTATTTTGGTCCATGTAATGAAACTTTGCAGTTGTGCATTATTAGTCATAAATAGAAATATTTTCACGTATTTTATTATTTTTTCGCAAGACCAAATAACGTCCCATGCTGGAAGTCTTCAAAATTCATAACAGCGCACACCGTGTCTCAAAAAGTCAATCCATTCATAAGTTTCAGCTCCTCAATGATTTTAATGTTCTGGCCATTAAACTCTAAGCAAAAAGTAAGGAGAACAGTCTAATTACTAATAAAGCACTCGAAACAATGTAGCCTAATTTAATTGTAGATTTTATAATACGTCAAAGTATCCTTTTTAATGAAAAATACATGTATCTAAAACTCACCTATATAGTTCCGAGTGCTTAATAGACTTTTTTTCTTAACTATCGCATACAGTTTAGTGGGCAACATTAAAATCGTTGAGGAGCTGTAACTTCTGATTGGATTAACCTTTTGAGGCGTGGCTTGCGCTGTCATGATCTACTCATTGAGACCTTTAAAATGAGGTATAGCTAGAGGTATGCTTACATTTAAGGATTTCAAAACTTCCAGCGTGGACCGTCCCCTCATCGTGCGAAAAACTAAGAAAATAGGCCAAAATATTTGTATTTGTAATAGATACACAACTGTTAAGTTTCATTACTTTCTGCAAAATCAAATGAAAGTTACTTAATATATTCCAGACTTTTGCCAAACCCTGTATTTTAAATTTAAAACAGTTTATAATTTTTATTTATTTAAAAATAAGGTATTTAAAAGTAAGTTGGGAATATGCACTGCAGTATCTTATCTCTACACATTGGGAAAGTACCAGTGTTACGTGACGATTCATGATAATTATGAAAACATTTTCTAACAATCCTTGCCTTGCATAATGATCAGTTATAACAGAGAATTGGTTTATTATTAAGGTGTAAATAATTATGAGCTTACCTTCACATGCATTGTTGGTGTCAAAGTTATAGTCATCATGAGAAATGGAGAGCAGAATTCAAGCAATAATTCCTCTATATTATAGATTTATTGTGGTATAGTGTTAAAAAAAATCCATTATTGTGGTATTTCGGAAAAGGTTTTACAGGGCATGATGAAGAATGGTTCTTGTTAGGTTGCTGGAAAAAAACAAATTTGTAGTAGGCTGCCTCTACTGCTACTGCTTCCTACTACTACTATCTATGCTATAGTAACGCAGTAGTACAGTCGGCGTTGATCAGGCCTAAACTTTTGAAGGGCTTAAGTTATAGGTCGTTTTTTACTTCAATTTAACTTTAAGCATTCTTTATCAGTGAAGATTCACTTTATTTCAGGGAGCCATAAAGGGTTGATTATCACTGAAATTGTGTCATTGAAAAATGGAGGGGAGGGGTTTTAAATAATTGTACTTGCTAAGCAGCCTTTGGGTGGGGGGTTAATAATGTTATAAAACAATGTTAAAAATGTGAAAGTAAAGAAATTAAATTCCATTAAATAACATGGAGAATGAGTATGCAGATTTTCTACAACAGGTATGTTAAAACCTTTAAAAAATCTGAGAATTAAAATTTTTTTTAAAATTATTTGTTGGACCGAAAATACTATCCCTAATCTAGTAAAACTCTTATTAAATAGTCTGAATGAGTATAAATCGTCAGTAACTATCACTTTTTTCAATTGATTACCTTCGATAGTATCATATGTCAACTAATACCATATGGTTAGTATACGTGTCAGAAATATTTAAAAATGAGCTATTAAGGGAATTTTTCCTCCATTATGATTGCTGTAAGATTCAAATTTTTATTATTCTAGTCTTAAATAGTGTTTAGTTTAGAAAAATTACATTCATAACCTAATTACACACTTTACATGGATTTCACAAATTTTTCCTTGTGGCATATTCTGTTGGAATGAGTTTTCGCGCCGTTATTAGCCCTTGTTAAAGTAAAATTATATGTTATTAAAGGTTTAAACTTGTATATTACCCTTTAACTAGTCGAACCAAAGGATTATATATTAAAATATACTAAGGTTTTTACCTTAATACGTTTACTGTTAGCCAAAATGTATACATTTATACGATTCTGAGGAAACTTGGTTGACAAATTTTAAATTGCTAATAACTTAGGTACTTACCGACCGAATCTAATAAATTTGGGCTTAAAAGTTGCACCTTTACATGAACTTTAAGATACATTTACTCTCATCCCTGCGGTATGAACCCTAATGTCTACAGCGTCGAGAATACCCCTACCAATCGCAAGCTTTCACTATAATCAAACTTAACTCGACTATTTTAGGCCGCATACACCTTAAATTTACACCCTCGGTATGGTAATGACAAGCTCTTTGATACTCAATACATTTTTTACTAGGTTATCATAGGCCCCATTATATTAGTGTTCACGACATTGACTGTCTGTGGCTGTGCCGCGCGGCGTGGCTGGCTGGCTACATTCACACTGTATTTTAGCTGGGTTATTCCAACATTTTAGGTTAATTTTATTAACGTAAACAAATTTTATTGAAAATAATCCCTTGTATGTTGTAAACTTAAAAATCATTAAAAAATCATAAAAAATTTACCTAATTTTCAAATAGGGGGAAAAAATTTTAATTCCTCGAGGAGGGGAAAAACAACTAAAGACTAGTGTAATGTGAGGTACGATCCGTGGTATCAGTGAGTGTGGTATCTGATAGCTATCAGTGATAAGGACACGAGCTCAACACCTAACATTACACTATGAGAATTGTACGATAATTTTAGTATAGGACTTTTCTAAGATAGGACCAAATTTGGGGTTTTCAGACCCAAAAAGTTCATATGAACCCCACATGCTATTTTATTAAATTTATATTTTTTAGTATTGAAAATGAACATAAAACAATTTTAAGGACCCTTCCAGAATTTCAGCTAAAAAATAATAGATTTATCAACAAAAATGTGAATTTACTGAACAGAATAAAAATTGTCTTCATAAGACCTGTAGTCAAACCAAGGTAGGTTAAATAAACTGTTAGGTCTTATTATTTGATTTTTCGCTACTCATCACTAAATATACAAAAAAACAAATAGTTTTTAGAACGATATATTTCGGTCTTGTTTCAAAGACCATCATCAGTCTTATTCTAAAATTAATAAAACCATCACGAAAACATCATACCGTCAAGAGTTATTGTTAGGTCTTGTCACTGGATTGATAAATCTTAAATAAATCATCATAAGGGGATTTTACACTCTTAGAGGCCACAATTATAATCCAATTTCCTTTAAATTTTACAGTGATTTTCTTACATTATCTGATTGGCAGGTTAATTTGAGGAATAATTCGGAACATTCTACCTCCATTTTAGGGGGGCACCAATTTTAGGGGCTTTTGAGTTTAAAGTAGGTAACATCATAACACCAACAAAATTTTAAAATTACTTTTCTTTTAAATTTTTTGATTAAATTTCCTTACAGAGAAAAAGAAGCTATCACGTTTAAGCACAAAGTTAGCCTACAGGCTATGGAGTCAGAGCTTTTTTAGCTAGTGCTGTGTTGTAATGTTTTTAAAATTATTTTTAACTTGTTGAGTAAGCAGATTTTTTTATCAATGTAGAGTTCTTATCAATAGAGCTTCAATATAAAGAAATATTAAAAACAGTATGGTTTTGAAAGGAACTCTTCTTATTGAGCTTCATGTTATCAAGACAAATAATGTCATGACAATTTCAAGGGGATTTGAAAAATACTCTTGTTCATTAGGTTTTTGTGTTATAAATGTCTTCCTATCAAGGTTCTACTGTTTACAGTTTAGTTTGAAATAATCCAAGAAAAACATTGGGCCATAGAAAACATTGGCCCTTGTTCCTTGTTCAAGGAACAAGGGCCATAGGAAGCTCAAGAAACAATATCAAAATTCTGAGTAATGATAATAATAGCCTATAAATTAGTTTAACTACCCATATAACCTAATGTTTTATGTTATTTGAACGGCTAAAACTACTTTAAGGACTTTATCATGGACCAGGTTTTGTTACAGAAGGCTGATTATTACAGAAAACAGGCTGATTTTCAATATTATTAATATTTAAGGCTGATTATAAATGTTCTCAGGTCCCATAGGCCTTTTAATTGATCATCTAACAATTGATATACCAAACAAATGATTTCTTAAATTGATCTTAGATCTTTTTGTGTAATCAGCTTTGTCTTCGAAACATTTCAAGTTACTTGCGTTATTCTCATAGAAATAATATTACCATTTTTTTCACTAAGCTAGCCATGAGCCAATAAATGTCATTTTCCTTCCATTCATAAAAATCCAAAAATTTTTATCGGTATCAATAAGAGCCTCAAATAACTTATCAATGAAAAAAAGTAACATACATATAAGTTATACTTGTTCAAATAAAATACTTTTTCAATGCAACAAAAGAAAAAGTTACTGGTACATAAATTATGGTAGTAATTTCAAATGTGTTAACAGCTAGGCCTAATATCGGCTAGGCCTTAACACAGGCCTGCTCAGGGGTGAGAGCAGGCCTTAGTTTATCATTTATAAAAAGGTAGCAAAGAAATATTATTCAAGTATTTATGAGATAACATTGGACAACATCATGGCCTATTTTGTACATTTACCAATATCAATAACGGCATTATTTATTTTCTCAACAATTTAACTACCCAATTTTTTCAGTGAGGTACTTTCCTCAAATACCTATTTTTGATTGACAGCCAAGTCAACTCCTCAAGAGGTTGTGGCTGGTATTACAACTTTAAAGTTAAAATAATCTATATCAGATGACGTAGTTGATAGTTTTGAGGTACACAGCACATCAAAGACTTCCATAACGTAATAGCATTTAGTAGGTAAGTAAGCTTACTGGTAGCTTCTTTCCTACAATAAAAGGAATATGTTTTGTAAAAAATCAAATCCAACCTTAAATTATATATTGTAACGGAAGCAGATATAAAATTAATTGAGTATTAGAAAAAGCAGATCTCTCTTCATTACATAAACTTGGTTTGGAAATATGATTTGGTTTGTAAGGCCTAAAGGTACAAGCCAACGAATGATTCCACCATTCATTGACAAGGCTGTAATCACTCTAAATTGTTCCAGTAGGAAATGCTAAATAAGATAAGGCTACTTTAATTCAATTAGGCTATTCAAAACATCGTTTGTTTGTAATGGACATTACAAAACCGAAAAGTCAGTCAGGCTAGGCTGTAAGACCTTTCAGCTTGATAATATAAAGGTAACATTTTTAAAACAATGCTTAGCCTACCTGTCAATATTTAGTGGAAAGACGAAAAAATTAGGTACACAGTTTAAATAATAACTATGATCAACATTAATCTCTTTTGATTTACAGCCAAATACGGCACAAGATTTGAGTTGCTGAGGCATCTTAATTATACAAAGGAAATCAAAACTCGACTTGTTTTTGTTTATTCTCATACAGAAGTAGAGGGAACGGAAAAGGAAGTTGGCATTTTGCTGTCGTTGCTCTGATTGGTTGTCGCTCTGAAGAAGAAGAAGAGCTCTCTTGAACAACGACATCTTACTACTAGGCCACGAACTAAAAAAGCCGTCCATTGCGTTCCATAAGGCTGTCTCTGGGCTGGCTATGGGAATCCCCGATTTTAGACCCTATGCGACAGTCGTGTTTTTACTTTATAAAACAAAATTATGTTTAGAAATTACAAAATGTGGTTCGTCGCATAGTGTCTAATAAAGTTACAGTGAGTCCCATAGTGTCTAAAATTTTAGACGCTGTGAGACAAAATATTTTTAGACGTTATGGGACAGTATAACTATTAGACGCTATGGGATTAGACGCTATGGGACCCACCCACATAAAACATCAAGAGCACACGAATAAATCATTTGAGAGACTATTTTTAAAACATTATCTACATTTACCTTACTAGATGAAGACATTATTGAAAGGTAAAGGTAAAGTTAAAGGTTTCACCACGGGATCAGGCACATTGTTTAGATTAAACAGGATCAGTATAATGTTGTAAAGATTAAAGAAAGGTTTATGTATAGTCAGCTGGTGTGACGTAGTTAGGTTCACAAAATTAGTGACCTAGCCATCTATGACCTAGCAGTGTGACAGCGGAACTGAGACTGTACAAATAATATTTTGAACTTGTTTATATTGTAGTCGCATTAAGCGCTAGCTGCGTGAGCCCAAATATTACGCCACACCGGCTAACTCTGCACAAACCTTCATTTTCTTTACATCATGTCAGTCGTAGATTATGGAAAACTGGTCGATGAGCTCTGGCGTTATACTATCTATGGTTATCGCAGACACAGCCGGGCAGACTTTCTTTGAATGCGACCGATGGCACGTCCAGCGTACTCATCGATCTCTTCGCCGAGATCGATTCCTGCGCAACAGCACCAGACAACATCGTCGGAGCTATTCTTCAGAGAGAGGGGAACTGGAAATGTCAGGCATTTTGCCCAGACCATTCTTCGGGCGAATAAGGTAGACCATAACCAGCCTTAATCCTCGCAGAGGCTGCCTTCTAGTGGTGTAAGTCAAAAGGGCCTGAATAATGTGGAAGACAGTTCCAGATTAGTGTCCTCGGTGTTGAAGGGGTTTGTTAGTCGCTAGTCCGAGGGTCATTGAACCCACGGTAGTCCGACACTACTGGGAGAACAACGCGACTCTCAGTTTGCGTAAATACAATATACATCCTCTAAAAACACCCTAAATGACGTCGACCATAAAAAGGGTTTTAAGGCTAATATGAGTGGACGATTCTTGACATGGATATGTTTAATTTCCCGTCCACTCCACTTTTTATTGTTCTATTATTTTTTGTATTTGTTTAATTTGTAGCTATTGTGCATTACTCTATTTATGTCATCAAATAATATAAATTGCCGTGATATTTCTGTTTAAGATATATCTTGGGTTTTAGAACAAGCAAGTGGACCCGTGATTAGGGTGACCAGACGTTCCGTAAAAACGGAAATGTCCCGTTTTTTTTTCACGTTGCGTTGTCCCGAAAAACTTTGTCGGGACGTCAAAATGTCACGTTTTTTAAAAAGTAGGCTTTATATTAAAAAACATACCTAACGTCCTTAAACATTTTGAGGCATTTCACATTACTTACGGTTATAAAAGAATATAACGAAATTTCACTAAATGATAAACAAGATTTTAGTTTTACGCCACCTATTTGAAGCTCTGTATCATATTATAACTTCAAAATGGATTGTTGCCAGTTCTATAACTATTTTATAATAAGGAAAAAGGACTGGAGCAAGTGACAAGTATAACAAAACTTGAAACGTTTAATGAACTTATTTATTTTTGTATAGCTGTTTTCCCAGCATATCAATTAACGATAAGAACTTAATGTTTTAGATTATCATGATTCTTTTTTGATCCTACTACACTATTTTATATATTACCACCTACATAATTTATTGTCATAAAATCTTTTTTCTTTTATAATAAAATGTTGAGAGCTTATAAATGTAACGTGATTATTTTTAATCCTCAGTATGTGGCGATTCAAAAAATTGCCTTTCATGGTTGCATGCCATTTATTGTATTCTTAAATAAAAACTGTAACAATCGTGCGCTGTACTAAGTTCAATAAAAATAAAATTAGATTCATGAATTCATTGTCTATAAGCTTCAAAAACGGTTTGATACTTAATTTCCTCAATTACAAAATTTTTAAATTACACAGATCCCTATATTATTAAACACCTTGGTGTATGGTGTGTTGTATAGGGGATGGGGGGGGGGAGTTTTGTTTGTGTCCCGTTTTTATTTGGAAAAAAATTGGTCACCCTACCCGTAATCGAACGGATAAGCCTTCACAAGAACTCTTTTTGACAATATCTAATGCACTGTAAAATGTCCTGTGGATGATTAACACTTTCCTGATTTCTGATTATTTTTCTTACTTCTGCAACTTTGCGTAGTGCACATCCCGATCGTAGTTATTTTCCATAAAGCTGCTTTCATAGATAAAAAACTAAGCTGCTATAGTACAAGGTCTGTAGAGAACAAGAGCAGAGAAGAATAAAAGTACTCAGGTTGTCTCAATCAAAAATATAAATAAGTCGTGACGTCTTCTATAAAATGGTGCAATAGCAATAAATTAAGTTTGAATACAAATAAAACCCAAAAATTATAAATTAATTTCTCAAATAAGTTTTATCTCCATAAGAATATATCTTCAATGCAATTTTTATGTATACTGTAATAATAGACTGTAAATTAAACTGGCAAAGACTGTAATAATAGACTGGTAATTCATATTTGTAAAAAAATTAGTAAAGGAATTTAAATTTTAAGAAGATTAAAAGGCAATGTCAAATTATAAGTCCTAAAAAATGCATATTATCCTTACATTCATAGTCAATTAAGTTATGGAACTACATTATGGGGAAATTCTAATGAAGCGAAAACAGTACTTAAAATGAAAAAAACTAGTAGGCCTATGACAACCGGCCGTGAGTGATTTGATTTTATATGTCCCGACGTCGGCGATTTAATTGTAATAAATGTTCGTTCGTGTTACGTGTGGTATGTACTTTATAGTGAATGTGACTCTCTTTTTTAAGTTTTTAAGACATCAAGAAAAGTGCAAATTGTAAGATTAATTTGAAGAGTGCTGCTGAAGATGAGGGGTCAATCCTTCGAAACATGCCCAGCACAATAAATTAGTGATATAGGAATTAATGTGTGATATCTACAGGCTTTACGTAAGTAATAGTTTGAATATATGAAAAAAAACTGTAAGAATTTTAGCAGGAGTTAAGAATCGAACACATTTCAAACCCATCTTTAAAACATTCAGAATTATGATATTGACATAAATGATTTATGTTCTTCAAAATTTGTAAGAAAACGCATGAATGATTTTAATCATAATCTTAATATACATGAACATTCAACAAGAAATAATTCAAAATTAACAATACCTTTTTGTAAATATTCAAGAAGTCAAATAAATTTACATAGACATAGACATGCATCAAATTATACAATAGCATACCTGTAAAATGGACTTTATTATCGAACAGACATTTCAAGAACAAATTAAAAGTATTCTTAATGAAAAATGCACTTATAAAATATAAGAAGTCGAAAAAGAAAATTAATGGATGTAACTAAAGTTATTGTGAAAGTTATCATTATAAATAAGATTAATTTAATATTAGGGGTCCCATGCGAAAATTGCGCATTTTAATATCGTGTTTGTTTGTGAGAAACTATAACCTAAAATTCGAAAAAAATCATTACAATAATTACCGTCTCTAAATTCACAATTTTTACAAAGTTAACCTGTTTAAACTTGAAATTGAAATGTTAACTTTTTAAAGAAACTTAGCCGAAAAAAACATACACAAACATTGTCCGATCGTCAATACACTATGTATTTGAATTTGATTGTCTTCTGGAAATAACTTAGCTCAACAGTAGGATACCGCATGCGATTTTCACGTTTGCTTTTACATAATCTTTAAGTCGCTGGAAGTATATATGTGGTACAATGTTGCTTTGCTGTTCAAATTTTGTCTCTTAGCAGTTATCTGTTCTTGCCGAAGGTTACGCAGTTTTCCCTGATCTCTCTAATTTTGTATTCTCTATTTTTTTTGGATTCTTCTTTTTTCTATTTCGGGATTCATAAATCGTCATCCAGGCCTAACGAATAATGTAACGATTTCCTTTTACAGTCATAAATTTACTTCCTAGCTGGAAAAAACTTTGAACATTAAAGAAAAACATCGTCATATGAAAATCAAAATTATATGAATGTTCGTTTGAAATGTTGTACACGAATAAAATTAATATAATTTACAATATTTGAAACATGTTGATATACACATCAAAGAGTTATTTACCTACCGAATCAATATCTAAAAATGACTGTTCACTATAAATAAGTTTTTTGTCTCTTATTTACATTATCAGGGTATATATATATTTTTTTTTTTTTGTTTACAATGTCACTTTTTTTACAATGTCACAATGTTGTGGTCATCGGTGGAGTGAATGAAGTCAGTGAGAGTAGTGTTACCGAACTTGGACAGGAATTAGATAATCTAGCTAGCAAGGTCAATGGCGGTAGGGTCTTGTGGGTGGAGTCTCCCTTAAGGTTTGATGATGTAAGCCAGAATCAAATTATTGTTAAACAGAACCAACTTATTAAACAAAAGTGTGCTTCCAATAAATGGGGATTTATCAACTTCAACTGTTTAGCTGACAGGAATATGTACACTGGTCATGGGCTTCATCTAAATCAAAAGGGTAAGGATCTTCTTTGTAATTTAGTCGTAAATTATATTAGGAACAGTTCTCCTCCTGATGTAGGTCTAGAAAAATCCAATTATGTAAAAAACTCTTTGGTCATAAGTCAAGAAGTCGTAACTTAAATACATTCTCAGGTAGGGTGGGTAGCAGTGGCCCTGTAAATCAGAAACCTCTTCGTTCTAGTTTTAGTAAGTGTAAATCAAATGTAATCCATCTTAATGTAAGAGGCATCGCAGGAAAAATTGAAATGCTTGAAATCTTCTTGGCTGAGGAAAACCCTGATGTTTTTATTGTTAGTGAGCATGGCCTAAATCATGATAATCTTGCAAATGTTAACTTAAATAATTTTTCACTGTTGCATTCACATTGCAGAGAGGAAAATCATATGGGTGGTGTAGCCATCTTCTGTAATAACAACTCAGATGTAAAAGATGTAAAGATTTTAGATTTCACAAACAGTATAAACCAAGATTTTGTTTTTGAAAGCGTTGCAGTAAAGTTAAAGTTAAATGGGGAATCTCTTCTACTGGGTGCAATTTACCGCACACCTTCAGATCAAAATTTAATTCTTTTTTTGAAAAACTTAGTTTTTTTCTTGAAAAAGCTTGTTTTCTCTCAGATAAAATACTTGTCGGTGGTGATTTTAACATTGACATTTTAAAAAAAGATAATAAATCTAGATCCTTTATTAATTCCTTAAATATGTTTGGCCTAACTCTAGCGATCAAAACTCCAACCAGGGTTACAGAAACTACCAGCACTTGCATCGATAACTTCATTTCAAACTTCCAATCTATAAAAACGGGAGTAATTTCCCCGCTAATCTCTGATCATGACGCCATTCAGTTGTTGATACCAGCCGCTTACAAAAAGAGGGAAAAATTTATCCTAGTTCCTAGGCGTGAAGTTAAACCTCAGAACCTGAAAGAACTGAGGCATAGGCTGAGTAGGGACAGCTGGAGTGAGGTTTACCAGGCTAGGGATACAGATTCTATGTATAATAACTTTTTAAATAGTTTTTTATTTCATTTCAACATCTCATGCCCCAAAAAGAAAACTAAAATTTTTAATAACAATAGCTGTAAATGGATAACAGATGAGGTACAATTTAAGAAAGCACAAATGTTTGAACTTTTTAGTAAATTTAGAAAATCAAATAACTTAATAGATAAACTTAACTACCAACAATCCCGCAAGGAATACAGACAAACCATTTTAAAAGCCAAAGCAGATTGGATGGAATCATCCCTCACAAATGCACAAAACAAATCTAAACAAGCCTGGAAGATCATAGATAGTTTTAGGAAAGTTAAGACCCCAAACCATAAAAGTCTAAGTCTAGTCATTGATGGTAGGAAGGTAGATAGGCCTGGAGACATTTGTACTGAGATGAACAACTACTTTGTTACAATCGCTGAAAAAACGAAACAAAACATTCTTGTTAGCGGAACAAACAGCCCTAAGGCCGCGCCCCCAATCTGTCAATTAAATTATTTCAATCCAATTTCAAAAAGTCAACTTGAAAAAGTTTTTTCCAAATTTTCACCGAAAACATCTTCCGGTTACGACGAGATCAGCATGCTGGTCTTGAAGTTCTGTCAAGATGAAATCATTGATCCTTTGCTCTTTATCATCAACAATTCACTTCAAAATGGAATCTTTCCTGAAAACTGCAAATTGGCCAAAATAAAACCTCTCTTCAAAAAAGATGATGAGACGGTTCTTGGGAACTACCGCCCAATCTCACTCCTTCCAGCTTTTTCAAAAATTTTCGAACGGGTGGTATGCGAGCAGCTGACACACTACCTGGAGACAAACGATTTATTATGTAAAAAACAGTATGGATTTAGGAAAAACAAATCCACCAAATTGGCTTTGATTGACTTTGTAAATCAATGTATTGACGCTCTCGATGCGGGTGAATCCGTAATAGGCTGTTTTGCGGATCTCACTAAAGCTTTTGATTGCGTTGACACAAATATTCTTTTGCAAAAACTAAATTATCTTGGAATAAGGTCTCGAGCCTATAAATGGTTCACCTCATTCCTTTCAAACAGAAAACAATTCACTGAATTCCAACATCAGTCAAAATCCAAAATTCAAAATTTTAGGTCCGATGAAAAAATAATCTCAAGTGGGGTCCCTCAAGGGTCGATTCTTGGGCCGGTGCTGTTTCTGGTATATGTAAATGATATGCCAGAGGCAGTGCCGGACAGGAATTTTTTCATGTTTGCGGATGATACCACACTTTTTACCAAAAACAGCAACTTTGAACAACTGGAAATAGATACTCACATGAAAATAAATTAACTTGCTCAGTATTTCTCAAACAATCAGCTCAGTTTGAATTCAAGTAAAACCGGGTACCTCCGCATTCAGACCAAACAGAGGAATCTCACAAATGTAAATTCAACTTTTGATGTTTTTATAGGAGGGGATAGACTGAATCCTTCAGACTCGGTAGATTTTCTCGGAGTGAGGTTGGACGGTGGTCTCGCATGGACTGATCAAATCGAAAAAATAGAAAAAAAGATATCCTCTGGGCTCTTTGTTCTAAGGAGAACCAGCAAACTTAACCCAAACTTAAATTTGTCAAAGTTAGTTTATCATAGTTTGATAGAATCTCACATATCTTACTCCATAGTACTCTGGGGAGGCTACAAAACCCATTTAGAAAAGATTTTTATTCTCCAGAAGAAAGCTTTAAGATCAATTTATGGCCTACCTCCTTGGGAACACTGTGGCGATTTGTTCGTAAAAACAGGTATTATGACAGTTCCTTGCCTATTTGTTTTCGAATTAATTATGTATATTAAAAGTCAGAATCTCAGATCATATGGGCAGAGATCCCACTCTTACAATACCCGGCATAAAAATAAATTCTCCGAATATCATAGACTCTCATTGTTTGAAAAAAAACCATTGTATTTAGGTCTTAAGTTCTTCCAAAACCTTCCATCTTTTGTATCAGAAATAGTCAGCTTAAATAAATTCAGAGATATTCTAAAAAATTACCTCATTTTTCATAATTTCTATAATGTAGACAGTATTTTAGATCATTTTAACATTTGTACCCCGGCCTGTGAATATCTAACTAGACCTACCCTACCATTCCTAAACCCTACCTAGTGGCTAACGGAAGAGTTGGCACTATTGACCTGTCTACCGCTCATGAAGAGCCTACGGACGGCGCAACTAAGTACAAGTACAAGTAAGTACTGGTTGACAATTCGTCTGAAGGTAATCAGCTGCTGTTAAATTACGATTTACATTTAGCAAGTTGGTCAGCACTGGACCGTTGAAAGCGCCCTTTATAAATAAATTAAAGCCTTGTGGGTCGAAGCCGAAAAAGAAATGCCTATTTTAACTGTCTGTCGCAGGTGCGCTACATTATAAGCTTTAAAATGACACCTCAATCGTAAAAATCGGTTCAGTAGGACCATAGAGTAATAATGAACTTCGTAAAGAGATGGCACTCCCATGTTAACTCGGTGGTAAGGGAACAGCAGCGCTATCTGAATAAAGTGCAACCATAGATAAAAACATCCAAACGTAGATCTTTACATAAAAGCACTTAATAAAAATTAACTTAGTTAATTTTTATTAA
Source organism: Flexamia atlantica (assembly GCA_035578135.1). Lineage (NCBI taxonomy): Eukaryota > Metazoa > Arthropoda > Insecta > Hemiptera > Cicadellidae > Flexamia > Flexamia atlantica. Next base: position 32,747,627 of record JAQJVK010000001.1, read on the forward strand.
GTGCTTTTATGTAAACATCTACGTATTTATTTTCCATCAATAGCTCTAAGCACAACATGAATCACGCAGTACAGTATTTCGCGAAACAACTTACACTAGAACAACTTTCTGCAAACGTACTTTAGGTATTTTCCCACACTCAAATTAATTCCAACTTGTTATGGTTGTGTACACGTCGCGTCGTGACAGAAAATAAGAGAAACGGAACGGGAAGTTAGCAGATCGTTATCGTCGTTCTGATTGGCTGAATCAGTGAAGAAGAAGAAAATCATGTTTTTACAACGCCATCTGAATAAAGTGCATCGAACTAACCCGCTCCAATAAGCTTACCACTTGGCTCCATTTAAGTGTCAGACCGGTGGTAGGACGCCTGAAAAAGGGATCTAACAGAAAAAAACCTTATTGTATTAAGTATATAGATTGTCATGTATTTTTATTATACCCATGGTAATAAATTATACCTGGGATCGTGACGTCTTTTATAGACCGGAAACTCATAACCACTTGGACCACTTGGTTCCACAATCAATTAATTTATGGCAACCTAAGAATTTCTGAGAATGATAAGTCAGTCAAGCTATTATTTTTATTCTCTTCTTATCTGACTAACTTGGCTAGACCATAGAGTAATAATGCTAGACTTTTTCCTTTAGCCCTGCCTTTTACTTCTTCATTCTCCACTTGACATTCTTCTTTTACATGGGGTTGCCTGTCATTTGACCGAATTGATAATTGTTCACCGCGACACTTGCCCACTTTTTAAAAATAAAATAAAATAAATAAATAAAAGCCTGAATCCACTTGATCGAATTGATAATTGGTCGTTGTGACATTTCCCCAACTTTTTAAATATTAATATAAATAATTAAATAAAATACAGAAACCACTTGTTAGAATTGATACTTGTTCGCTGTGACAGTTGTCCGACTTTATAAAAATATTATGTATTAAATAATTGAAAGTTGACCGAATTGATAGTAGCCCTCCTTGACACTTGCCCACTTTTAAAAATGAAATTAAAATGAATTAATAAAAGCCTGAATCCATGTGGTCGAATTGATAGCTGGTCGATGTGACAGTTGTCCGACTTTTTAAAATGAAATAATAATAATTTAGAATTTGTGTCATTTGACCGAATTGATATTTGCTCGCTGTGACAGTTGTTAGAAGAGAGGAGGGGGCAGCGAGGAGAGGGAGAGGGCGGGGCGAACGCCCCTATTCTCTTTTTTTGGACTGCCCATGTGGGTAGAGGCATAGATAAAAAATACCCCAGGAGGTATTTTTTATCTATGGTAGAGGGTTGGCAGCCTGGAAGGCTGGCTGTACACAATGACGTGTTAATATTCTGCATTTCAGTGTTATATATTAATGAAAAATGTTGTACCCAGTTTAAATGTTTTTATTTGCTATAAACGTGAGTAGTCAAGAATCATTTAAGCCATATATTTTTAGATATCATCCGTTTTTACTAAGAGTAATTTGCAACTGAAATTTGGAAGTGGACGGACTATGCCTTAACAGGCATGAGAAGCACTAAGTAAGCATACAATCTCTAAGTGCAGGAAAACTTATTTCTGTAATTCAATCTAGTTGAGGAAATTAAGGCTACCACACAACTAATAATAATTTACCACTGTGCTTGTATGGTCGCCACAGAAGAGGATTTGGCAGATGTCAGGAGAAAAGATCGGTGTGAATCTGCCAATTTCTCACCAATAACTTCATCCTCCCCCACCACATTCCTGCTCCCCACCCTACTCCCACTTCCCCTTCATCAAATACAACATGGCTGCCACTTACTGTTACTGTTCCTAACCTCAAATTTGTTTCCCGCCAGTTTAAAAAAAATAATGTTCCTAACCTCAATTTTCTTCCCGCCAATCTTCAAAATCATTTACTAATATTTATTACAATATATTCAAAAATATAACTGCGTTATAATAAGATATTGACATCAGCAGATAGAATAGGACCAAAACTAAAGCAATTCACCGGGAGCCCACCAGTTGACCGAATTAATATTTGCTCGCCGTGACACTTGCCCACTTTAAAAAAATTGAATTAAATAAATAAATAAAAGCTTGAATCCACTTGGTCGAATTGATAATTGGACGTTGTACCATTTCCCCAACTTTTTAAATATGAATATTAATAATTCAATAAAATACTGAAACCACTTGTTCGAATTGATACATGTTCGCTGTGACAGTTGTCCGACTTTATAAAAATATTAAGTATTAAATAATTTACGATTGACCGAATTGATAGTTGCCCTCCGTGACACTTGCCCACTTTTTAAAATTAAATTAAAATAAATAAATAAAGGCCTGAATCCATGTGGTCGAATTGATAGTTGGTCGATGTGACAGTTGACCGACTTTTTGAAATTAAATAATAATAATTTAAAATATTTGACAGTTGACCGAATTGATACTTGCTCGCAGTGACAGTTGGCAGAAGAGTGGAGGGGGCAGCAAGGAGAGGGAGTGGGCCGGGCGCCCAGCTCCTATTCGCCCAGTGGGAACATGCCCACATGGACCGTCCAGTAGCAGAGAATAGAGGCATTACACCCCGCCCTCTCCCTCTACGCGCTGCCCCCTCCTCTCTTCTAACAACTGTCACTGCGAGCAAGTATCAATTCGGTCAAATGACACAAATTCTAAATTATTATTATTTAATTTCAAAAAGTCGGTCAACTGTCACATTGACCAACTATAAATTCGACCACATGGATTCAGGATTTTATTAATTTATATTAATTTCATTTTTAAAAAGGGGCAAGTGTCACAGAGGGCAACTATCAATTCGGTCAACTTTCAATTATTTAATACATAATATTTTTATAAAGTCGGACAACTGTCACAGCGAACAAGTATCAATTCGAACAAGTGGTTTCAGTATTTTATTTAATTATTAATATTAATATTTAAAAAGTTGGTGAAATGTCACAACGACCAATTATCAATTCGACCAAGTGGATTCAGGCTTTTATTTATTTATTTTATTTTATTTTTAAAAAGTGGGCAAGTGCCGCGGCGAAAAACTATCAATTCGGTCAAATGACAGGCAACCCAATTCACCATTCTGGTTTCTATAACTCCTTACTTTTTTTGGAATTACAGCCATTTAAGGTCATGCTGACATGGCGCCGTTAAGGTTATCAACCCAAATTTTGAACTCAATTTTCAAAAAAATGAGACTAGGTACGAAAAATACATTAACATCAGCAGATAGTATAGGACCAGAACTACGTATTATAATAGTTTGGTTCAAAAAAATGCCTACAGTTTTGAGTTACAGCCGTTTAAAAGTCATGCCGGCAGGTCACGGTACTAAAGGTAAGTCAGCCCAAATTTGAACTCAATTTTCAAAAAAATGAGACTAGGTGCGAAAAATACATTAACATCAGCTTATAGTATAAGTCCACAACTACGTAATATACAAGTTTGGTTAAAAAAAATGCCTACAGTTTTGAGTTACAGCCGTTTAAAGTCATATTGACATGGCGCCGTCAAAGGTTATCAACCCCAACTTTGAACTCAATTTTCAAAAAAATGAGACTAGGTGCGAAAAATACATTAACATCAGCAGATAGTATAGGACCAGAACTACGTAATATAAAAGTTTGGTTCAAAAAAATGCCTACAGTTTTGAGTTACAGCCGTTTAAAGTCATGCCGGCAGGTCACCGTACAAAAGGTAAGTGAGCCCGAATTTGAACTCAATTTTCAAAAAAAAATGAGACTAGGTGCGAAAAATACATTAACATCAGCTTATAGTATAGGACCAGAACTACGTAATATACAAGTTTGGTTAACAAAAATGCCTACAGTTTTGAGTTACAGCTGTTTAAAGTCATATTGACATGGCGCCGTCAAAGGTTATCAACCCCAACTTTGAACTCAATTTTCAAAAAAATGAGACTAGGTGCGAAAAATACATTAACATCAGCAGATAGTATAGGACCAGAACTATGTAAAATAAAAGTTTGGTTCAAAAAAAATGCCTACAGTTTTGAGTTACAGCCGTTTAAAGTCATGCCGGCAGGTCACGGTACTAAAGGTAAGTCAGCCCAACTTTGAACTCAATTGTCAAAAAAATGAGACTAGGTGCGAAAAATACATTAACATCAGCAGATAGTATAGGACCAGAACTACGTAATATACAGGTTTGGTTAAAAAAAATGCCTACAGTTTTGAGTTACAGCCGTTTAAAGTCATATTGACATGGCGCCGTCAAAGGTTATCAACCCCAACTTTGAACTCAATTGTCAAAAAAATGAGACTAGGTGCGAAAAATACATTAACATCAGCAGATAGTGCAGGACCAGAACTACGTAATTTACAAATCTGGTTCAAAAAAATGCCTACAGTTTTGAGTTACAGCCGTTTAAAATCATACTGACATGGCGCCGTCAAAGGTTATCAACCCAAACTTTGAACTCAATTTTCAAAAAAATGAGACTAGATGCGAAAAATACATTAACATCAGCAGATAGTATTGGACCAGAACTACGTAATTTTCAAATCTGGTTCTAAAAAATGCCTACAGTTTTGAGTTACAGCTGTTTAAAGTCATACTGACATGGCGCCGTCAAAGGTTATCAAACCAAACTTTGAACTCAATTTTCAAAAAAATGAGACTAGGTGCGAAAAATACATTAACATCAGCAGGTAGTATAGGACCAGAACTACCTAATTTACAAGTTTGGTTCCAGAAAAAGTAGCCTAGTATCAGTATCTTAATAGCGGAGCGAGAGTAAGAGCTCTGACTGTATCCGTTAAACTATGCTCTGAAAATGGCGAATCACAGGCACATTATAAGCTTTACAATGAGATATAAATTGTAAAAATTGGTTAAGTATGACGGCTGAAAAAGGGATGTAACAGAGAAAACCCTTATTGTTTTAAATATAACTAGGGGCCCCATGCGCAAATTGCGCATTTTGATATTATTTCCATTTGTTTAGAAACTCACCTACGATTAGAAGAAGTTGCATGGCTTTAAACTCGCCGTTATTAATCAAGTAAACCTTTCAAGTGAAATTTAAAAGTCTCACCTAAATAAATAAAAGCTTAGCTGAACAAAACACACACATTGTTCATCACACTATGTATTTTAATTTGTCTTCTGTGCCAGAAGACAAATTAAAATACATAGTACTAATTGTACTATGTAATACATATGTAATTGTACTATTTTTTTTATAACAAAAGTTATCCACTTACCATGTATTATGGTTTGCCAACAAAAACAAAGTGTAATAAATATAATGGTAAAAGTTTGAAAAGATAATTTCTTTTAATACATAGTACTAATTGTAATTGTACTGTTGTGCCAACAGTAGTATACCGAAAGTTTTTCTTCGCGTATTCATACCCTAATATCATCCCAAGTCGCTGCAAGTAGGTAGGTGATCCGGTGTCCCTCGTCTCTCGGTTCTCGTCGGAGGTATATGTTTTTCCCTAATCTCATCGACTCGGCTTCCTCTTTGCCTCTCTCCCTCAATTAGGTTGCAATTTCCAAAAAGTGTTTATTTAAGAACTATCTTCCATCAAATGTATCAAATCGTGTTTAAAGTTAGTTGCAGGCTATTTATTTTTGTTTACAATCTGACTTATATAGGTTAAAAATCTATCTGAAGGTAATCAGCTGTTAAATTACAATCACATTTTAAAACCGTTATAACGCAAGTTGGTCAGCGCTGGAGCGTTGGAAGCGCCCTCTAGAAATAAATCAAAGCCTTGGGGGTCGAAGCCGTAAAAAATATGCCCATTTTAACTATCAGTCGTCGCAGGTGCGCTACATTATAAGCTTTAAAATGACACCACAATCGTAAAAATCGGTTAAGTAGGACGGCTGAAAAAGGGATCTAACAGAAAAAAACCTTATTGTATTAAGTATATAGATAGATTTTATTTTAAGTAGAAACGGTTTTATAATTTTTATTCTAATCCATTAAATTTGTAAATGGTATTATAACAAAAATTTCAAAATTTTTATTAAAAAGTAGAAATGGTTTTATATTTTTTATTCTAATCCAGTAAATTTGTAAATAGTATTATAAAAAAATTTCAAAATGTTTATTAAAAACCTAAATGAACTGATCGAAAAAAACTATGAATTTTATACAGTGTGATTTACGTTCCTAGATAGAATTTAAATATGTAGAATGTCAACAATTAATTATGATCCAAATAATTAGCCGTCAAAAGAGATCCGATAAATTCGGAAAACCGCCCGGCCTTGAGTTTTGGCGGGAAACTGCCGTCATCAAGGTGACCGCCGCCCTACTGTCCGGCGCTGCCGTTCTCTAGTACTGGTTGCGGTCTCAAAGGAGCCGCCTCAGTGCCGTTGCCGCCGCTCCTCGCCTGTGGGCCTGTGATTGGTCGCCCCTCCACCCCCTGTTGATGGCGTGGGATTATTAAATATCCTCACTGTTCTATGCTAATGTTTAACTGGGATAGATGGATGTACAACATAATTTAAGGCTCGTTGCTTTATATGTTTTCACAATTATTTTTATGCTGATGTTTCATGTATTTTTGCCCCTCAACAATAATATTAATATGTAATAATAAATATTCGGCATACACTGCCCTCTTTGGATGGCGTTCATCAACTTTCACTTGTCACTTTCCGCATAAACTAATTATCTAGCACTATTAATGGCCAAGAAATTACATTTTAAATTGCTACTGTTTTTCAATCCTTATCAAAAGTATAAAGGCTCCCTTTCCAACGCGGGCCTTTCCAATAATTGTGGCCTTGACCTTTCAGTGTATCATTACTATTTTATAAGAAATATAATTTCCTAATTAAATAATGAAGAGATGCCTAATTTTTAATGTGCTTAAGGGTTTTTTTTTTTTTTTTGGGTAGTAGGTGGAATGCATTTACGCACACTGAGGGGCTCATTGTCCCCTCAGTAGTGTCGGACTCCCACGAGCTCGATGTCCCGTGAACTACCAACTAAACCACCTCCCTCGGCACCGAGGACACTAGCCTGGAACTGTTTCACATATTACTTCGGGCTAGGCCTTTGATATTACGCCACTAGGGCAACCTCCTTGGGGAAAAGCTGAGGATTAAGGCCGATCGAGGTCGACCTTTTTCGCCCGAAGAATGGCCTGGACGTAGTGCTGGACACAGTTCCAGTTGCCCTCTCCCTGGAGCATAGCTCCGACGATGTTGTTTGGGCTGACGACCACGCCGATCTCAGATGAAAGCGAGGCTCGGCGGACGTGCCAACGGTCGCACTGAAAGAAAGTGTGCTCGGACGTGTCTGGGATGCCGGGGCAATACAGACGGTCCGGGCTGGCGACTTTGCCCATCCGGTGCAGATAGGCTCGGAAGTACCCGTGCCCAGAAAGAAACTGGGTCACGTAGTAATCGACCTCGCCGTGCTGCCGTTCCACCCATGGTCGGACGGAAGGTATGAGCTGGAAGGTCCAACGTCCCCTCAGCTCGGCTTCCCAGTCGCGCTGCCAAGAGTCGAAGCTGTGATCGCGCTCCTCCCTGGCAGCTGTTTCCCGGCCCACTTCAGGCCTTCTCCGGTAAATCGTCTGCCTCTCCCTTGCGAGGAAGAGGACGGGAATGACTCCGGCGATCACCATCACAGCAGGCTCGGAGACTGTGCGGTAGGCCGAAGCGACCCGCAGAGCTCCTCGGCGCTGGACTCGGGCAAGCCGGTCTCGGTAGACTCGCTTCTCGAGTGCGTGAGCCCATACCTCCGCCCCGTACAGCAAGTCTGACTGGACGGCAGTCATGAGCAAGCGGCGCTTGCAGGAGCAAGGACCGCCGACATTGGGCATAAGCCTACCAAGGGCAGCGACACCCTTAGCGGCTTTGTCGGCGGCGCGCTGGATCTGCTCGCCGAAAGACAGTCTGCTATCGACCATGACTCCCAGGTACTTTGCAGCAGGCTTAGTCTCGAGAGTGACGTCACCTATCTGCACCGGGAACACGGTGTTAATCCTCTTTTTGGTGAGGACGACGATCTCCGTCTTACTGATAGCCAGGGACAAGCCGTGATCTCGCATCCACCCGTTGACCTTGGCCATCACTACGCTGAGCCTCAGTTTTGCCTGCTCGACGTTCCTCGCAGCGATCAAGGCAGCGACATCGTCAGCATAGCCAACGAGGCGGGTCTCATCGGGCATGTCTAGCCTCAGCAAGCTGTCGTAAGACACGTTCCAGAGATCTGGTTCGAGAATGGACCCCTGCGCAGCCCCGGAAGTGATGGGAATGCGCCGCTGACCTTCGGTCGTGTCGTACAACAGAACGCGGTCTGACAAATACGCTTCCAACATACGCAGGAGGTAGGAGGGAACTTGGAACGTATGCTCAAGCGCCCACAGCATATCGCTCCACCTGGCGGAGTTAAAAGCGTTCTTCACGTCGAGCGTGACGAGAAGGACCACGCGGCGCGACCAGTGGTTGTGGTCCTCCGCCCTCCGCACTGCCTCAACTACCTCCTGGATAACGTCGATGGTAGAGCGACCGGATCTGAAGCCGTACTGCTGCGGGGACAAGTCCCCCGCAGAGACGATGGCCTCGGTCAGCCTGACACGCAGGAGCTTCTCAAGCACTTTCCCGGCCGTGTCGAGCATACTCAGGGGTCGGAAAGAAGAAGGGGTCCCCGGTGTGCTCTTCGCCTTCGGAATAAGAACAAGGCGGGCAACCTTCCACGAAGAAAAGAAAAACGCTTTCCGCCAGACACGCGTTGAACATATCGAGCAGAAGCCTTGGATTCACCTCCGCAGCGAGCTTGAGCACCTCCGCCGGAATGCCATCGGGACCGGGCGCTCTTCTGGGTCGTAGGGATCGGACGGCGGCGGTGAGTTCCTCTTCCCGGAAAACTGGGAAGGCGCCTACCTCTCCGAATTCCCTGACTGGCCGAACTGGGTGGCTGGGAAACAGTGTATCAACGACGACGGCCATAGCTTGTGGTTCCATGACCGCAGGTGGTGAGTGAGCCCCTAGCTTCTGGGTTACAAGTTTGTAGCCCATCCCCCAGGGGTCGTTGTCGATATCCTGACACAGCTGCTTCCAGCACCTGACTTTACTCCGGTTGATGGCACCGCGGAGCTCTCGGCGGGCCGCTCTGTGCTCAGCCGATCTGGCATTTGCATCAGGGCGGTTCCTGGCTCGCTGCGCAACTCGTCGGAGACCAAGGCATCTCCTCCGGAGTTCCGCGATTTCAGGCGTCCACCAGTAAACCGGCTTCTTCCTGTGGCGGCGGGAAACTCCGGGCATCGACTGCTCACACGCGGTCGCGATGAGACGCATCGTCGATGCTGCCAGATCTTCAGCACCTGTGAAATTCACAATGCTCTGGTCTTTGATTACTTCTTTAAAAGTGTCTTTGCTCAGACGACTGGTGTTCCAGCGTCGAGCCAGAGGAGCAGGTTCAGCGCGCAAGCGCGCACCCTCAGGAAGGACCTTGAAGAGGATCCCCTGATGGTCGCTAGAGGAATACTCCTCGCAGACACGCCAGTCGGAGATCCGCTGGACAATCCCTTCAGAGGCAAGGGATATGTCAGGGATCGTCTCTCTGCACCCCGGACGGCGAAAGGTGGAAATGCCGCCCGTGTTAAGGATACAGAGGCCCGACCTGGCAGCCGACTCGAGGACGTAACGACCTCGAGTGTCGGTCCGTGGGGAACCCCATTCCACGGCTTTTGCGTTAAAATCGCCACCGACTATGACCCCGCCAGAGATTTTCATGATCTCATCCTCAATGGAATCGACCATGTGGCGGTAGTCTCCGATCGGTTGATTTGGCGTGAGGTAACAGGAGAAGACTGTGAAACCCCTGCTCCTCACCCAAACGAAGCCGTTGCCCGATCCGGAATCGAGAACAGGCACCTTCCCGAGGTCCAAGATCCATATCGCCGCAGTGCCGGAGGGATCCGAGAACCACTGCGCGGAGCGTCGGTTCTGGTACTGCTCACTGAGAAGCAGTAGGTCAGCACCCTGCTCCGTGGCGAATTGGAACAGCAAGTCGTTTGCTGTCCTGCTCCTCTGCATATTAAGTTGCAGAACACTGATCATTTTTGTTGTTTCTGGCGAAGCTCCTGGATGGCCCGCCTGTACTGCCCGCAACGACCAGACCCAGCGGAATGCTTGACCTGGTCGCCCTTCAAGCCGGCTTCTGTACACAGGACACAGGACAGCGCTGCATTGCACGCGCTGGCCCTGTGGTCCTGGCCGCCGCACTTGAAGCAGAGCTTGCTTCTATCGGGTCCAGAGCAGCGATTAGCGACGTGACCGAACCCCAGACATTTAAAACATCTGGAAGCCCCGAGCTTCTCACGCACCCGACAGCTCACGTACCATACCTTAAGGTGGCCCTTCTCCAGGAGCTTCGCAGCAGCTCTGGCTCCCAGCGTCAGGATTGCCACCTTCTGACCCCGAGCATTTGCCTTCGAGACGAAGGTTTTCACCTCGACGTTTTCTCCGAGGACAGCTTTGACGGCAGCGGTCACCTCCTCCTCGGTTGTCAACTCGTCGAGGTCTCTCACCTCCAGCGTAGACTTGAGCTCGAGAACGCAGACTGTCGCGTCCGCCCCCAAGATGGTCTTCAGGTCTTCGCTGAAGGCGGACTTACTCTGAGAGGTGTCCCCGAGTTCGACTAGTAGGTCGCCGGTTCGGGTCTTCCTCATACCCTTGATAACGGCGCCCTTCTCATCGGGCTTCGCTTTGCTGCGAATCTCGCCCAGCACGTCGGCGTAGGATTTCCCCTCCGACGGCTTGATGAGAAGAGCGTCCGGCCGCTGCTTGCGGGGCTTCTTCCTCGGTGCCTTCTTGCTTTCCTGTCCGCCGGGCTGGCTTCCAGGATTTTGACGAGGGTCTCTCTTTTTCCCCTTTCTTTTAACAACCTCGGTCCACGTTTCGGTTTCCTTCGCTGAACCGTCTCCCCTAGGCTTCTTCTCAGCCTCCGGATGGGCGGGGCTTGAAGCGGCCCGCTTCCCACCGGCTGGCTGAGCCTTCACCCGCAGTGATGGCGTCGTCTGTGTTGACGCGGCAACCGTCTCGCAAGATTGCCACGACCTCCTCAGCTGGATGATGTGGTGTAGACTGGCCTCCAATTGGACGATGCCATACTGCACATCCTTGCTGATATTCTTTTGCCGGGTGGTCGCGGCCTTCATTACAGCGAGGGTGTCGAAGCACTTTTAAAGATGCTCTTCCTCCTGCTGCCTGGCGAGCGCGATAACCGCGTCAAAGGGAGACGAGTCGGCGTCCATCGGCTCGTTGTTCTCAGCGGGTGCCTTTTCGGCGGCCACGGATGTTCTGGCCACCGATGATGCAGGTGTCTTGACCCGGACTGGGGGCGATCTCGTGAGACGGGATCTTCTTTCGAAGGGGCTTGCCACCCCTTCGTCGAGCCCGCTCAGAGAAGAACGCTGCTGGGAGTTTTGTGGGGTTAGGGTACCCCGCTTTGATTCGTGCACCTTTTGAATCGTTTTTCCTTCTGCCGTGTCCATGGTGTCTGGCTTAGCCCCCGAGACTGGGCATTGACCCCCCCAAAAAATTTTTTTCCCTATGAGAATGTCAGACCGACCCATCACCGGAGCAACTATACCTGCGTTCAGCCGCCTCCAAAACATCGGCGGCCCCAGACGAGCAGTGGCCGCGGCAGAGCCCCCCCGTGACCGTAGCAGGGCCCTATCCGGTCGCCAACCGGCACCGCCACGGCCAAGGGGATTTTCGCCGGCTGATAGGGCAGCCAGGTCAGTTGGCTGAGCTGACCCGGGCCCCTGTACTATCCGGCAGCCTGGGAGGTGCAGAACCCAGTTTTTAAGCTGTACCCTCTGCTCGTCCTAGACCTCCAGCGCAATGGAGGCTGAAGAACACAGAGTCACCCCGGCAAGTAGGCCGGAATGATTTACAAAAACAACCGGGCTATTGAAATGAAACGAATGAGAATGGAGTTGTGAAAAGGAGACGCGAAAAAGGACCAGTGCGCCCCCCTCCCCTTTTAGTCGGCTCTTACGACAAGCAGGGGATACTGTTGGACATTCTGTCCCGGCCCAACACGGGGGTGCTTAAGGGGTTTAAGTTTATTTGAACTAGGAACAATATTAGTGCCATCGGGGCAGTGGCCACATATTGAAACATTGTTGAGCTTGCTGGTGTATGTAAGTGGGCTCTGTGTTGAAAAAGAATGAGCCGATGTGAGGCAGGATATGACCCAATCCTGCGGCCAGAACGGCCCAAGAACGGCCAAACGACTTTTATAGTTGATAGGTTACGGTAAGATGGTGGCCAAACAACTTTTATAGTAGTTTGCTACAGACTTTTGTTCTAACCAATATTTTGTACTGTTAAATTGCAGTAATCACAATGATAATTATACCAATGGGAATATACTGAAATTAACTACAATTTCCACATATAATATATTTATTTATGTTTACTAAAACGGGAGGATTATTAAATATAACTCGATTTTGAACTATATCCGCTCCGCGGCACTGCAGAGCGAGCAGAGGAGGCAAAATGAGCCATTTTGTTAAATTCGTAGAAGATTTATTTTTTGTCGCTAAAGCTAGAGGGTTGTGTCACGGAATATTTTTTTCTTTCTCTATATTCGTCTGCTGAAAGATTTGGTCTAGCGTCATTAGTTTACCAGCTGAGATTTTTTTGCAAAACCACTGTAAACAAAGTCGGAAAGAGTTTTTTGTAGGGCCAAACACCGATAATTATTTATTTTTCTGCTTGTAGATGGAATTGAAAGAAATAAAAATACGGAAATGAAGAGGAATAAATCCTCAACCGAACTAAGTATAGTTGAAAGTTTCCTGGAGGGATATTTTGGTTTTTTTCAGTTGGTCAAAGTTAATGGAATGTCTCAATTCGTCAGAGCACCTGTTTTGTTGTATCATATTGCAGCCAGATGATTCTTTGTTGTATTGCACAGCTGTTGTTGGTAATAAGTTAGTTTTAGCGTTTATGTTATTTGGGACTTCTTTAGTGAATAAAAATTGCTATTTGTAATTTAAAATTTTTGGACAGAAATTAAAAACAGGAAAACGCTCCTACCATTGATATACATCCGGACGCATTGAACATCCGGTCTTATCTCCTCCAGAAATTAAGCCATACGATTAAGCACATTGTTCAGTATTCAAACATGAAATTCTAAACTAATTGTTCGTGCAATACGAATACCGTATTTATACTTTAAAAAATCTATTTATTTTCTTAAACTCAAAGATTAAATAAATTATAACTCAACTCGTAATATGATGAACCTAGTAATTTTAAATAACTTTAAATATTAAAATAATCTGCAATAATAAATATTTGTAAACTAAAACCCTAGGTTATCCAATGTATGGACTGACAACCCGGACAAACTTAGGCTCGTTTATGAACACCGGTGTCCCACAAACACGAGACACTGGTGACACTCACTTAACATTGATCATATGAGAGTGTCCCGCTTCCTATCATACTGGGACACTGGTGTCTGAAAAAAGTGTATGGAGAGTGTCTAGTCAGTGTCTTCCCCTCGGACGGCTGTAACTCAAAACTGTAGGCATTTTTTGGAACCAGATTTGAAAATTATGTAGTTCTAGTCCTATACTATCAGCTGATGTTAATGTATTTTTCGCACCTAGTCTCATTTTTTTTGAAAATTGAGTTCAAAGTTGGGCTGACTTACCTTTAGTACCGTGACCTGCCGGCATGACTTTAAACGGCTGTAACTCAAAACTGTAGGCATTTTTTTGAACCAAACTTTTATTTTACATAGTTCTGGTCCTATACTATCTGCTGATGTTAATGTATTTTTCACACCTAGTCTCATTTTTTTGAAAATTGAGTTCAAAGTTGGGGTTGATAACCTTTGACGGCGCCATGTCAATATGACTTTAAACAGCTGTAACTCAAAACTGTAGGCATTTTTTTTAACCAAACTTGTATATTACGTAGTTCTGGTCCTATACTATCTGCTGATGTTATTGTATTTTTTGCACCTAGTCTCATTTTTTGAAAATTGAGTTCAAAGTTGGGGTTGATAACCTTTGACGGCGCCATGTCAATATGACTTTAAACAGCTGTAACTCAAAACTGTAGGCATTTTTTTAACCAAACTTGTATATTACGTAGTTCTGGTCCTATACTATCTGCTGATATTAATGTATTTTTCGCACCTAGTCTCATTTTTTTGAAAATTGAGTTCAAAGTTGGGGTTGATAACCTTTGACGGCGCCATGTCAATATGACTTTAAACAGCTGTAACTCAAAACTGTAGGCATTTTTTTGAAACCAAACTTTTATATTACGTAGTTCTGGTCCTATACTATCTGCTGATGTTAATGTATTTTTTGCACCTAGCCTCATTTTTTTGACAATTGAGTTCAAAGTTGGGGTTGATAACCTTTGACGGCGCCATGTCAATATGAGTTTAAACGGCTGTAACTCAAAACTGTAGGCATTTTTTTTAACCAAACCTGTATATTACGTAGTTCTGGTCCTTTACTATCTGCTGATGTTAATGTATTTTTCGCACCTAGTCTCATTTTTTTGACAATTGAGTTCAAAGTTGGGCTGACTTACCTTTAGTACCGTGACCTGCCGGCATGACTTTAAACGGCTGTAACTCAAAACTGTAGGCATTTTTTTGAACCAAACTTTTATTTTACATAGTTCTGGTCCTATACTATCTGCTGATGTTAATGTATTTTTCGCACCTAGTCTCATTTTTTTGAAAATTGAGTTCAAAGTTGGGGTTGATAACCTTTGACGGCACCATGTCAATATGACTTTAAACAGCTGTAACTCAAAACTGTAGGCATTTTTTTTAACCAAACTTGTATATTACGTAGTTCTCGTCCTATACTTTAAGCTGATGTTAATGTATTTTTCGCACCTAGTCTCATTTTTTTGAAAATTGACTTCAAAGTTGGGGTTGATAACCTTTGACGGCGCCATGTCAATATGAGTTTAAACAGCTGTAACTCAAAACTGTATACATTTTTTTGAACCAAACTTTTATATTACGTAGTTCTGGTCCTATACTATCTGCTGATGTTAATGTATTTTTCGCACCTAGTCTCATTTTTTTGACAATTGAGTTCAAAGTTGGGCTGACTTACCTTTAGTACCGTGACCTGCCGGCATGACTTTAAACGGCTGTAACTCAAAACTGTAGGCATTTTTTTGAACCAAACTTTTATTTTACATAGCTCTGGTCCTATACTATCTGCTGATGTTAATGTATTTTTCGCACCTAGTCTCATTTTTTTGAAAATTGAGTTCAAAGTTGGGGTTGATAACCTTTGACGGCACCATGTCAATATGACTTTAAACAGCTGTAACTCAAAACTGTAGGCATTTTTTTAACCAAACTTGTATATTACGTAGTTCTCGTCCTATACTTTAAGCTGATGTTAATGTATTTTTCGCACCTAGTCTCATTTTTTTGAAAATTGACTTCAAAGTTGGGGTTGATAACCTTTGACGGCGCCATGTCAATATGAGTTTAAACGGCTGTAACTCAAAACTGTAGGCATTTTTTTTAACCAAACTTTTATATTACGTAGTTCTGGTCCTTTACTATCTGCTGATGTTAATGTATTTTTCGCACCTAGTCTCATTTTTTTGACAATTGAGTTCAAAGTTGGGCTGACTTACCTTTAGTACCGTGACCTGCCGGCATGACTTTAAACGGCTGTAACTCAAAACTGTAGGCATTTTTTTGAACCAAACTTTTTATTTTACATAGTTCTGGTCCTATACTATCTGCTGATGTTAATGTATTTTTCGCACCTAGTCTCATTTTTTTGAAAATTGAGTTCAAAGTTGGGGTTGATAACCTTTGACGGCACCATGTCAATATGACTTTAAACAGCTGTAACTCAAAACTGTAGGCATTTTTTTTAACCAAACCTGTATATTACGTAGTTCTGCTCCTATACTATCTGCTGATGTTAATGTATTTTTCGCACCTAGTCTCATTTTTTTGACAATTGAGTTCAAAGTTGGGCTGACATACCTTTAGTACCGTGACCTGCCGGCATGACTTTAAACGGCTGTAACTCAAAACTGTAGGCATTTTTTTGAACCAAACTTTTATTTTACATAGTTCTGGTCCTATACTATCTGCTGATGTTAATGTATTTTTCGCACCTAGTCTCATTTTTTTGAAAATTGAGTTCAAAGTTGGGGTTGATAACCTTTGACGGCGCCATGTCAATATGACTTTAAACAGCTGTAACTCAAAACCGTAGGCATTTTTTTTAACCAAACTTGTATATTACGTAGTTCTGGTCCTATACTATCTGCTGATGTTAATGTATTTTTCGCACCTAGTCTCATTTTTTTGAAAATTGAGTTCAAAGTTGGGGTTGATAACCTTTGACGGCGCCATGTCAATATGACTTTAAACAGCTGTAACTCAAAACTGTAGGCATTTTTTTGAACCAAACTTGTATATTACGTAGTTCTGGTCCTATACTATCTGCTGATATTAATGTATTTCGCACCTAGTCTCATTTTTTTGAAAATTGAGTTCAAAGTTGGGGTTGATAACCTTTGACGGCGCCATGTCAATATGACTTTAAACAGCTGTAACTCAAAACTGTAGGCATTTTTTTGAACCAAACTTTTATATTACGTAGTTCTGGTCCTATACTATCTGCTGATGTTAATGTATTTTTTGCACCTAGCCTCATTTTTTTGACAATTGAGTTCAAAGTTGGGGTTGATAACCTTTGACGGCGCCATGTCAATATGAGTTTAAACGGCTGTAACTCAAAACTGTAGGCATTTTTTTTAACCAAACCTGTATATTACGTAGTTCTGGTCCTATACTATCTGCTGATGTTAATGTATTTTTCGCACCTAGTCTCATTTTTTTGACAATTGAGTTCAAAGTTGGGCTGACTTACCTTTAGTACCGTGACCTGCCGGCATGACTTTAAACGGCTGTAACTCAAAACTGTAGGCATTTTTTTGAACCAAACTTTTATTTTACATAGTTCTGGTCCTATACTATCTGCTGATGTTAATGTATTTTTCGCACCTAGTCTCATTTTTTTGAAAATTGAGTTCAAAGTTGGGGTTGATAACCTTTGACGGCGCCATATCAATATGACTTTAAACAGCTGTAACTCAAAACTGTAGGCATTTTTTTTAACCAAACTTGTATATTACGTAGTTCTCGTCCTATACTATAAGCTGATGTTAATGTATTTTTCGCACCTAGTCTCATTTTTTTGAAAATTGACTTCAAAGTTGGGGTTGATAACCTTTGACGGCGCCATGTCAATATGAGTTTAAACGGCTGTAACTAAAAACTGTAGGCATTTTTTGGAACCAGATTTGTAAATTACGTAGTTCTGGTCCTATACTATCTGCTGATGTTAATGTATTTTTCGCACCTAGTCTCATTTTTTTGACAATTGAGTTCAAAGTTGGGCTGACTTACCTTTAGTACCGTGACCTGCCGGCATGACTTTAAACGGCTGTAACTCAAAACTGTAGGCATTTTTTTGAACCAAACTTTTATTTTACATAGTTCTGGTCCTATACTATCTGCTGATGTTAATGTATTTTTCGCACCTAGTCTCATTTTTTTGAAAATTGAGTTCAAAGTTGGGGTTGATAACCTTTGACGGCGCCATGTCAATATGACTTTAAACAGCTGTAACTCAAAACTGTAGGCATTTTTTTTAACCAAACTTGTATATTACGTAGTTCTGGTCCTATACTATCTGCTGATGTGAATGTATTTTTCGCACCTAGTCTCATTTTTTTGAAAATTGAGTTCAACGTTGGGGTTGATAACCTTTGACGGCGCCATGTCAATATGACTTTAAACGGCTATAACTCAAAACTGTAGGCATTTTTGTTAACCAAACTTGTATATTACGTAGTTCTGGTCCTATACTATAAGCTGATGTTAATGTATTTTTTGCACCTAGTCTCATTTTTTTTGAAAATTGAGTTCAAATTCGGGCTCACTTACCTTTTGTACCGTGACCTGCCGGCATGACTTTAAACGGCTGTAACTCAAAACTGTAGGCATTTTTTTGAACCAAACTTTTATATTACGTAGTTCTGGTTCTATACTATCAGCTGATGTTAATGTATTTTTCGCACCTAGTCTCATTTTTTTGAAAATTGAGTTCAAAGTTGGGGTTGATAACCTTTGACGGCGCCAAGTCAATATGACTTTAAACGGCTGTAACTCAAAACTGTAGGCATTTTTGTTAACCAAACTTGTATATTACGTAGTTCTGGTCCTATACTATCAGCTGATGTTAATGTATTTTTCGCACCTAGTCTCATTTTTTTGAAAATTGAGTTCAAAGTTGGGCTGACTTACCTTTGGTACCGTGACCTGCCGGCATAACTTTAAACGGCTGTAACTCAAAACTGTAGGCATTTTTTTGAACCAAACTTTTATATTACATAGTTCTGGTCCTATACTATCAGCTGATGTTAATGTATTTTTCGCACCTAGTCTCATTTTTTGAAAATTGAGTTCAAAGTTGAGGTTGATAACCTTTGACGGCGCCATGTCAATATGACTTTAAACGGCTGTAACTCAAAACTGTAGGCATTTTTTTGAACCAAACTTGTATATTACGTAGTTCTGGTCCTATACTATCAGCTGATGTTAATGTATTTTTCGCACCTAGTCTCATTTTTTTGAAAATTGAGTTCAAAGTTGGGCTGACTTACCTTTTGTACCATGACCTGCCGGCATGACTTTAAGCGGCTGTAACTCAAAACTGTAGGCATTTTTTTGAACCAAACTTGTATATTACGTAGTTCTGGTCCTATACTATCCGCTGATAATGTATTTTTCGCACCTAGTCTCATTTCTTTGACAATTGAGTTCAAAGTTGGGCTGACTTACCTTTTGTACCGTGACCTGCCGGCATGATTTTAAACGGCTGTAACTCAAAACTGTAGGCTTTTTTTTAACCAAACTTTTATATTACGTAGTTCTGGTCTTATACTATCTGCTGATGTTAATGTATTTTTCGCACCTAGTCTCATTTTTTTGACAATTGAGTTCAAAGTTGGGCTGACTTACCTTTAGTACCGTGACCTGCCGGCATGACTTTAAACGGCTGTAACTCAAAACTGTAGGCATTTTTTTGAACCAAACTTTTATTTTACATAGTTCTGGTCCTATACTATCTGCTGATGTTAATGTATTTTTCGCACCTAGTCTCATTTTTTTGAAAATTGAGTTCAAAGTTGGGGTTGATAACCTTGGACGGCGCCATATCAATATGACTTTAAACAGCTGTAACTCAAAACTGTAGGCATTTTTTTTAACCAAACTTGTATATTACGTAGTTCTCGTCCTATACTATAAGCTGATGTTAATGTATTTTTCGCACCTAGTCTCATTTTTTTGAAAATTGACTTCAAAGTTGGGGTTGATAACCTTTGACGGCGCCATGTCAATATGAGTATAAACGGCTGTAACTCAAAACTGTAGGCATTTTTTGGAACCAGATTTGTAATTTACGTAGTTCTGGTCCTATACTATCTGCTGATGTTAATGTATTTTTCGCACCTAGTCTCATTTTTTTGAAAATTGAGTTCAACGTTGGGGTTGATAACCTTTGACGGCGCCATGTCAATATGACTTTAAACGGCTATAACTCAAAACTGTAGGCATTTTTGTTAACCAAACTTGTATATTACGTAGTTCTGGTCCTATACTATAAGCTGATGTTAATGTATTTTTTGCACCTAGTCTCATTTTTTTTGAAAATTGAGTTCAAATTCGGGCTCACTTACCTTTTGTACCGTGACCTGCCGGCATGACTTTAAACGGCTGTAACTCAAAACTGTAGGCATTTTTTTGAACCAAACTTTTATATTACGTAGTTCTGGTTCTATACTATCAGCTGATGTTAATGTATTTTTCGCACCTAGTCTCATTTTTTTGAAAATTGAGTTCAAAGTTGGGGTTGATAACCTTTGACGGCGCCAAGTCAATATGACTTTAAACGGCTGTAACTCAAAACTGTAGGCATTTTTTTGAACCAAACTTGTATATTACGTAGTTCTGGTCCTATACTATCAGCTGATGTTAATGTATTTTTCGCACCTAGTCTCATTTTTTTGAAAATTGAGTTCAAAGTTGGGCTGACTTACCTTTTGTACCATGACCTGCCGGCATGACTTTAAGCGGCTGTAACTCAAAACTGTAGGCATTTTTTTGAACCAAACTTGTATATTACGTAGTTCTGGTCCTATACTATCCGCTGATGTTAATGTATTTTTCGCACCTAGTCTCATTTCTTTGACAATTGAGTTCAAAGTTGGGCTGACTTACCTTTTGTACCGTGACCTGCCGGCATGATTTTAAACGGCTGTAACTCAAAACTGTAGGCTTTTTTTTTAACCAAACTTTTATATTACGTAGTTCTGGTCCTATACTATCTGCTGATGTTAATGTATTTTTCGCACCGTCTCATTTTTTTGAAGATTGAGTTCAAAGTTGGGCTGACTTACCTTTGGTACCGTGACCTGCTGGCATGAATGCCAGAGTGGTAAATACCGTTAGTTCTGGTCCTATACTATCTGCTGATGTTAATGTATTTTTCTGCTGATGTTGATGTATTTCTATCACCTAGTTACGGATATAGCCTATTTATTGTTTATATTTGTAAACTTATTAGTTTATTTTGAAAATTGGCGGGAAAAGATATTTGAGGTTAGGAACAGTAAAAGTGGCAGCCATGTTGTGTATTTGATGAAGGGGAGTAGGGGAGGGAGGGGATGTAGGGGAGTCACCGGAGGGGATGTAGGGGAGTCACCAATAATTGGCAGATTCACAGAAGTGGAGAAAAGGTAGGACTATCAGTAATATCAAATGTGATAGGTAAGTGAAAAAAAATCGTGAGAAATGGCATACTATGTGACTCTTGCGATCTGTGGAATCACTTCAAATGCGTAAATGCGTTGGAAGACAATTTAGAGTATCTTCCAAAAAGAGTGAAAAGAGTGAATGGCATTGCCCAAAGTGTATTATGACTTCGTGTCGTGTAGGCCTAATACCAGATGATAAACTTAGCCTAAAAGATAATGATAAGATCGAAGAGGCGAATTTTTTGCAGATATTTTCCTTACTGAAACAGGATATACAGCATATAAAAGTTGAAAATGAAAAGTTAAAATCTTCTATTGCTAGGGAAGATGCCAATATTATCGAGATTGTTGAAGCTGAGATTGAGTGGGAGACGGTTTCGGTCAAAAAACCAGGCAGGCGTAGGTCTGTTCCTACATTGACGCAAACTTTCCAGTTTTAAGTAATATATTTAGTGCTCTGTTAGTTTAGAGTATGGGTCATTCCATATCAACTCAACACAGTTTAAATTAAAAATTTACCTGACCATCTCAGATTTCAATGAAATTTGGTATACTGGTACACACCACTCAGACTAAGAAAAATACAAAATTTTAGCTTGATACTTCTACTAGTTTCAAAATTATGCCACGTTAAAGTTTTCAAAAAATGCTCAAAATCGACCCGTTTGTAAAATTTTAAATTGCTATAACTCCTCTCAAAATTAAGCTAGAGAGGTGAGAGAGGTGTCATTTTACAGCATTTTTAAAGCCCTTTCTAAAAATGCATAGTACTACAAAGGTCATAATAAAAACTTTTTAGCAATTTCAAAATCAAAAATTAAATTTTAAATTTCTCAAAATGCTCCGCTTTGAAATTTTTGAAAAAATTCTCAAATAGTCCATGTATAGTGGTTAACTGATGGTATAAATTTCATTAGGGGGTGCAAATGGGTTATTACAGAAAAATTCATTTGAAAACAGACTTGCACTAGAATTTCCACTATAATAACGTCTCATTGGGAAGGGATAGGAGTATTTATTTAATTATAGACAAATACTACATTTTAAAGCTAAATTTAATTATTAGACAGATTCTGACATATATCATAAGTAAAATACCCCCGTTGCAGCAGACCTGCATACTCAGCGAATTTCAAGTGCAAAACAACATATTTCGATCCAACATAGCGAGATTTGACATGTTTTTGTAAGCTCCATAAGAATAACATGGGGAATGAGTATGGAGGTTTGCTGCTACAGGTATATTAAAACTGGGTGGTTTTAATTCAATATTTAGTAGATCTGAACTAGAAGAAGCCATTTACCAAGTTTTATCAAGATGTGTTGAGAAATAAGCGAGATATAGAATTTTACTTATTTCCCATAAGGTTAACATTGGGACAATGTACTGCGTTTACCACTTTCAATATCTCGGCAACCAATGGACATAGAGCCATGATTCAAATTACTAAATTGTTTGTTTTTTTTGGGCTGAATTCAATGGTGCCAATAAAAATTTGAAAAATTTTATTTTTCTCTGTAAAAATCTCAAAAAACCCATTTTTGGGGGGGTTTACCCCCCTTTACCCCCCCCCTTCCGGTGGTCCGATCGGGCTGGTTTACAAACTCGTCCGAATAATTACTACTTTACACGTCTATGCCAAATTTCAATTCGATTGGACCATTTTTGCGCAAGTTATCGTGCTTAAAGACACACACACATATATATATATATATATATATATAGATATATATATATATAGATATATATATATTTATGAAAGTGAACGAACGGTGTTTTTGGCATCTGAGGACCTCAAAAAGAAAAGTTATGATGGTTTTAGGCTTAGGTCTTACCATGAGACCTACGTAACAGCTTCTTCCCTATAGGGGAAATTCGCTAATTCTTTCCTATAGGGGAAATTCGCTAAAAGCCATTAAAAAATAGTTAGGTGAAACTGGGCTACTATTTAACACATATTAAAAATAAATTGATATGGCATAATGCTTTTAAGAATTGTAAGTACTATTGGGTAATTTAAAGTATTATTGTTAGAACTTTTTGGAGAACAATCAACTTATATTTGTAAGTGACATATCAAGATAAATTATAATTTTTTTTGTGTAAAAAAATTACCTAACTAATAAGTACGGTAATTGGATAGCACAATATTTCTATTCATTTCATAAATTAATTCATAAAATAAATAATTTGGGAGGTAATATAGCTTGTTTCATTGGAAAGATGTTACACTCCTCTTGTAAGGAGGTAGTGGTTGATAAGGATAAGGAGTGGTTAAATAAGTGATAGATTATTCATCACAACAAGTTGGCTCATGAGTTCTGCAGTGACGTGTCTCAACCTGTAGCAGTCTGCAAGTTGGAGACTGCAGCCTCTGCTGTTCACATGTTAGAGTCAGTTCAGAGTTTAGTCTCCAGTCAGTAACAGGTGGTGTAACAGTAACAAGTATCTATTAGAGAAAAAATATATTTGTTGAGAGTTAAAGTGTAAGTGTTCGTGAGCAAAGTGAATGAGTGCTTGTGTAGTGATAGAGTAACTTAGTGCCTATTTCAGTTGTACTTATTTCTGTAGATCCGTTTGGTTTTACAATAAGACAGACAATATTTCTTAATAGATCAAATATTTTTGTCCAATAATTTAGATTAGTGAGTGAGTAATTTAATAATTTGTTTACAATTACTTCATTTGTTTAATAATTAACTGACAATATTCGTTTTTATTAATAAAACATTCCTCAAAATAAAACATTTTCATGGTTTTTAAAAATTAGTTGTTACGTCTACATATTTGAAGATTTTTAACAATATTTTCAATGACTTATTAATTAAGAATTGAAATGGAAAACAGGCATAGAACAATTAGATGTTTCAATCCTTTTTCAAAGAAAGATCATAGAGTAACAAAATCGCTTAGAACAGTAACCCAATGGATGCTTGAACATTTTCAAGATTTAATCTTGCCTAAAGATGCTAAAGTATGTGACGTATGCAGAAAAGAGTTATCAACTCTAAAGAAAAATGAAGAAAGCAATCAAGCCAGTGCTAATTTTAGCCGAGAGCCAGAAATTATAAATAATTCTGATTCTGAAAATGACCCAGATTTCCAGCCTAAATCAGATGTTGTTCAAACACTTAATGCTTCTCTTCATGAACTTGGTGAATCACCGCTTGATTCAAAAAAAGTAAAATCAAAATGTTATGCTTCACAAAAAATTGCTAAGATTAATTCAGCCATGAAACGTAAACTTTTTACTTCTATTCAAGACTCCTCTTCTGATGAAGCTCATGAAACGCTTGACGATTCAGTTTTGAAAAACCTAAAAGACCATTTCTCACACTGCACTTCAAGAGACAAAAAGTTAATGATATTAACATGCTTGCCTGTTTCATGGAGCGTAAGGAAAATAATGCGAGAATTCAATGCACCAAATTACATGGTGAGGCAATCGAAGAAAATACTTAAAGATAAAGGTATTTTAGAAGGCCCTAATCAAAAACCTGGTAAGAGCCTGCCACCAGAAGTAGTAACAGCAGTACGGTCATTCTACGAGTCTGATGAAATCAGCCGAGTTTTACCTGGTAAAAAAGACTGTGTATCTGTTAAGACCGAGACAGGTGATAAAGCCGTACTACCCAAACGGTTAGTGTTGTGCAATTTAATGGAGGCCTATCGAACCTTCAAAGATAAAAATCCTACAATAAAAATAGGATTTTCAAAGTTCGCAGAACTAAGGCCAAAAAACTGTGTGCTGGCAGGTGCTAGCGGTACCCATTCCGTGTGCGTTTGCACTATACATCAGAATTTAAAATTGATGTTAGAGAACGCAAAAATTAGCTCAATAACTAATGGTGAGCTGCTTACATATAAACACTGTATTGCCAAAGCACTTTGCAACCCTGCCTCCATTAGTTGTTTCTTTGGTGAATGTTCAATCTGTCCAGGTACAGATTACATAAAAAAGTTATTGGAAGAAAGTTTTGAAGAAAAAGGTATCGAAAAAGTAACTTTTCGTCAGTGGCTATCAGTTGATAGATGTAATTTGGAGACAATAAAAAAATCAACTTCAGAGTTTATTGAGTTATTTGTTCAAAATTTGTCAGCATTAATCAGACATGACTTTATTGCTAAAAGTCAAAGCTCCTTTCTGTCTCACTTAAAAGAGAATCTTGAGAGCTCAGAGTACCTTGTCATGTGTGACTTTTCCGAGAACTATAGCTTTGTGCTTCAAGATGAAGCGCAAAGCTACCACTGGAACAGTGGTCAATCAACTGTCCATCCATTTGTGATCTATTATAAAAGGGAAGGAAAAACCAAACATGTAAGCTTTGTTATCATTTCCGAAGTTTTAGAACACAATACCATAGCAGTGTATTGTTTCCAAAAGAAACTGATAGAATTCATGAAAGATAAATTTGGAGACAACATATCTCGAATATATTACTTTTCTGATGGGTCCGCCGCACAATATAAAAACAGGAAAAACTTTACCAACCTGAGCTTTCACTCAGAAGACTTCAAAATTGACGCAGAGTGGCACTTCTCAGCAACTGCTCATGGGAAAAGTGCCTGTGATGGTGTTGGAGGAGTTGTAAAGAGATTAGCCGCCAGAGCCAGTTTGCAAAGGCCCTATGATGACCAAATTCAAACTCCATTCCAACTGTACGAGTGGTCAATGCAAAATATATTTGTGGCAAATTTTGTTTACGTTACTCAACAAGAGTATATTGAAACTGAGAGGCACCTGGAAAATCGGCTAAAAAAATCTATAACGATAGACGGAACACAGAAACTCCATGCATTCATTCCTATGCCTTCTTGTAATAGCAAAATTAAAGTAAAAGTTTTTTCAGAATCCACTGAATTTAAGATTGAAACTGTTACAACGATTCAAGATCGTTTAAGTTTAGCAGAAGTCAGTGGGTATGTTACAATCGTCTATGACAACAACTGGTGGCTGGCTTATGTACTAGAAAAAGAAGAACTCAATGATGAAGTAAAAGTTTCATTTTTAAACCCAACTGGTCCATCGCCTAGCTTCTCTTTCCCAAGAAGACCGGATATTCTTTGGCTTCCTGTGACACATGTGCTAACTAAAGTAAATCCTATAACCCCAACCGGCCGAACTTATAAGTTGTCACATGAAGAACAGAAAAAAACCATCGAAGCCTTCACCGACTTTGACAAAACTTTTTAGAAATGTTAAAAAAGGCTGCCAGTAATAATGTAAGTAATTATGTTCATTTAATGCAAGTTTTCCCTGAAATGTGTACATAGCCAAAGTGAATTTAATATAAATATATGGTTTTAAAACTTAACAAAAATACTACGTGTCAAATAGTAGCCCAGTTTCAACTAACTATTTTTAATGGCTTTTTTACTTATGATATATGTCTAAAGCTTTCTAATAATTAAATTTAGCTTTAAAATGTAGTATTTGTCTATAATTAAATAAATACTCCTATCCCTTCCCAATGAGACGTTATTATAGTGGAAATTCTAGTGCAAGTCTGTTTTCAAATGAATTTTTCTGTAATAACCCATTTGCACCCCCTAATGAAATTTATACCATCAGTTAACCACTATACATGGACTATTTGAGAATTTTTTCAAAATTTTCAAAGCGGAGCATTTTGAGAAATTTAAAATTTAATTTTTGATTTTGAAATTGCTAAAAAGTTTTTATTTTGACCTTTGTAGTACTATGCATTTTTAGAAAGGGCTTTAAAAATGCTGTAAAATGACACCTCTCTCACCTCTCTAGCTTAATTTTGAGAGGAGTTATAGCAATTTAAAATTTTTCAAACGGGTCGATTTTGAGCATTTTTTGAAAACTTTAACGAGGTGTAATTTTGAAACTAGTTGAGGTATTAAGCTCAAATTTGGTATTTTTCTTAGTCCATACAGGGTGTGCCAGTATACCAAATTTCAATGAAATCTGAGATGGTCAGGAAAATGACTGTGTTAAATTGATATGGAATGACCCGTATCAGTAATAACAATAACTCTGAAAGTAGGCCTAACGGTATGACAACAGCGGGACAGGTTATTAGACCTAATAGGTACTCTTTATCACCCCAGTAGACCAACTTAAAAGTCATTGAAACCTCATCTCGAGTGAGGAATTTATTTGAGAATACTAGGCCTGATTCCAATGTAACCAGGACTAAAAGAGGCAGCATGTTACCAAAAATTCATCTCTACGCGGATAGTCAGGGTAGATAAGTAGGCGAATTAATAAGGAAATACACCCGTTGCAGCAGACCTGCATACTCAGCGAATTTCAAATGCAAAAGACCATAATTCAATGCAACATAGCGAAATTTGACATGTTTTTGTAATCTCCATAAGAATAACATGGGGAATGAGTATGCAGGTTTGCTGCAACAGGTATGTTAAAACTGGTTGGTTTTAATTCATTATTTAATAGATCTTGACTAGAAGAAGCCATATACCAAGTTTTATCAAGAAATGTTAAAAAATAAGGAAGATATAGAATTTTTTTTTATTTCCCATAAGGATAACATGGGGAATGATTATGCAGGTTTGCTGCCACAAAAATGGAAATTTCGGGGATTTTAACTAAAATACATTAGATCTCATCTAGATGAACCCACAAACCAAGTTTTATCCAGATATATTGAGAAATAAGCGAGATATAGAATTTTACTTATTCCATAAGGTTAACATTGGGACAACGTACTGTGTTTACCACTTTCAATATCTCGGTAACCAATGGACATAGAGCAATGATTCAAAACACTAAATTGTTTGTTTTTTTGAGCTGAATTCAATGGTGCCAACAAAAATGTGGTTAATTTTATTTTTCTATGTAAAAAACTCAAAAAACCCCTTTTTTGGGGGGGTTTATCCCCACTTCACCCCCCCTTCCGATGGTCCGATCGGGCTGGTTTACGAACTCGTCCAATTGATTACCACTTTACATGTCTGTACCAAATTTCATTAGGATCGGACCATATTTAGCCTACGGCCGCTATCGTGCTTACAGACACATGTATATATATATACATATATAGATAGATAGATAGATATATATATATAAAAATTCGAACCAATGGTGTTTTTTGCTTCTGGTGGCCCCAAAACAAAAAGTTATCACGGTCTCGGGCTTAGGTATTACCATAAGACCTACGGTAATAGCTTCTTCCCTATAGGGGAAATTCGCTAAAAAGAAGCTAACTGTGAAATACTGTCTTTTGTTAAGCCCAATGATAAAATGAGTTGTGTAGTACCATCTGAGCAAGAAGTTTTTGGATGAGATAACTTTGTTGTGTTGTTTGGGGGGACCAATGATTTAGCTTGTAATGAAAAAAATGAATTGCGTAAGTGTCTAAGAAGAAAGTTGAAAGAGCTGTCAATGAATAATACAGTAGTGTTTTCAGTACCTCATAGGTATGACTTGCCTATAAATTCAGCTATATTTGAAGAAATCAGGAAAACTAATTCAGAAATTGAAAAACTTTATAAGTATTTCAAGAACAGCACTTATGTGGATATAAGTAAGTTAGGGAAAGATTTCTATACTGCAAATGGTTTTCATCTTAATGTAAGTGGAAAGCATTATGTAACTGATCAAATAGTGGCATGTGTGAACAAATATATTGACTCCAAGAAAATGCTCAATAATGAACCTGTAGTTGTTAAAAATAGTAATTTTTTAGCCTAGAAGACAAATGCTTCTCAACAAGTAGGCCTAAGACTTTTTCAGATCAAACTTTGAATTTGTTTTTCTGGAATGTCCAGAGTGTTTGTAATAAATTAGATGTCCTTGGCCTTATGTGTTGTAATATTTAACAATGTGAGTGTTATTACTTTAGCGGAACATTGGTTAAATAATGCTGATGCCTCTTTTTTGCCATTACCCGGTTATTCGCTTGCTTCTTTCTATGGTAGAACTAACAAGATCCATGGTGGTTCTGCAATTTTTGTCAAAGAGGATATTGACTATCTTGAGATATCCCAAGTTAAGGAAGCCTCCATAGAAATGGTTTGCGAAGCTACGGCGGTAGAACTTGTAAAGGAAAAAATTGTTGTTATTTCTGTCTATAGGCCATATAATATGGACCCTGTATATTTTGTAAATTTTCGTAATTGTCTCATAACATAATATGTCTGTCATGCAAATGTAATTGTAGCCTAACTTAGTGGTTTGTGGCGAATTTATGTAAATTGTAATTCTGATAGTAATATAAGAATGATCTTGTAAATTTGTTTAATTGTTTTGGATTGATGATAACAAATGAAGAGGCTACTAGACCTATGTCAGGAAGTTGCATTTACAACATAGTCACAGATATTCATGATTCCAAATGGATTTCAAGGGTTATTCTTACTGTTATTTTTTCAGATCATGATGGCATAGTGTTTTCACTTAATACAGATGTTAGTTCATGCAAGGAAAGTAAGCCAAAAAATCTTGCTAGGTTAGTGAATGATTTTAATTCAACTTTGTTTTTAGATAGGCTAAGCCAAATTAATTGGATTGATGTGTACATTTTGGATAGCATTGAAGATAAATTTAAGGCTTTCCATGATTTGTTTCTATGGGCTGTGAATGAATCTTTTCAAACCAAATAAATCAAACATTTATCGCTAAAAACAATTCAACAATACCAGAAATAGTGTATTATCTGACTGTGTTAGGCTTAACAATCATTCATTTCGTTTTGTTCTCAAAACTAAAAGCATTATTTTCAATTAATTACTTTTCTTGTATGTTGCAACATAAAAATATTTATATTAGAATTTACTCTGAAAACAAAAGATTTAATTCAGAAATCCAAGTATTCCATATTGATTGAGAAAAAACGATATAATGAGATGAGATTGCAAGTATGACTGAAAATGAGTATCAAAATATTATTTTTATTGTCATTCAACAAAATGTATTTTCGTTCAGAACCCCCGGCATAGCGGAGGACACAGAAGAAGGGCGAGCCCATGAACTCCCATCCAACTCGGAAATAAATGTAATCTGTCCGGGGCTCGGAAAAAAAGGAATGTTGAAGGCGCTGAGGTAAGTCCATATGGATCTAATTGCTTTCTTATCTGAAAATTTAAGCCTTCACATACATGAAAATAAAATTTTTGAGGCTGATATCTTCTGCCTCGGCTTGACAGAATCTTTTGCTCCAAGCTGTCCTTACCGTGGAAAAGATAATTATCTTGTTCAATGTTCGCCTCAATGTATAGCCTAGCCAAATTTGATATAGTAAACATTGCAGTTTTGATTTAGTAATTTCCTCCACAGACCCAAATGTTTCTGAGAAGGTAACGATTTTTAACCTTATGGCTCAAAATCTTGTCCGCCGACGAAAGACAAAAGGACATAATTTAACAAAATGTTTTTTGCACCATTTGTCCCTATTCACACCACTGTGACATACTGGACAATATAGACATAGCGGTGTGGTGTCTTCGACACGACGACATCGGATGTAACGTTCTGTTCATTGCAAGAATTACATCTTTTAGTAGTGTATCTCTCATCAAACACTATAACTTTGTGTCCTCACTCCGCAGGGTGGATATCAATTTTTCGTGTGAAAACTTCCTCCGGGTGCGAAATTTGGCAGTCTTTATGAAAACAGTGCCAGTCCCGTTTACAATAACTTTATTTTAAGGCGTAAAGTACTCTTTAGCGATGTTGTCAAAAAACCGTTGAAACCTCGTGTTTTAATCGAACTTCAAACTTCTCATTCTCTGTTAAACGTAAATCTCTTGTCGGCGTTTGAACCATTTCAGTTTGAATTCTGTGAAGGCCCAGTATTTTAAAATACTCTTCCTAATAACGATATCTTTTTACTTTTCTTTTGCTCCAGATCTATTCGAATTTGACGGTCGATATCATTTTTCCACCTTTTTCTTTTCTTCTTATGAAAGTATTCGCAGGTGTCACAGATTACGCGCCCCACAGATAATGATTGGGAAATTAAATTTTTCTGCTCTGTCTTGCGGCGAGTTACTAGAGGTAGGATAGCACCGGGATCGACAGAAACGATATCATTATGATTTTCTCGAATTCCTTCATAACCTCCTTGATAAAACGTCTTTCTTTTTTTCAGACCTCCTTCTTTTTGATACATATCCAATTGTTTCGTTTTATTAATAGAAAACGATACTTGAATTCCATCCGTCTGCATACTAAATCCACCGAAAATCCTCTATGTGTTGTTTAAACTTAATGTTTACTCAGAGGTTAGTAATGGAAATGTTTGTTTTTTACAGAGAATATAACAAGGAAAGAATAAAAAGACAACCCCCATCAAAAGAGAGGACAGAACTTTTAGAGTTTATTAAAGAATTCTTCGATTCGGATACAGAGGAATCAGCAACAGAAACGTGAGATGTCCCTGTGGGCCATGTCCCCTGAAGTCATGAAAATCAATGGTAAATTATAACCCATTATTTTTTTACTATGCAAGATATGCAATTGCAAAGTTAAGTACATTTTGTTAAGTATTACAATAAATATTTAATATACTCTAAGCCTTTGACCAACCCCTTATGTAAAAGAAATTAAAATATACAGTACAAAAGAAAATACTGCTATGAATTTTCCTGTTAGAAGGTAAAACTATTATTAATTTTACCAACAAGGGGTAGCTCGGGGCAACGATTTCCAACTGAATGTGATAGAGAACATTTCAAGCTTTTTATACCTGATATAAAATATACGGTAAGAAACAGTACGAATCAAAACTTAAGTCTCTCTGAATATTATAAAGTTTTTTCCCTGTGTAAAAAATATAGCCTTACAAATTATTGTACATGATTGCGTAAAAACAAGTATATGTTTTACCTCTACGGCTCTGCTG
This sequence comes from Flexamia atlantica, assembly GCA_035578135.1. Lineage (NCBI taxonomy): Eukaryota > Metazoa > Arthropoda > Insecta > Hemiptera > Cicadellidae > Flexamia > Flexamia atlantica. Next base: position 32,779,318 of record JAQJVK010000001.1, read on the forward strand.
GATAACATTACTCTCTGGCAAAACTGCCATAGCAGCAAAATAGTTTAATTTACTAATTAAATTTTTTACTGATTTATATTTGTTGGTAGTGAAACAAACTGCCACACGTTCGACAGCGGTCATATTAATAATGACCAGTCTTTAGGGGATTCCCCAAGATATTGGAATGAGCCCCTGACCTGATAATGATATATTTTAGCCCTGCATCTATTAACAAACTTTAAGCAATGCCTAAATCAATTAAATTCAAAACTTGATTTTTTCACTTTTGGTCATGTTTATTGGGATTTTGAACCACTGTGCGACATAAGACGAACGGACATAATTTAACAAAATGTTTTTTTCACCAATTTTGTCCCTATTAACACCACTATGGCATACTGGGCAATAGACACACAGTGAGGTGTCTTTGACACGATGATATCTGAAATGTTCTGTTCGTTTAGTAATTCGTACACCAATTGATGTCTGAAAGTGCCTTAACCCAATGAAAACCCATTACTTAAAATTTTATTTTTCGTTGACACTCCAACAGTCAACATTGAAGGTTGAGATCAATATCTTGACAATAGTGAATAAATTATGGAAAACAACATGGTTCAAAATCGCATATTTTATTTGTCCCTAAAAAGGTACAATGGGTCTCGGGAGGCTAATAATGGAAATGTTTGTTTGTTCAGAGATCACCACAACGAAGGAGTCAGCAGCTTGGAGTCTACGCAGGAGGAGTTCGAGACTTGGACAACAACATACACGAGTGGATTTTTTAACTACACATGTAGAGTTGTAAAGGACAACTTAAATGACACAATTACTGCATATAACATTAAAAAAGAACAAAAAAAATTTAAATAAACATATATAAACATTACAATGTTGTAATATTATCCTTAGTCCCAAGTATTCTCAAGAGGGATTTGATTTTTATGGCTCAAAATCCTCTCCGCCGACGAAAGATGAACAGAATAATTTAACAAATGTTTTTGCATTATTTTGTCTCTCTTCTCACAACTATAACATACTGGGTATTAGACATAACAGTGTGGCGTCTTCGATGCGATGACATTGGATGAAATATTTTGTTTGTAGAAAGGACTGCAAATGTTACGCTCAGTTTCTGATTATCGGAAACAAAACAAATGATTTTCACCCATCAGAAGTAAACTCTTTTTGAATGCTGTAAAATAACTGCAAAGGTTTCCAACAGAAGTAAACTCTTTTTTAATGCTGTAAAACAACTGCAAAACTTACACAAGTCCTTGTTGAACGATTCATTTCTAGACATTAGATGGTGATTCACTATTGTAGAAAATATCAAAACAAGTATCATGAGATTCTTTCTCTTTTAATGTCGGAAATTTCATGTTCAAATAGTGTTTGATCATTGAAAGGTGTGAAAAGTGATGTTGGTCTGTGTGATGGTTTCTTAACATTTCGCGATGAACCATCAACTGGTATCTGCTTTTACAGTCATAATTCAGAAACTATCTCATAGCCAAATAGTGTTCGATGACAGAATCAAAAGAAAATTTAAATTTGGGGGATGATGAATATTCCACACCCTTGTTCGTCTCTTTCCACAATTTATCCTTTTTTTATATAACGGACAGAAGAAACATCCGATACATTTCTTCAGGGTTTATCATCATCTCTGATCCGTTTCTTATGGGAGGCCATCGACCACATAGTACAATAGACGGAGCAATAGAAACCACGAAGAGAAGCCTAAATTTGCTGCTAGTCCCTATGCATGGAAAAAAGTAAATACAAATTACAAATATGGTATCAAATTATACGTCTGAATCTCAGAATCACTATAGTACCAAATATAAATTGCTTACAGGTAGTTTACACATCGTAAACACTGAAAACTAGAAGCTTGTCCTGACATTTTTTGAAAGAAGTTGCCGCCGCGGAATAATAATAATAATAATATTTCTTTATTGCGTGAACAATGGTTGTACATTGCATTGCATGCGTCAATATATATATTACTAAAGCTAAGGTTTATCATTCATACCTGCATACATACATACATCAAGTTGCCATACATTCATCACATTCATACCTAACACCGATGACATAGTTTATTTAATTTTGAACTATCCCAGCAGCCCCCATAAACTCGTCAACAGAGTAGAATGCCCTAGACGCCAGGTAGCGTTTTAAATTCGATTTGAATTGTTTTTCGTTTGCTGGTATCTGTTTGATGGTATCAGGGAGCTCGTTGATTAGCTTAACACCGATCTGAGCTGGCAGACTTTCAAATTTTGAAGGAATACACCTGTAACGTTCCTGTGATGTGTAAACTGCTTTTAAACCATTTATAATTGGTACCATAGTAATTGTGAGATTCAGACCTTTAATTTGATTCCAAATTTGTATTTTTTTTGGTCGACTATATTTTTGTATATAGCAGTTTAGGATTGACTTTCTTTTAATGCAGGCGCCGTCTGTGGACACCCGGTATATCTTTGAAAAATTATTCAAACATATGATCATTTTCAATATTGGCATCTGTAATCCATCCATTTTACTAGTATATATTTGCATAATGCAAGTCTTCTGCAAAACACAGCAGAAAATTTTTCAAGAATAAGCATTGATTTAGTTTTAGAAAAATAACACATAGAAAAATATGTAAATAAATAAATAATTTGAGTTACATATTTTTTATTATCTTTTTAACATTTTTGAAAAGTCTTATTAAAGATTTCTAATTTTATACAGTTTTAGTGTAATGTTAACAATGCTGAAATTTTTCAAAGTGTGTAATTTCTATGTTGGTGTAGGACAGCTATGTGAACAGTATATTTTATATATTTGTAATTATCCACCGCCGGTGATAATTTCACAGGACCTATTGACCGAATAGCTGTTCTAGAACAGCTATATGAACATAATCAAAGCTCTTATTTACTTAATCAATAACAAGCCTAAAAGATTGTACCACAATTATGCTACACTTATTGGTATTGCACTGAAGAAGTACTATGGGATCTCAGGGGTTTATCTGCAAGATAACAAAGAAATTTGAAGTTTCAACTGATCAAGTCATTGCAATTTACATTCAATTTCAGTAACAAAACACAAAACTCTGACAAGTGCGACTGAACTGCGGAACCCGAAAGATTTTACCACAGTTATGCTACACTTGGTGTAGCGTTGTAGAATTGGTGTTGCACTAAAAAAAATTCTATGGGATCTCATGGTTTTCTCTGCTAGATAAAAAGAAAATTACAGTTTCAACTGATCAAGGTATTTCAATTTACATTCAATTTCAGTAACAAAACACAAAACTCTGACAAGTGACTGAACTGCGGAACCCGGTAAGTTTAAGAAATGTGAAACTTTTGGTTCCCATTTTTCTTCTCCAAGAACCAGGTAGTTGGCAAAACAGACACGGGCCTTCACGTGTTTCCACTTTGAACTCAGAGCATTTTGCTCATATTATCCCGATTATCAGGACACTAACTGGTGCCAAAATGTCCAGACAAAACTTTTACTGTCATCCCTGACACCATTGAACAGAGGCAAATACCTCCTCGGATAACACAAAACATTAACATCTCCCCACAACACCCTAACACGTACCCACAACACTCAGATGTAAGTACTAACCCAATGCATTAAACAATGGCACCGTCACTTTGCGGTAGCTTTAACTATAACAGCTTCCAAAAATACAAATCCCGACTAACTTCCGAAACCCAAATCTCCGGCAACATTCTGAAACGTAAAACTCCGACAAACTTCCGAAACACGGAACACCGGCAACTTTCCAAAATGCGAAACTCAGACAACTTTCCAAAATGCGAAACTCAGACAACTTTTCGAAATGCGAAACTCTGACAAATAATTGAAATGCAAAGCTCCGGCGGTTTTACCTCTGATAAATTACCGAAATGTAAAACACGACAAATTTTCGAAACACGAAAAATGCTCGACAGTGTGAGTACTGTGCATTTCCTACCCAATTACTAAAGCAAGGATGGTTTAGATTTGAACAACTAATCGCTGACACCCAGAAACACCCATATCTTGTATACTGAGAGATGTCTCTGCCATTGGTTGGAACTTAAATAGAATAATTTTATTTATCTACGACCATTGCAATAAGCACCAATTATGGTATTACAATAAACATCATAATGATATACATTAAAACACCAAAAACCAAGCAGTACTCTAATGACGACTTTAGAGTACTGGAGTCACTTTAGAGTACTGGTTATAGACCAATGAGAGCTCGGCATTTGACGGAAGTAGTGTCATAATAACAATTATGAAACCCTCTAAAGAATGTTGGTGGTGCTAGGTTTGTTGCATTCATCGATAACTAAATTGGTTTTAGATTTTGCCAAGACCTACCTCTACAAGGTTACTTGTATTTACCTGTGCAGTGGTACAATTTAGACCCCAACACAGCACAAAAACATCCCTAGGATAACCTTAGGAACAATCCATGGGGATATTGGGAATATCCCCAGGATATCCACTATAGGTGAAAAAGTAATATCGATAATCGGCAACGATCCCTATTCAAATATGTGACTGATTTTAGCGAATTTCCCAAAAGAAAATTAAGCTAGGACTGTCGGTCTGTTGGTAAGACCTAAATGCGGGACCATGATAACTTTTATTTTGGGGCGCACAAAAGCGAAAACCATTAGTTAAAATTAATATCTGTCCATCTATATACCTTTCTATATGTGGGTCTGTATAAACACGATAATGGCCGGAAAAAAGGTACGATCATAATGACATTTGGCACTCACGTGTAAAGTGGTATTTATTCGGACGAGTTCTAACCACAGCCCGATCCGACCATTGGAAGGGGGGGGGGTTAAGGGAGTTATTACCCTCCAAACATGAGGTTTATTTTTTTTATATTAGAAGACTGAAACTCCCCAATTGCAGCTGACCTGCATACTCAGCGAATTTCCATTCTCTAAACACATTGAAACCAAAGATAATCGCCTTTCTTTTTTGGTATTCTCCGTAGGATTAACATGGGGAATGAGTAAGCAGGTTTTCTGCTACAGGTGTGTATAAACCTCGGATGAAACATAACTGGATCGCGCCTTCCAATGCTAAAGTCAGGCGAAAACCGTGCCATCGTTTTCACCGTTGGGTGGCAAAAAGGTCTTATCTGGCGGGACCCCGATGCGACGCCAGTCGAGCGAACAGCGCTTCAATCAAACTGGCATTTACCAAACAATAAACTGAGTAAACAAATATAATTTTATATCACATTTTACAGCTTGAAATGACGAATCTTATGGTAACCATTTTGATTCCAAAAACTAATTGCATGGATTTTAATAATTTGTTTAGCGCCAAATGTTTTTAATTCTATTAAAATAAGAGGTGAAGAAAGTAGTAAGCGAGGAAGTTTTTTATATTTTGGTCGGGTAAAAAGTGTCAGTGAGAAAGTTGTAGATAACATTCCAGAGATATTTTTTGTCTGAACAATTGTTTTTAGGATTTCTCGTTTTTGCTATAGACATTAATTTAAATAATTGATTATCAGGTGGCGTGCGAATAAGAAAGTCCTCATTTGATAACGCGTGGGCCGACTGTCTTAACTACGACAGACTTCCCTACATTGAACGAACATCTTTATTATTTGTTTTTAATAATTTCCAGCTGACATATTGTCCCTTATCTTTGTTAATTATTACAATTCAAAGTTATGTTTAAATTAGGAAATATTTTTCTCTACTTTTACGAAAAATATTTATAATATTTAAAACTGATGCGCCTTATCTTTTAAGACAATATCACTGAACTCTTTAAATATTGTATCATACATCTATTTCCGAATATTGACTTTTTACTGTCAAAAAAGGAAGGATAAAAAATAGTATTAAGAAAAACTCACATTCTTCGTAAGTAGATAAGAACGAAGTAACTTGTTGTTAATATTATTTCCGTATGTTTCTACTGCTCCTATTTACAATTACTGGTAATAATTTTAAACTTATATGAAATGAGAAGTGAAATAAAAATACAATAGATACTAGGAAAATACAAAAGTATTTTTAGACTGAAGTCATTGTTTAAAATTGTTTTTCCTGGTTCACAGGCGCCTCAAGAATGCAATGGTGAAGCTAAAACGTTCCGAGGACCACGAGTGTGTCCTCGGTACGTTTTTCGTCCTCAGTTGGTTGGTCAAAATACACGTGAATGTCCCCCAAACGAACCATTTACAAACACACACACACACACACACACACACACACACACACACAGACAGACACAGAGAGAGAGGGAGAGAGAGAGACCACGCCGAAAAACCATTTTTTGGATTCAGGGAGCACTAAAACAAATATATCCACTAACAACTCAAATTCTAAAATTTTGACGAAAACAATACTTTCTCCATATACTGTGTATTATAGGGGGGAGAAAGTAAAAATAACTAAATATAAAATAAATTAACTGCATTAGGCCTAATCAAAAATCGATGTTAAATTTTCTTTTTTCTCTTTAATGTCACGAGTACTGAAATAACTTGTTGTCTCCATAATTAAAACATGAATTTCCATTTACGGAAACAAACATATAAATTAACTGGGCTTATGTAGGATGAAGGGTAGGATTAGTGAACGGATAATCTGACCTTAACTGAGGTTTTTTTCAGTTTTAACATAATACATATCATAACTTTCTAACATCGGAAGATGACGCTAGGTACCAGTTATTTATTTCATTATTGATTTTTCTCATAGATATTTATGTATCTACTCACGAAATCACTGCTATAAGGCAAACAACTTTGAAAAGAGCCTGCCCACAGTTTCATTTTTGACTGGCAATCTAAAACTGAAGGGAATTTTGTAAAACCGTTTAAGAATGATCATTTGGGGCCTAAGAGGAACCTGTAAATGCCAAATGTCAGGATTTAGTTCTTGCAGTTTTGGAAATAAGACCTAGAGATCGATTGGTAAAAGGCTCTTTAGTAAGTTGTCAGCCTGTAGGATTAATGCCGAAAACTGGGTTTTCGTTATTTCTAATTTTTTACTAGTTCCAATATGCAGGTAAATTTATTACAGTAATACAACTAGCTTACGTTGGTACACCTGTTAACGTACAACGCTCTCAATAAGATGGCGAATACGGGCTGGGCCATAGAGTAATAATAATAACTTCGTTAAGAGTTGCCAGTCCCTTGTTAACTCCGTGGCTCAATCAGCAGCGCTGCCTGGCAACTAGGCCACGAACTAATCTAGCAAAAAATACAAAAAAAACGGCGCCTCTTGTCATCTGTCGTCTGCCTTTGCCTAGCTTCATTTTATTTGTTTACTTTTGATTTCATACTTTCATGGATCGGATGAATGGATGATAGTTAAATTAGTATGAAGCGTGATATTATTTTTAAGATAAATCAACAAAGGTTATTGAAAGTTTTGATCACGATAAAATCCCTAATATAATTGGATGAGATATGGCATTGTTAAAATATGCATAATATGTACTTCTTTAAAAAACAAACTGTAAGTATAGTGTCATAAGTTAGGTTACTTTTGTAATAGGTTAAATTGAATATGAAAGTTAGTTCCCTAAAACAACAGGCTAAATGGGTAATAATAGTGATGACAGTAGAAGATATAAAAGGCATACCCCCTACTTGATCATTGTGTACTTTTGCCTACATTCTTTACATACTTACCGTACAATCTTAATACTAGACTTTAAAGTCAACTCCTCCGAAGTAATCCCTGGATGGGCCAACCAGTCTTCATCTGGATCAAGATTAAAACTAGAGAAAATGCTAATATTTTAATTATATTTCTTGTTACTATGGATTCCTTAAAAATTATCTGATGAATAAGTTAACAGCGGACTCGCGAGGGCTCTTAGGACCCTTCTCATTGCAACATTACAGAGTCCTTAAATCCTGACTATAGCCGTCATAATCTACCAAGTTTCTAAAGTTCACATGTCCGTGTCATCTTTCTGTGCTTAAAAAAATTATAGTTCCCTAATTTAATTAATCAGTGAAGCATCGCATTAAAGTGAAAAAAGTCCTGCCCTCGCCTAACAAAAACTTACTCTTGAACTTGACTTATTAGCTCATCTGCACAAAGGCTGCTTTTTCCTTTAAGTCAGGGAAATTTCTTGATGCGTCTGATAGATTTTGACCATCAGATTCAAACCTCAATTCAAAAAGGCCATCACTTAAGGAGACATCCTAATGTGCAGGGAGTATCTAATTGCTTGAGTCTAACAAATTAATCATTTTAGAGAGCCAAAATTTTGTTTTCAGACTGCCAAATCTAGCCTATGTATATACATGCCAGGACCAACTATGTTTTTATCAACAATAAAACTTATTTTAATTTATTATGAAATAAATATTAATGGCAGCACGTTTAAGTTAGGCTTGAATCTAATTTCTAATAGTTAACACATTCACTGCGGCAGCAAAATACCTATATGTGCCGGGATAAATATAGGTACATACTCCACATATATACATACTGGTATATACAGCGAAGTACACAACTGAAAAGCAGGTATTCCGAACCACATGCGGGCAACGAATCAACGTTCCCGAGCTAAGTGCTGGGACACGGTAAACTGAATCCTTGTAAATGGTGTAACCACAATCCGGTATGTGGCCCGCACTCGGGTCGCGACGCGGACCACATACTGGTATGTGGTACGCAGCGAATGTGTTAAGGACCATAAAAATTAAATAGGATTGTTATAGCAAATGACTTATTCAGACTAGTCCCATACAAGACGTCAAAGAATCGTTAAGGTAACAAAAAAAATAGATTTATATCATTTGAATTTCCATAGGCCCTAACTCATGTTGCTGGATGCATTGGAGCTTGGGGCCACTAAGTTTGCTGTTTTTTATCATTTTACTGAATTGGCGTTATATTGTGTGTTGGGCGGATATCTTGAATAGGCCTACTATTATTCCCACAGAAAAAACTCAAGTGGTGCAACTTGGAAGAAGACACAGTTTCCTACAATTTAATTATTTTTGCAGCCACTCAGTTTTTATGGTTGTACCAAAAATTGCCTTGTTGGTTACTGAATAGCAACAAAATGTAGCCAAATCTATTAAAATTTTTTTTTATTGCAGGAAGGATTGAAAACAAACCCTCAATATTTTCTAATTGAATTTTGACTAGTAGGCCTAAACTATTTAATCTCTAATTATAAACATTCCGTTACTGATTAACAATAATTACAAACTATATGTTTCAAAGCATTTGCAACTATCATGATTTATGGAAATTTTAAGTAAAAAAAAACAATTACAGGCAGTGGCCTGTATTCTAGTTTTGTAATATTCTAAGTTTATCTGTTAGTGCAAATTGAAAGATAGCCTACTTTTGATGTTTATTATACATTGAAAAACCATTCATGAATTCAAGAAGGTTTAGGTAAAAAATGTTAAACTTATGTTAACCTTCATAAAGTAGGGTGTTGAGTATAAAATCAACAGAATATAGTATATAAAAAAAAAACATCGGAACCAATTAATTATTAGATATTTATGCCAGTACAGGGAAAAGGTAGGCTAATCTTTTTATCATGTATTAATACATTATTGAGATCTGTTTTGGGATTATTTTTCAGATTTAAAAACCAGATTTGAGGCATGAAACTCTCCAAAAATGGGTTTTCTAAAATATCACCAGAAGGGGATGTCTCTATACAGATACAAAAGAAAATCAGAAGATAAATGCAGCTGATAAAGTAAAAAGTATATTTTCAAGCGCACAAGCATTGACTTTGTATAGGCCTATATTATATATCATCGTATAATGAGTATATTGTAACATATGTTTTTACAAAAGTAAAAGTTTAATCATTAATTTTTCATTGAACGTAAACATTTTATATTATTCTTCATTTTGATGCATTCAAAGACTTTCTTTTTCTGTGATCAGTTTACATCTAACGTCTTCAAAGTTTTGATCATGTTTCCAGGAAAGTGGTTGTTGTTTACTGTAAAAAACACAGATGTATTACAATATTTTTTTAAATATACATTTTTTCTCACATAACAATTTTATATTGATTATAATTACCATGATTTATGAAATGACAATAACTGTACTAAGTACTGTATAAATTGTTAATTGACATAGGAATATGTGGGTTTGAAGTATGTGGCCTTACGAGAGTAAGGTAGAACGAGGCTTGCCAAGTGCATCATGCCGATTTTCAAATATCATGAACACCCTCGTTTGATCTCACCTTTTTTCGACAAGAGTGTAGACCTGCTATCAGCATTACCATTCATTTTCTGCCACTTGTAGTATGTTTTATGTGTTATAGGAAATATTTGGTCTCTGGTCAGTTTAAGCTAAACCGAAAATATGGTTCTCTTGTCAGTTTAAGCTAAACCAAAACTATGGTAATAAGTGTGCCACACAGATAGTTTAATGTACGGTATCACCGTAATCGTTTCTCATTCTTGCTCACACTTACTAATCTTGGACGAGGATATCGATACAATTTCACAAATTCACTTGAAAAAAAACTACTCAAAAAACAATTAAAATCTTTTATATCATTAATCTAACTTAATTATACAGGGTTCAGCAAATGTCTGGAATATATGAAATAGCTTCTAAATTATTTTGGTCCATGTAATGAAACTTTGCAGTTGTGCATTATTAGTCATAAATAGAAATATTTTCACGTATTTTATTATTTTTTCGCAAGACCTAATAACGTCCCATGCTGGAAGTCTTCAAAATTCATAACAGCGCACACCGTGTCTCAAAAAGTCATAAGTTTCATAAGTTTCATAAAATTCATAAGTTTCAGCTCCTCAATGATTTTATTGTTCTGGCCATTAAACTCTAAGCAAAAAGTAAGGAGAACAGTCTAATTACTAATAAAGCACTCGAAACAATGTAGCCTAATTTAATTGTAGATTTTATAATACGTCAAAGTATCCTTTTTAACGAAAAATACATGTATCTAAAACTCACCTACAAGTTCCGAGTACTTAATAGACTTTTTTTCTTAACTATCGCATACAGTTTAGTGGGCAACATTAAAATCGTTGAGGAGCTTTAACTTCTGATTGGATTAACCTTTTGAGGCGTGGCTTGCGCTGTCATGATCTACTGATTAAGACCTTTAAAATGAGGTGTAGCTAGAGGTATGCTTACATTTAAGAATTTCAAAACTTCCAGCGTGGACCGTCCCCTCATCGTGCAAAAAACTAAGAAAATAGGCCAAAATATTTGTATTTGTAATAGATACACAACTGTTAAGTTTCATTACTTTCTGCTAAATCAAATGAAAGTTACTTAATATATTCCAGACTTTTGCCAAACCCTGTATTTTAAATTTAAAACAGTTTATAATTTTTATTTATTTAAATATAAGGTATTTAAAAGTAAGTTGGGAATATGCTCTGCAGTATCTTATCTCTACACATTGGGAAAGTACCAGTGTTACGTGACGATTCATGATAGTTATGAAAACATTTTCTAACAATCCTTGCCTTGCATAATGATCAGTTATAACAGAGAATTGGTTTATTATTAAGGTGTAAATAATTATGAGCTTACCTTCACATGCATTGTTGGTGTCAAAGTTATAGTCATCATGAGAAATGGAGAGCAGAATTCAAGCAATAATTCCTCTATATTATAGATTTATTGTGGTATAGTGTTAAAAAAATCCATTATTGTGGTATTTCGGAAAAGGTTTTACAGGGCATGATGAAGAATGGTTCTTGTTAGGTTGCTGGAAAAAAACAAATTTGTAGTAGGCTGCCTCTACTGCTACTGCTTCCTACTACTACTATCTATGCTATAGTAACGCAGTAGTAGAGTCGGCGTTGATCAGGCCTAAACTTTTGAAGGGCTTAAGTTATAGGTCGTTTTTTACTTCAATTTAACTTTAAGCATTCTTTATCAGTGAAGATTCACTTTATTTCAGGGAGCCATAAAGGGTTGATTATCACTGAAATTGTGTCATTGAAAAATGGAGGGGAGGGGTTTTAAATAATTGTACTTGCTAAGCAGCCTTTGGGTGGGGGGTTAATAATGTTATAAAACAATGTTAAAAATGTGAAAGTAAAGAAATTAAATTCCATTAAATAACATGGAGAATGAGTATGCAGATTTGCTACAACAGGTATGTTAAAACCTTTAAAAAATCCGAGAATTAAATTTTTTTTTATTATTATTTGTTGGACCGAAAATACTATCCCTAATCTAGTAAAACTCTTATTAAATAGTCTGAATGAGTATAAATCGTCAGTAACTATCACTTTTTTCAATTGATTACCTTCGATAGTATCATATGTCAACTAATACCATATGGTTAGTATACGTGTCAGAAATGTTCAAAAATGAGCTATTAAGGGAATTTTTCCTCCATTATGATTGCTGTAAGATTCAAATTTTTATTATTCTAGTCTTAAATAGTGTTTAGTTTAGAAAAATTACATTCATAACCTAATTACACACTTTACATGGATTTCACAAATTTTTCCTTGTGGCATATTCTGTTGGAATGAGTTTTCGCGCCGTTATTAGCCCTTGTTAAAGTAAAATTATATGTTATTAAAGGTTTAAACTTGTATATTACCCTTTAACTAGTCGAACCAAAGGATTATATATTAAAATATACTAAGGTTTTACCTTAATACGTTTACTGTTAGCCAAAATGTATACATTTATACGATTCTGAGGAAACTTGGTTGACAAATTTTAAATTGCTAATAACTTAGGTACTTACCGACCGAATCTAATAAATTTGGGGTTTAAAGTTGCACCTTTACATAAACTTTAAGATACATTTACTCTCATCCCTGGGGTATGAACCCTAATGTCTACAGCGTCGAGAATACCCCTACCAATCGCAAGCTTTCACTATAATCAAACTTAACTCGACTATTTTAGGCCGCATACACCTTAAATTTACACCCTCGGTATGGTAATGACAAGCTCTTTGATACTCAATACATTTTTTACTAGGTTATCACAGGCCCCATTATATTAGTGTTCATGACATTGACTGTCTGTGGCTGTGCCGCGCGGCGTGGCTGGCTGGCTACATTCACACTATATTTTAGCTGGGTTATTCCAACATTTTAGGTTAATTTTATTAACGTAAACAAATTTTATTGAAAATAATCCCTTGTATGTTGTAAACTCAAAAACCATAAAAAATCATAAAAAATTTACCTAATTTTCAAATAGGGGGAAAAAATTTTAATTCCTCGAGGAGGGGAAAAACAACTAAAGACTAGTGTAATGTGAGGTACGATCCGTGGTATCAGTGAGTGTGGTATCTGATAGCTATCAGTGATAAGGACACGAGCTCAACACCTAACATTACACTATGAGAATTGTACGATAATTTTAGTATAGGACTTTTCTAAGATAGGACCAAATTTGGGGTTTTCAGACCCAAAAAGTTCATATGAACCCCACATGTTTTTTTATTAAATTTATATTTTTTAGTATTGAAAATGAACATAAAACAATTTTAAGGACCCTTCCAGAATTAATAATAGAGCTAAAAAATAATAGATTTATCAACAAAAATGTGAATTTACTGAACAGAATAAAAATTGTCTTCATAAGACCTGTAGTCAAACCAAGGTAGGTTAAATAAACTGTTAGGTCTTATTATTTGATTTTTCGCTACTCATCACTAAATATACAAAAAAAACAAAGTTTTTAGAACGATATATTTCGGTCTTGTTTCAAAGACCATCATCAGTCTTATTAATTATTTTTATAATAATTTTAGAATAAGACTAATGATGGTCTTTGAAACAAGACCGAAATATATCGTTCTAAAAACTATTTGTTTTTTTGTATATTTAGTGATGAGTAGCGAAAAATCAAATAATAATAAAACCATCACGAAAACATCATACCGTCAAGAGTTACTGTTAGGTCTTGTCACTGGATTGATAAATCTTAAATAAATCATCATAAGGGGATTTTACACTCTTAGAGGCCACAATTATAATCCAATTTCCTTTAAATTTTACGGTGATTTTCTTACATTATCTGATTGGCAGGTTAATTTGAGGAATAATTCGGAACATTCTACCTCCATTTTAGGGGGGCACCAATTTTAGGGGCTTTTGAGTTTAAAGTAGGTAACATCATAACACCAACAAAATTTTAAAATTACTTTTCTTTTAAATTTTTTGATTAAATTTCCTTACAGAGAAAAAGAAGCTATCACGTTTAAGCACAAAGTTAGCCTACAGGCTATGGAGTCAGAGCTTTTTTCGCTAGTGCTGTGTTGAAATGTTTATAAAATTATTTTTAATTTGTTGAGTAAGCAGATTTTGTTATCAATGTAGAGTTCTTATCAATAGAGCTTCAATATAAAGAAATATTAAAAACAGTATGGTTTTGAAAGGAACTCTTCTTATTGAGCTTCATGTTATCAAGACAAATAATGTCATGACAATTTCAAGGGGATTTGAAAAATACTCTTGTTCATTAGGTTTTTGTGTTATAAATGTCTTCCTATCAAGGTTCTACTGTTTACAGTTTAGTTTGAAATAATCCAAGAAAAACATTGGGCCATAGAAAACATTGGCCCCTGTCCCTTGTTCAAGGAACAAGGGCCATAGGAAGCTCAAGAAACAATATCCAAATTCTGAGTAATGATAATAATAGCCTATAAATTAGTTTAACTACCCATATAACCTGATGTTTTATGTTATTTGAACGGCTAAAACTACTTTAAGGACTTTATCATGGACCAAGTTTTGTTACAGAAGGCTGATTATTACAGAAAACAGCCTGATTTTCAATATTATTAATATTTAAGGCTGATTATAAATGTTCTCAGATCCCATAGGCCTTTTAATTGATCATCTAACAATTGATATACCAAACAAATGATTTCTTAAATTGATCTTAGATCTTTTTGTGTAATCGGCTTTGTCTTCGAAACATTTCAAGTTACTTGCGTTATTCTCATAGAAATAATATTACCATTTTTTTCACTAAGCTAGCCATGAGCCAATAAATGTCATTTTCCTTCCATTCATAAAAATCCAAAAAATTTTTATCGGTATCAATAAGAGCCTCAAATAACTTATCAATGAAAAAAAGTAACATACATATAAGTTATACTTGTTCAAATAAAATACTTCTTCAATGCAACAAAAGAAAAAGTTACTGGTACATAAATTATGGTAGTAATTTCAAATGTGTTAACAGCTAGGCCTAATATCGGCTAGGCCTTAACACAGGCCTGCTCAGGGGTGAGAGCAGGCCTTAGTTTATCATTTATAAAAAGGTTAGCAAAGAAATATTATTCAAGTATTTATGAGATAACATTGGACATCATGGCCTATTTTGTACGTTTACCAATATCAATAACGGCATTATTTATTTTCTCAACAATTTAACTACCCAATTTTTTCAGTGAGGTACTTTCCTCAAATACCTATTTTTGATTGACAGCCAAGTCAACTCCTCAAGAAGTTGTGGCTGGTATTACAACTTTAAAGTTAAAATAATCTATATCAGATGACGTAGTTGATAGTTTTGAGGTACACAGCACATCAAAGACTTCCATAACGTAATAGCATTTAGTAGGTAAGTAAGCTTACTGGTAGCTTCTTTCCTACAATAAAAGGAATATGTTTTGTAAAAAATCAAATCCAACCTTAAATTATATATTGTAACGGAAGCAGATATAAAATTAATTGAGTATTAGAAAAAGCAGATCTCTCTTCATTACATAAACTTGGTTTGGAAATATGATTTGGTTTGTAAGTTAGGCCTAAAGGTACAAGCCAACGAATGATTTCACCATTCATTGACAAGGCTGTAATCACTCTAAATTGTTCCAGTAGGAAATGCTAAATAAGATAAGGCTACTTTAATTCAATTATTCAAAACATCGTTTGTTTGTAATGGACATTACAAAACCGAAAAGTCAGTCAGGCTAGGCTGTAAGACCTTTCAGCTTGATAATATAAAGGTAACATTTTTAAAACAATGCTTAGCCTACCTGTCAATATTTAGTGGAAAGACGAAAAAATTAGGTACACAGTTTAAATAATAACTATGATCAACATTAATCTCTTTTGATTTACAGCCAAATACGGCACAAGATTTGAGTTGCTGAGGCATCTTAATTATACAAAGGAAATCAAAACTCGACTTGTTTTTGTTTATTCTCATACAGAAGTAGAGGGAACGGAAAAGGAAGTTGGCATTTTGCTGTCGTTGCTCTGATTGGTTGTCGCTCTGAAGAAGAAGAAGAGCTCTCTTGAACAACGACATCTTACTACTAGGCCACGAACTAAAAAAGCCGTCCATTGCGTTCCATAAGGCTGTCTCTGGGCTGGCTGGGCGCCCCGCCCACTCCCTCTCCTTGCTGCCCCCTCCACTCTTCTGCCAACTGTCACTGCGAGCAAATATCAATTCGGTCAAATGACACAAATTTTTAATTATTATTATTTTATTTAATAAAGTCGAGCAAATGTCACATCGACCAACTATCAATTCGACCAAGTGGATTCAGGCCTTTATTTATTTATTTTAATTTAATTTTAAAAAGTGGGCAAGAGACACGGCGAGCAGCTATCAATTCGGTCAATCGTCAATTATTTAATACCTAATATTTTTATAAAGTCGGACAACTGTCACAGCGAACAAGTATCAATTCGAACAAGTGGTTTCAGTATTTTATTTAATTATTAATATTAATATTTAAAATGTTGGGGAAATGGCACAACGACCAATTATCAATTCGACCAAGTGGATTCAAGCTTTTATTTAATAATTTAATTTAATTTTTAAAAAGTGGGCAAGTGTCACGGCGGACAAATATCAATTCGGTCAATTGGTGGGCTCCCTTTACATGGCCGTGAATCAAATTTGCAAAAGCAGAAGCAGTAAGCAGTAATGGAAGAAACTATCTAGGTTATAAAGACAAGTCTTCAGTTTGTTTGTTTTATCTCTAGCGGAAATAATTTTTAAAGTGTAAAATTTATCCATCGACATATGGTTATTTTACACTTGCAGAAGAAACCTGCAGTGATTAGGGTTTTCATCAGATAAAAGGTTATAATTTAATATAAAATAAATTCAACACCTGAAGTCGAAATGTTGATAAAAGTCAGTGTGTATATAAACTAATGGTTTGTTGAACATTAGTTCTGACCCTGTAAATTATTTCAGATAAAGAAGATCCTTTCAGTGAAAGCATATCCTTTTCCTGAAAGACGTAAACATGGAACGAAAAATAAAGCTGAAAACATTAAACATGCACATAACTTGTAAAATTTGTAGAGGATACTTGGTTGATGCAACAACTGTTACTGAATGTCTTCATACATGTAAGTCGTACATTTTTCATTATACCTCATAATAGCCTACACCAAATCAAAACATTCTATCGTACATTTTTAGGATAGGTGTTGGTTCTACCATCAGAACAATTGAGGATGGCATAACATGAGGATGGACCCAGCTTGGCACTAACTCTTAGAGGTTCAATTACAGAAAGTATTCATGGTGGAATAACTTAGCCTAGATGAGTAAACCTTTTGTGTTTTACCCTAATATCAGAACATGGGGTGTCTTTTCTAAATGGTTTCTCTGCCAGAAGCATTTTTAAAGAAGTGATAGGCTTAGTCAAATGCTCTTAAGGATAGGAGGACCAAACCTCTCCCTCAGATTTTATAGTTATGCTGAGAATTTGACCTGAAAACGTTGCTCAAGAAGCTGAATCCATTATAAGGCTAGCTACACACCCAATTATAGTGCCTATCCTACTGGTAGGCCTACGGTACCTCATTAAAGCCTACAAACTTAAATAAGTAAATAATAAATTAATTATTTAAAAAGTTATTGTCATTCGGCCACAGGCCAACATAGCATTAAACATCAGGTTGTCAGGTTAAATTAAACACTGCAGATCTACACAACAAAATTTAATAAAAACAACAATCACAAACCTGAAAACATAAGCATTACTCTTAGGTTAGTAACATCCATTAGGTTAGTTAGATGTGTCTTACACATCTAACAATCTGATTTACAAATTATACTACAAACAAAATATATTCATTAGCTAAACATTAGCCTATATTAATGGTTTATTAGGCTAATATATTATGGTTTATTATATTATGGTTTATTTTATATATTCATTAGGTTATTTACAACATAACAGATTTGCAGTCAAAAAAATCGGAAACAGAGTAAAAAGGATTCTTGAGTAACCATGAGTTCATCTTAATCTTAAATTACGTTAATAGTTAGTTTTCTTCTTTCTAGAGATAGCCTAATGAACATTTTTAAACCTAGCAACTCATAACTATTTAATGATTTAGGCAACCTGTGATAAGAAATATCTATTTTGTTGCTGTTTCTAGTATTGTTCAGTCTAAGTTTTAACCAGTCTTAAAATTAAGTTAGGCCTACCCTGTAATATTGAATATTAACATTTATCATAACATCTCAACATTTCAACATTTTGGTTGAACATTTGGGTCAGAACTCAGGTTGTAAAGAGGGTAATTGAAGGGGTCCCCCGTGAAACGTTCTAAGAGACAAAAACCTAGTTTCAGGTAATCAAGCATTGAAAGTTGAATTCTAAAATTTACGGTTTCTCCAAAATTAGAACTTAAATCATAGGCTATATAATTGTTTAATACCCTACTTATAACATCATAATGTAGCCTTTTAGCCTATTAAATTTATTACTTGCCATTAAACATTATAAAACATTTTACAATTGGGGGCAATAACATTCTAAATGACTGGCATTTGAAACGTTCTCTGATGGACTGCTCTTTTGATACGGAAGAAAACATCACAGAGTGTAGGAATACCAACATAAACGAAAATAAAACTGAATATAAAACAATTTATTGATATAAAAGTACATAAACATAATGTTGTTATATAACATGATATGTCATTTGGCTAAAAGTTATCCAAATGTGGTGCTTAAAACGTTATTCTATTCCTTTCTTTTGGAGGCAATTTTCCAGCCCTTAGCTTCTTAGTTTTTGAAATTTAGGGGTTTTTTAATCCAGCTTTTCTATATTCCATCCTGGTCTTATCCTTCCACTTTCCAATATTTACTTGACAAGTTTTATTTTTATTTTCGCGATTTTGATCGCTGGGACAACGTAATTCGCCGTCTATCTTTCGGTGAATAGAATTTTATTCCCCAGAAAGTCTGTACAATCCTGTAAAGCACGACAACTTTGACAGACGAAATCAGGGCTGCCAACTCAAATATCTTCAAAACAAAATATACCACGATGTAGCTTGTGTCATACATTGATGTAAATAAGTACACTGGATTGGTAACTCAGGCCCCGCAACGCAAGCCGCCGGCAGTGGTTGCGTTTGAGATTTTGCAGGGGTGATGGGGGAACGCATCTTTCGCCGGCCAACTCGTACTGACGATCTAGTTAAATATTAATTGTAATTACTTAATAATTATAGCAATACATCTATTACAGCAAGCTTTGCCCGTAAAACTGCTCCCAAATCCGTGAGGTTTCAATACAGTTAACAAAACAGTTTCGCACTTTTCCCCCCAAGGCCCCTTCAATTCGGCTCGGCTGCGACCCCAACGCACAGCTGTGTTGGCTCGGAAATCACTACACGAGCCTTACGGGGAGCACGCTATCCAGTTGTATTTATTTACATCGATGGTGTCATATAGAACCTTTTCACTGAATATCTCCGATTTTGAATTTTTGTTGCTTTCAGTGTTTTACGGGGGACCCCTTTAATTAAATAAAAATAGTGAAACTTATTAACATTGATTTTAAATCAGGACTCCTGATTTAAAGTCATGTTATTATGCTAGGCCCTACTTCTTTATTTGTGTCTTTTTTAGCTTTAACTTAGAAACCTTAACTTTAAATTTTCTAGCTGTAGATAAGCCTATCTGTCTAAAACTGTGTTATTCATCCTTTAATATTTTATGTATTTTTATCATTATCTTTTTCCCAGTCTGTAAAAGCTGCCTTGTGAAACACTTGGAAGAGAACAACACTTGCCCATCATGCCAGATAGTGATTCATCAATCTCATCCCTTGCAGTACATCAGTTTTGACCGTACAATGCAAGATATTGTCTATAAACTAGTACCAAACCTCCAAGACAGTAAGTTAAAATTAAAGTTTTCCAGTTTTTATATTTTGTCATTAAAGATCATCATTTTGAAGTCAGATTATATATTACAGTAGAGTCCCTCTTACCTGGTCACCTCTCAAGCTGCCAAATTGCTTTAACCAACCAGTCTACTCTTTGCGTACTTCTTTTGATTAGCCTAGGCTGATTTGTTATCAACATGTCGGTTTAACCAGTTAAGATTGGCTGGAAGTAGTCAACATTGGCAGGATGGTACCCGTGGGAAGAGACTAAGCTTGAGTTTAGGCCTTCTTTAGCATGAAAAAATATAATTTCAACTATGCTAAATAATGATTAGTGTTGGCATATATGCAGACACTTTAATTTAATTAGCCAATAGTTTTATACTAGGCTAATGATTTTAACTGTCCAAATCACTACAGTATCTCGCCAGGAATCGTTCCTGAGTTGGCCAGGTAAGAGTGTAGTCTACTGTATTCTGAGTTGTAGTCTGGATATCTTTAAAAGAAAAAAAATAAACATATATGAATTAGGTACATACGTGTTTAAGAATCAGATTTATTCAATTTAAGGTAGGCCTAATTAAGTAATCTGTGTTCAAAATGATGCATGTTTCATTAAGGAAATAAGCATTGTTCTTATAGGATTTGAATTCTAAATTACAGGAGGCACAGCAGAGTTTTAAGCTTCAAAAGGCCTCTTCTGAAACATTGTTCTGTAAAGATTAAACACCTGTTACACATAACTATTGTAGTAGAGCTGTTATAAAAAGTCAAATCGATAAGTTATTGCTTTTTTATATGAGATCTGTCCAGAAAGTAAGTTCTATTCATGCGTAGCTTAAGAAGTAGCGGCAGTAGCGCAATAATTTACACATCAACGTAGACAGTAACTCATTTAGGCCTACTAGCAAATATGTAAGGTGGACCATCGTACTGACACACATTTGTTAAATACAGGTGACCTCAAAACATTGAGGTATAATAAATACCACCGCTATTTCTCAAGCTTTGCATTAACGGAACTAATTTACTGGACGGCCCTCTTGCATACGAACATTCTTGTTGAAATGAGCATGATTGTCACTGACAGTGAAAATTTGGAACCCTATTCCCTAAAGGGGAAATTTGCTAAAATCACATTATTATATCAAACAAAACATAAGAATGTAATAGGCTACAATAGTCTACACCCTGGATTATCCAAATTAATGTGGCAGAACACCAATCCAGATAAAAAATCCCTATCATCTGATATCATACTAATATGGCCTTAATAGCCTATGCTATGCCGATGCTGCAAACAGCATATTTTTCATATATGCTGTGCAACATGTGAGCCGACACCCACTCATTGTGAAACTTCAATGTCAGTTCACACAAATCTTCCACAACTATAAACACAATAAATTGCTGAAGCCTTGACACCTTATATTATGAAATTAAAACTCACCAAATTTGGTAGTATAGCCTGTAGATGTCAAATATATATATTTTTTTATTACAAGAGACCGGTTTCGATTCTATGACGAATCATCTTCAGTCATGTAATTATCTTTAATTATCTAGATGTGCTCAAGTTTAGTATTATAGATAATGCTTGAGCACATCTATATATGTGCACATCTATAGCACATCTATAGCTCAAGTTTAGTATTATAGATAATGTTTAGTATTATAGATTACTTGAGCACATTTCCATGATTGTCGGGATTTAAAAAACGTTTTAAGTTCACTATACAAACACATGTGTGTATAGTCGACAATCATGGAAATGTGCTCAAGTTTAGTATTATGATATGACTGAAGATGATTCGTCATAGAATCGAAACCGGTCTCTTGCAATAAAAAAAATATGTATTTGACATCTACAGGCTATACTACCAAATTTGGTGAGTTTTAATTTTATATAAACACAACAAGTGTCAGCAACAAATTAACCGCAAAATTGCTATAGGTTGTAACGCATGTGTTGATTACTGCTTGTGGCAAACTGAAACATTAGTCATACGTCATTCGCAAATGCTGCAATGTTTTGAATGGTAATTCATTTTTTGGGATATCAAAAGCTTAAAAGTGATGTAATAATGTATCACACTTTTAGAAGACACTCTTGCCACTCAAAACTCGCTTAGTTTTTACCATGATTTTATTAATAGTTTTATTTCATGAATAGGCCAATTCAGATAATCCGGGATCCAGTTAATGTGGGGTCCATATAATCCGAGGTGATATGTACTGTCGTCTTTTCATGGTACTGTACACAACTCAAAACTTTTCTATTGACAAATCTAGTCTTCCCTCCATGAAAAAGAGTTTTGCCCCACATCAAAGCTCAGAAGGTTTCAGATTCGGTTGTTGAATTTTGAAGATTAAACCTTTTGCGAAGGTTTGGGTTCGATGCCAAACTACTATGTTACAGTTATAAAGATAATTCATGTCCATATTTCGGCATTTCGTTCGTAATTGAGACTGAAATACCATACTAAAGAGAGGACCTGCATTTTCACTGTTCGGTAATTTAATTTCTCATTCTTGTGTGGATAATCCGGAACTGGATGATTCAGTATTGGATGCACTGGAGGTGTACCATATCTCGCAGCATTAGTGTACCCATAAGTGATTGAGCTTTGTGTCGATTTTTGAATCTTTAACGTTCTAAAGATTTCTGAATCTGTAACCTTCCTTAGATTTCTATTTTTGATGGCCTATCAAACAGGTTATACAGGTTGTTATGTATACAGTAATGGATTTGTCTTTTTTGCTCTATCATGTTAACAGTTGTACCTTCTATAAACTATGGATTTAGACCTTAATTTGAGTGAGCAAAAATGTGTTATTTTGTGAGTGTTGTATCATTTACTTAACAAAAAATAAATAAAAAACTTTAGTGAGAGAACGTAAATGAAAATTTTAGGGTGAGCCTTTTTTCACCGGAAACTTTTTTTTCAAGCTGTGCAGGATTTTTACTGGGTCTCTTACAAAGTTGTGGGATTTTTATGGATGAAAAAAGCTATTTTGTCGTCAAAACATTGACATTGTTAGATTTAGTGGAGCCAATAACTGGAAGAATACTTAATTTACTTCCAGATGAAATGAAAAGGGAGAGGGAATTCTACAGACTTCGAGGACTTCCATGTCCCAAAGATATCCTTCCTAATGCTGGAGACGCTGACGGTGACAAGCCAGCTGCAGACCAAGTGGCCGAAGTGGATTGTCACCGCATGGATGAACAGGTGAAGAAACTTATATCAAACGGCTTTCAAACTTATGACATGAGCCAGCGTCAACAGGCACACAGATGCAATACAGTTTGATTTCAGTGGTCTTTCAATTTTTTTTATGTTCTACACAAGGCCCACTCAAATACAGGCCGGTGTCTTCCCCCTCCCCCGCCCTCCTTCTTAGTGCCACATCACAACAGCCAAACTCCTAGTCTGTATTGGAAATGAAACTAAAATCATACGAAAATTGTAACATTTACCCAGAAATTATGCCATTACATCATCAAAATCAAAAAAATAATTAATATAACTGAATAGTTTCAAGAAATCAAGAGTTGAAAGTTAAATTCTAAAATTTAGGTTTTTTCAAGGTTTGTGTAATTGTTTTAATCCTTTTTTAAAACAACATAATGCAGCCTTTTATTGAATTTTCATTTGGCATTAAGCATTTTTAAACGTTTTCGTGTTGTGTTTGCATATAATGTCCTAAATGACTGGCATTTGATACCTTCTCTGACGGACTGCTCTTCTGCTTTCGAAGAAAATACCAGGGAATGTAGGAATGTTAACATATAGAAAATAAAACTTAATATAAAACAATTTAATTTATATAAAAGTATAAAAACGTAATGTAGTTACATAGTGTGATGCGTCATTTTGTTCTAAATTATCTAAAAGTGGCCCTCTTTCCAGGCCTTTGCTTCCTAGTTTTTGGAATATAGGGTAATCTAGCGTTTCTATATTCCTTCCTGGTTTTATATTACCACTTTCCAACATTAACTTTATTAACAATCGAGTTATTTTTATTAACTCGATTTTTGGTGCTGGGCGACAACGCAACGACCAGCGGGGAGCCCATTTTTGGCAAGTAGTACATTATCCCCCAGAAAGTCCGTGGAGTCCTGCGAACCGTGCCAACTTTGACAGACAATATCAGGGAATATCAACTTTGCCAACTCAAATATCTTCAAAACAAAATAGACCACGGTGTAGTTAATCTCTTATAGAACGTTTTTCGCTGAATATCTCCGGTTTTAAAATTTTGTCGCTTAGAACGTTTTTTAGGGGGCCCCTTCA
This sequence comes from Flexamia atlantica, assembly GCA_035578135.1. Taxonomy (NCBI): domain Eukaryota; kingdom Metazoa; phylum Arthropoda; class Insecta; order Hemiptera; family Cicadellidae; genus Flexamia; species Flexamia atlantica. The sequence continues at coordinate 32,803,726 of JAQJVK010000001.1, forward strand.
ACTGTGAATTTTAAAATAAATCATCTGATGAAAAGTAAACAAAATACTTGTCTGTAATGTTTGCCGTTTTTTTAAATCTAAGAAATAAAGTCTTGGTTTCTTCAAAATTATTATTGACTGCAGTTGGCAATTCAATAATTTAGCCAGATTGAAAAAATGAGCGGTTTATAAAACAAAACAAACTAATTACCTAGGACACAATAGAGTGTGACAATGAATCACCCTAAGACTACATTACAAAGCGTTTGCGATCCTATCTGATAGAGTGACGTCACCACAGAAGTACTTCGGCCTGTAGTGTAGTGTGGCTACACCTAGAATATAAGTACAATAACCATCCTTTCGGTTAGTGGGAAAATAGTAAAAGAAAGAGTCTAGACTGTCAAACTTGTTTTTATTGGGGATAGATTAAGAATAACTAAATTTGTTTATCTTTCACAAACACATTACATATTCTATTGGAGGAAAACATTACTTGAAACATTAATTAGAGATTTGCATATTTAATACTTGTTTTATGTAATTAGTTATACCAGTTTGATTATATGAGGAAATAAAGAATACATAGCCTACTTTGGTTATTACACAATTTAATATTTAAAATTCATATTATTAATTTATTATGTACTGTTGTTTTTTACTCCTTGACTACTTCATAAGGGAATTAGCTTAAAAATTTTTACTCTAATCTAATTATTTACTGAATTTGTTCACAGGTCAACATTGGTTTGGAGTGTATGGTCGCCAATCTGAAAACTTTGAAAAGGAGATTCGTCAGAGTTTCATCACAAGCAACTATCACACATTTGAAGAAGTTTATTGCCAAAAAGGTTTTGGATGGGATGGATAAATATAAAGATGTAAGTTTTGTATCAATTATGTTTTTTTATTCTTTTTTCAAATACAGTGGAGTCACGCTATACCAAACTAATTGGGACCGACCCTGTTCGGAATAGTGGGAAGTTCAGAATAAGTGAGTAATGAATAAACTAAATGTTTATTGAAGATGACAATTTTGTTTCGTTATAACGTTCATTTAATGCCACATCAACACTGGGTGTTTATATTATAATGGATGCCGCTACACAGAATTTTACAGTTCTTCAAAACTTGGGTGTAGTTCTAGCTGAACTAGTCTGATAGGTGGCAGCACATAGAGGGTTACAGTCAGTAAAGCACAGTAGTGTGATTTTTTATGGAAAAGCGCGAAATGAGAGAAACAGTGCGATGGTGTTAAAGTTAATGACTGACGACATGAGACGAAATTATACGTCTCGCAGCTAGGAGCATTAGTGCTTGCTTAGGCTATGGGGAACAACATATGCCGTCTACAGTAGAATTAATACAAAACTATGAAGCAGGAGAGGGAGGGAAATTTCACTCATCTTTCGCCAGCGACAGGCATGTCCCTCGTGTAAACAAACGAAAATAAACGAGTAGGCCTATAGCTCGCAAGATTCCGTCAAGTATATAATTATCTGTTCGTGGGGCTGGAACATTTTGGTTATTTTGTCATGACGTCATTTCCTATTGGATAAATTATTTGGTTTTTTGTCTTTATCTTGTCCCAAAAGTTTATTGATTGTCGGCTGACCTTCAACTTTTTTTGAGATTTCAGAATTTCTTGTGATTTTGTCTGCCCTTCTGGGCCTTTCTTTGGCGAATAATTAGTATATCATTTATCCTCCATCTCCTGCTTCATAGTTATTTTAATTTGGCTGTAACTGATGATATGTAGGCTACATTTGGCGATGGTTGGATATTGCATCATGCAGTCGCTTTAATGCTCTAAAGCAGAAAAAAATCACTGACTTTACCTGTTAAGTTGGTGTACTCAGTTGATTTTATATTCAAAGTGAATTAGAACTAACCTTTAGAGTTGTAAAATGTAGTGTCAATTTTTATTGCCAATTTGTTTCAATTTTTTAACTAAGGTTAGGTTCATCATATTTTCTTTTGTTGAATAAGTTTGCTAAAATACTTAAATTGTATTCTTTGTAATTGTTTGAATTTGTAAATATAGTATACTGTATTTCATTAGTAGATTGAAAAGTAGTTGATTCCAGGCCAAGATTGAGTTTACAGTACAATAGTTTAATTTGGAACATCGTTATTGGGATCTATTTTTCAAACTTAATAAACCCGAAGAGTGTTCCTTATTTCCACGAAAATAATTATGAGATTAATATTCCATCAATTGTTAAACGAAATAGTGTTAACAGGGAACAAATTAGACAGAAATTAGGAAGCCATAATCAGCTGCTTGAAGAGCTGCGACATAGTGAATTAAAATCTATTTTAATTCATTGATTCTCTCTGAAATGGAATATTGTACAGATTTCAGTTGGAATCTTGTACAGTTTTCAGACCATTTTCCATCGTTGTATACATTTTTTATGATGATCAACAGTTTTAAGATATCTTTACATTTATGTTTAATCTGTGATCAGTGAAGTGGGGTAAGTGTAATGCCGTTTTGGCATAGTTTGACTTTGACCTCAAATTGCCAACTTGTTAGGCCACTTGCCCCAACTGTAAAATTTTAGGGGTTTGTGTAACAACGGGTATCAAATTGAAACAATAAGAAATAGAGCATATCTGAATTTATATTCTAAATCTACATGCAAAACTTGGTTTCTAAACCAAAAACTATCAGATATACTTAACAAATGTGGTTATGAAAAATTATCAAAATTTGACCTCGGCACATGCAAGTGGAGTCGAATCGCAAGCACTTTTTTAACATTCTTAGATTATGACATGTTATTTTGGCATCTGAATGCTAAATATGATAAATCAAGGTCCAAAGAACAAAATACGATGACATTTAAGTCTAAAATCAGTTTACTGATAAGCTGGTGACAGTTACCCTAACCTGTGGTTACACTTGCCTCACTTCACCCTAATTAAAAATATATATAAACCTTTTGCCGGTCTGGTTAATCTGAAACCTGATCAACCTAACCCTGGTTAACAGGAATTAACTGCATTTCAAATTTAACGTGGTTTCACGTTTTGTCCTTTGATCATCCGTTTATGGTGATGTTTCAGATTGACATCCTGTGCAACAATGAACTGCTTGGTAAAGATCACACTCTGAAGTTTGTGTACGTGACCAGATGGAGGTTTCAAGATCCCCCCTTGCGTCTTCAGTATAGGCCTAAATTGGACTTGTGATGTGATTATTTTTCTTTATATGTGGACTTGTTTCTTCTATATCTGTGCTCTAAAATCGTGATAGTAGGTTAATTTTCTGTACATTATTTACGGGTTTGATCACCGGTTATTCTAGATTTTAAGATGTGTGTTCTGATGAGATTGATTTTTAAATGTTTTGTTTTTAAAATGTGTAAAATATTTTATATTTGTAATTTTGTAAAAGGTTCTCAAAGCAGGAATATCCTATTGTTATTCTTGAATTTGGGTAAATAGTAATAATTATCATATTGAAAATGATGAGTTGGTTCAGTTTATTATTATAACCCATGAATATAATTAATAATGTTAACATTTTATTGGCCAGTATGGATCATATAATATTGTATGAACGCAAGGTATGAAACATTAAGTCCATTAAAATACTTTTTATTAAGGTTTCAGCGAATTTCCCCTTTAGGGAAGAAGCTGTTACCGTAGTACTCGTGGCAAGACCTAAGCCCGAGACCATTATAACTTTTTGTTTTCGGACCCCCACAAGCAAAAAACACCATTCGTTCATTTCCTTTTATAAATATATATATATATATATATATATATATATATACATATATATATGAACTCGGGGACACCTCTCAGAGTAAGTCCGCCTTCAGCGAAGACCTGAAGACCATCTTGGGGGCGAACGCGACAGTCCGCGTTCTTGAGCCCAAGTCTACGCTGGAGGTGAGAGACCTCGACGAGTTGACAACCGAGGAGGAGGTGACCGCTGCCGTCAAAGCTGTCCTCGGAGAAAACGTCGAGGTGAAAACCTTCGTCTCGAAGGCAAATGCTCGGGGTCAGAAGGTGGCAATCCTGACGCTGGGAGCCAGAGCTGCTGCGAAGCTCCTGGAGAAGGGCCACCTTAAGGTATGGTACGTGAGCTGTCGGGTGCGTGAGAAGCTCGTGGCTTCCAGATGTTTTAAATGTCTGGGGTTCGGTCACGTCGCTAATCGCTGCTCTGGACCCGATAGAAGCAAGCTCTGCTTCAAGTGCGGCGGCCAGGACCACAGGGCCAGCGCGTGCAATGCAGCGCTGTCCTGTGTCCTGTGTACAGAAGCCGGCTTGAAGGGCGACCAGGTCAAGCATTCCGCTGGGTCTGGTCGTTGCGGGCAGTACAGGCGGGCCATCCAGGAGCTTCGCCAGAAACAACAAAAATGATCAGTGTTCTGCAACTTAATATGCAGAGGAGCAGGACAGCAAACGACTTGCTGTTCCAATTCGCCACGGAGCAGGGTGCTGACCTACTGCTTCTCAGTGAGCAGTACCAGAACCGACGCTCCGCGCAGTGGTTCTCGGATCCCTCCGGCACTGCGGCGATATGGATCTTGGACCTCGGGAAGGTGCCTGTTCTCGATTCCGGATCGGGCAACGGCTTCGTTTGGGTGAGGAGCAGGGGTTTCACAGTCTTCTCCTGTTACCTCACGCCAAATCAACCGATCGGAGACTACCGCCACATGGTCGATTCCATTGAGGATGAGATCATGAAAATCTCTGGCGGGGTCATAGTCGGTGGCGATTTTAACGCAAAAGCCGTGGAATGGGGTTCCCCGCGGACCGACACTCGAGGTCGTTACGTCCTCGAGTCGGCTGCCAGGTCGGGCCTCTGTATCCTTAACACGGGCGGCATTTCCACCTTTCGCCGTCCAGGGTGCAGAGAGACGATCCCTGACATATCCCTTGCCTCTGAAGGGATTGTCCAGCGGATCTCCGACTGGCGTGTCTGCGAGGAGTATTCCTCTAGCGACCATCAGGGGATCCTCTTCAAGGTCCTTCTCGAGGGTGCGCGCTTGCGCGCTGAACCTGCTCCTCTGGCTCGACGCTGGAACCAGAGTCGTCTGAGCAAAGACACTTTTAAAGAAGTAATCAAAGACCAGAGCATTGTGAATTTCACAGGTGCTGAAGATCTGGCAGCATCGACGATGCGTCTCATCGCGACCGCGTGTGAGCAGTCGATGCCCGGAGTTTCCCGCCGCCACAGGAAGAAGCCGGTTTACTGGTGGACGCCTGAAATCGCGGAACTCCGGAGGAGATGCCTTGGTCTCCGACGAGTTGCGCAGCGAGCAAGGAACCGCCCTGATGCAAATGCCAGATCGGCTGAGCACAGAGCGGCCCGCCGAGAGCTCCGCGGTGCCATCAACCGGAGTAAAGTCAGGTGCTGGAAGCAGCTGTGTCAGGATATCGACAACGACCCCTGGGGGATGGGCTACAAACTTGTAACCCAGAAGCTAGGGGCTCGCTCACCACCTGCGGTCATGGAACCACAAGCCATGGCCGTCGTCGTAGATACACTGTTTCCCAGCCACCCAGTCCGGCCAGTCAGGGAATTCGGAGAGGTAGGCGCCTTCCCAGTTTTCCGGGAAGAGGAACTCACCGCCGCCGTCCGATCCCTACGACCCAGAAGAGCGCCCGGTCCCGATGGCATTCCGGCGGAGGTGCTCAAGCTCGCTGCGGAGGTGAATCCAAGGCTTCTGCTCGATATGTTCAACGCGTGTCTGGCGGAAGGCGTTTTCTTTTCTTCGTGGAAGGTTGCCCGCCTTGTTCTTATTCCGAAGGCGAAGAGCACACCGGGGACCCCTTCTTCTTTCCGACCCCTGTGTATGCTCGACACGGCCGGGAAAGTGCTTGAGAAGCTCCTGCGTGTCAGGCTGACCGAGGCCATCGTCTCTGCGGGGGACTTGTCCCCGCAGCAGTACGGCTTCAGATCCGGTCGCTCTACCATCGACGCTATCCAGGAGGTAGTTGAGGCAGTGCGGAGGGCGGAGGACCACAACCACTGGTCGCGCCGCGTGGTCCTTCTCGTCACGCTCGACGTGAAGAACGCTTTTAACTCCGCCAGGTGGAGCGATATGCTGTGGGCGCTTGAGCATACGTTCCAAGTTCCCTCCTACCTCCTGCGTATGTTGGAGGCGTATTTGTCAGACCGCGTTCTGTTGTACGACACGACCGAAGGTCAGCGGCGCATTCCCATCACTTCCGGGGCTGCGCAGGGGTCCATTCTCGGACCAGATCTCTGGAACGTGTCTTACGACAGCTTGCTGAGGCTAGACATGCCCGATGAGACCCGCCTCGTTGGCTATGCTGACGATGTCGCTGCCTTGATCGCTGCGAGGAACGTCGAGCAGGCAAAACTGAGGCTCAGCGTAGTGATGGCCAAGGTCAACGGGTGGATGCGAGATCACGGCTTGTCCCTGGCTATCAGTAAGACGGAGATTGTCGTCCTCACCAAAAAGAGGATTAACACCGTGTTCCCGGTGCAGATAGGTGACGTCACACTCGAGACTAAGCCTGCTGCAAAGTACCTGGGAGTCATGGTCGATAGCAGACTGTCTTTCGGCGAGCAGATCCAGCGCGCCGCCGACAAAGCCGCTAAGGGTGTCGCTGCCCTTGGTAGGCTTATGCCCAATGTCGGCGGTCCTCGCTCCTGCAAGCGCCGCTTGCTCATGACTGCCGTCCAGTCAGTCTTGCTGTACGGGGCGGAGGTATGGGCTCACGCACTCGAGAAGCGAGTCTACCGAGACCGGCTTGCCCGAGTCCAGCGCCGAGGAGCTCTGCGGGTCGCTTCGGCCTACCGCACAGTCTCCGAGCCTGCTGTGATGGTGATCGCCGGAGTCATTCCCGTCCTCTTCCTCGCGAGGGAGAGGCAGGCGATTTACCGGAGGAGGCCTGAAGTGGGCCGGGAAACAGCTGCCAGGGAAGAGCGCGATCGCAGCTTCGACTCTTGGCAGCGCGACTGGGAAGCCGAGCTGAGGGGACGTTGGACCTTCCAGCTCATACCTTCCGTCCGACCATGGGTGGAACGGCAGCACGGCGAGGTCGATTACTACGTGACCCAGTTTCTTTCTGGGCACGGGTACTTCCGAGCCTATCTGCACCGGATGGGCAAAGTCGCCAGCCCGGACTGTCTGTATTGCCCCGGCATCCCAGACACGTCCGAGCACACTTTCTTTCAGTGCGACCGTTGGCACGTCCGCCGAGCCTCGCTTTCATCTGAGATCGGCGTGATCGTCAGCCCAAACAACATCGTCGGAGCTATGCTCCAGGGAGAGGGCAACTGGAACTGTGTCAAGCACTACGTCCAGGCCATTCTTCGGGCGAAAAAGGTCGACCTCGATCGGCCTTAATCCTCAGCTTTTCCCCAAGGAGGTTGCCCTAGTGGCGTAATATCAAAGGCCTAGCCCGAAGTAATGTGTGAAACAGTTCCAGGCTAGTGTCCTCGGTGCCGAGGGAGGTGGTTTAGTCGGTAGTTCACGGGACATCGAGCTCGTGGGAGTCCGACACTACTGAGGGGACAACGAGCCCCTCAGTGTGCGTAAACGCATTCCACCTCCTACCAAAAAAAAAAAAAAAAAAAAAAAAAAAAAAAAAAAAAAATATATATATATATATATATATATCATGTGTCTTTAAGCACGATTAATCGCATGAAAATGGTCCGATTTTAATGAAATTTGACATGGACATGTAGAGTAGAAATTATTCGGATGAGTTCGTAAACTAGCCCATTTGGACCGTCGGAATGAGGGGGGGGGGGGGTAAAGGGGGATAAACCCTCCCAACAATGGTTTTTGAGGTTTTTACATAGAAAAATATAAATATAATTCGATTTTCATTAGTATCATTGAATTCAGCTTAAAAAAAACAAACAATTAGTATTTTGAATCACTGCTTTATGTCCATTGGTTACCGAGATATTGAAAGTGGTAAACAGTACATTGTCCCAATGTTATCCTTATGAGAAATAAGTAACGTTCTTCATCTCGCATATTTCTCAACAAATCTCAATAAAACTTGATATATTATGGACTCCTTGTAGTCAAAATTTATACTTGTTACACATTAAAACCAATTTATTGACTTAAGTTCACAGACACACAACAAAAACTAAACTAACTTACTTGGCATGGCAGACTGACTTAATTCAAATTTAAGGGCTCTCCAACCAGCTCGGTGAGAGAGCCGATTTACCAGAGCAACCCGGAGCACACTCTTATAGTTCTTTAGGTCCAATGCACACACTGATAGCGGTAAGGTGTTATATAACTTAATGGCGTATCGTGGGTAGGCCTTCAGTGTGTTGGCCAGACGACACCGAGGTACGTTTACGTCATGGGCATAGCGGGTCCTGTGAGAATGCAGGTCCTCTCTTCTGTCAAACTCAGCAAGGTTCTCCTTAAGTAGTACTAAGCTGTTGAGCAAAATATATTGACTAAAGAACGTAAGGATTCCCAGCTCTTTAAAGATAGGGCGACAGTGTTCGTTGTACCCAGCAGATGATATTATAGACCAGGCGGTATATGTTTTGGCTTGGGTAAATCAAACAGTCTCTGAGATTTTTGTATTAATGGCTTCGGAATATCATTAAAAAATAAAATTTCAAATTGATGTAAAAGAGAAATTGGTGTTTCGGGGATTTTGTAAGGAGGAGGATCACTAAACTCAATACTTGATGTTCGCTCTACACTTATCTCTTCTTTAGTCTCACATGCATGTACTTTGATAAGACTCATAATATCCTTGGATATCCGAATTTTTCCATTTCTATTGAAATGCAGACCGTGGCGTGTATGGTTGAACCTTTGGAGTAAATACAGGTCAAGGAGCTGGATATGAGTATGAGAGTAGCTTTCCTTTCTGATTATTGTGTTAATATGTCTTATTAAACTGTTTTCCGGACTGTCCTCCCTCAAATCATGCTGGTAAGGTATAGTGGAGAAGAAAAGGTTGGTATTTCTGATTGATGTAACTTCATTTTTTATGTAGTTTTCAAAGTTTTTTAAAAAACTTTCTTTGTTCTTGGTTGCATTGGTGTTAATGTCAATTGTACCTCAGATTATGACTACGTAGGCATTTTTTGGGTAGTTTTTTTATAACATAAGATAAGGAGTTTGTAATCAGTTGCAAAGATATATACGTAGACAACTATAAGATATATAAGTATTTATTTACTAAAATACACACTATTGTAAACAAAACTCTTCAGCGACTAAAACATCTCCTTACATAGTCTGCAGCAAGTATTCAGGGAAATAGAAACAGTCCTCATCGTAATTAAACAATTTACACTTGTGTAAAAAAATGGAAAAAGGGAACAATCTTCAATGAAAAAAGGAAATGATATAAAATACATATTAGGGAAAAATATTTTGTTACCTGCAAAGATGACCATTTCCATTTTTTTTTTTTACTTACATGCATAGTCTCGCCAACTTAATATGATGACCATTGTCCCACATGTCATGCATTTGCATACAGGACATGCACAACAGACACGCATGCTTAGAATGTACTATTACATCAGTGGTGGCCCTTTCACAGTAAATGAAATCATCTTTTTTCAAGAATAAAATAAAATTGTTTAAATACTTTCTATAAATTACGTTATATGTTACAGGATTCTGAACGTTTAATTCAAACGAAGTGAGTTATACTCGACTTGAAAATCACTCCTTGTGAACTAACTCCTCTTTTATTATTTCATGAAAATTCGTGAAATTTGAACTGCATCATATTTATACCCCGAAGATTGTTTTAATCTATAAATGAGTAGTTAATTATACGCTTAAATATTATTTTTTTTAATTATTAGCCTTAATTTAATTTTATCGCACTTCGTTCGACCTATACGCGACATAGGAGTGTACTCCTAGTCCTTATACTCCAGTGGGAGTCTGTTCATGTTGGTAATGGTTTAAGTAAAGCCATTAAGGCTATACAAAAATAGCCTTAACTAAAAAAAAAACTTCCTTATACAAACCTTCCTCTATGTGCATGAACAGAACAAATAACTAAATTTTTGTTACAGAAAATAAAACTCTGAAAGTCTACTATATTGTTCTTTTCTATTATAATCTAAGTTATATGGACAGTGCATTTTGGATTGGAGAAGAAGGTGACAAAAATATGAGTAGCACGTTTTTCTATTGTAAAAAGGTAGCTAAGAATGAACGTTTAACTATCGAGTCTAAATTCCTTGAAAGTATTTTATAAAATTTGAACCACTTTCACGTGGAAAACAGTTTAAGAACCATTAATTGGACCTAAATTTCCTGAATATTTTTTACACTTTGTTTTGTCTCAGTGACATTGCATTAAACAATTGCAAAATATTTTAAATTGCCATAGTAAAAAACATTTTAAAAGTTCCATGTATATTTAGATTAAAAGAATGACATTCAAATTAATCTTTAAATCATTTTGAATATAACCCTCAAAATTAAATATAAAATATAATTGAATTAGCCTTATTTAATACTTACCTCATGTTATTATTAAAATGTTCCATTTGGGGACTGAGCTTGGCGAAGGGAAGATAGGCATAAAGTATTTCTGTAATTGGGGGCCGAGCTCAATGCATACGAATGTCAGTTTGATCATGTTGTACGAGGACTGTAATAAAAAGGTGCCCATTGCGTTTTTGGGGACCGAGCTTTGACAAATGAAGGTCAGACTCGATGTTAAGGCCACTCAAGCCTAAAATAAACGTTTAGGAGGTTTAATATCCTTTAATCGAAAATTATGCAAATTAATGAAATAACTAGAAATTGCCAAAAATGATACTATATTTAAACACCTGCCTGGGCACTCCTAATGAACCGATTTTAATATTTTGAGATTTATTTAAAAGATCTACTTTTCCTTTATATTTTGTCCAAATTTCATGTAACTGCGGATCGCACTTTGTGGTTTAGATGGATATGAAAATTGTTAAATATTTTGGCAGTACGATTATTAGATGATTATTGTGCTGAAGATATAAGGCTGATTTTTATGAAACTTGGTGTAATAATTTTTTATAATACCAACATTCATTGTGAAAAATTTGAGGGTCTTTGGTTGTGTCATCGTGTCCCAACTAAATCGCAAAAAATGTACATTTTTAAATTTTGTAATATTATTTTTTACATTTTTTGATCAAAAAGCACTTTTTATAGGAATAATAAAATGTGTAAAACAACTTTTTTCAATGTAGAATTTCATAACAAAACGTTTCATGCCATTTATTTTTGTCTAAAGTGAATAGTTTTGGGGATATCCTCGAAAAACAAGCGAAAAACGTGGATCTATTTGTTTAATGTTGAATATTTTCCTCTATAAAAAATTTTGCACAGGTTTATATTTGTACGCATATTGAAATTTTCTTTTTTAAAAATATTCCAAAGCCATTAACACAAAAATCTCAGAGACTGTACGGTTTACCCAACCATGTACTTTTTTATAGCAGATACCGCCTGAACTATTATACGAAGAGCCTTCTTTTATAGCAGCAAGACATCCTTCACTTCAGGGGATTGTCCCCAAGGACCAAGCTGTAAATTATGTGACTATGGAAGAGTGCGTGGTATACAGTAACCAGTTGAGGCTGTGGGATGGTCGGCCTCAGCTTCCTCAGCAGGTGCAGAATTCTTGAGAGCTTTACACATACTTGTGAAATGTGATGGTCCAAGCTCAACCTTGCATCAATCCAGAAACCCAAGAGTTTGACAGCTTCAGGTTCTGTGGCCCTTGATTTCAATGTGCAGACCAAAGTCTGTGTTTTTCTCTTCATTTATCTTTAGTCTGTTGTCGATGAACCAGTTTCTGGCCAGGGTGAGCAGGTCGTCAGCTTCGGTCCTTAGCTGGTCGAGGTCCCTTCCAACAGTCAGCAGCGTTGTGTCGTATGCAAATGAAAGCGTACGGCTATTTAAATACAGGTCATTAATCAAGATTGCAAACTCTTTAAATAAAAACAAATTTCAGCAACAAATAAATATTATGTTGATTGGCCAATCATAACTCACTTAAAATCGGATGGTTTAAAACAATCAATGGCTCCAAAGAAGGCCAATGATTCAACGAGTAATTTAAGTCCAGAATGAACGTTTTGCCTTATTTAAAACTTGAGATATTAATTTTTAACTAAAATAAAATCTTGAAAAATTGAATTTTATATTGAATAGGACAATATAACTCGTCTCTAACTCTACCGAATTTCATGACTAATAACTCAAATTAAAGCCGGCATTTTAAAGAGTATTTTAAAACAAAAATGAACTGCATACCGTAATTTGACAGGGAGATATATAAGAAAAATAATTAAAAAATAATCAAAATTATGAAACGTCCATAAGAAATGTTTGGGGTTGAATTTCAGCTTAGTTTATCTTTAAAATGAACCAAGATTTTAAAAAATGGATTGCGGCATTGCAATCAGCTTGAAAATCTACTTTAAAATTATGTGTCACAACACTATCTTTACATTTGAAAAAAATTAACTTATACAGTAGAGCGCCGATTATCCGGACGTCGGTCATCCGAACGGTCGGTTAACCGAACGCCGTAACAATTCATTTTTTGAACATGATTCTCAAGCAATTCAAATTCGCGCCAACCGAAACTCCCATCATCCCGGGATATCCATGTATCCTGATAGATTTCATAATAAAGTTATGTGAATAATTTTTGTTTGATAATTTTTTAGCCTTTTTACTACTAAGAATTACGTTACATATATAATTTTAAAATGTTGTCTTTTCATGTTCAATTATCCGAATATTCAGTTATCCGAACACCCTTTGTCCCCAATTAGTTCGGATAATCGGCGCTCTACTGTATCCAATATGGCGGATCCAAGGTCGTGGCCAAAAAACAGCAATTTATCACCCAAAAAGTATCGGTGGTGGTCCCAAGACATTATATTGAAAAATGGAGGTAAAAAATTAATAGAGGAAGACTTTTTTTCAAAATTTATCCCATTATAAAAACCGCCAATTTGAAACGTAATTTTAAAGGTGTAAAACAACTTTATTTTTTGGGGACTCATCAGATCTTTAATTTTAGTGTTCAAAAGAAGCCCTGATCAAATTTTCGTGAATGGACATCAGTTTCCGATCTAAAACCTCAATTTTACTGTACTAAAAGGAAAACCAGGAAAACCACTGAACCTTTTTGTTTCTAAAGGGCCTCTTGAGTAAACAAAAACTATTTTCATCTAATCTCTTGCAGTCAGTTGTGGCGAGTGCCACCCACACCCAGTCAGGGTGTGGGTGGCACTCGCCTTGCCACCAGTCTTGCTTAGACATAAACCTGTTAACTTAGTCATTAATGTTTTCTTAATTGAAACTTTTTAAAGTAAGTCATTAATGTTTCTTCCAAATTTTTTCAGTCTGAAAATTTGTACGTTGTTGCACATCACGTCTTAACTACTGAACCTTTTTACTTGACATTTGGTTGATATATATCTGGTACTATGGAGAACTACTTAGGCATATCCTTGTTCTTTTAAGGCTTCACCTCCTGATGGTAAAAGAGGCCTGAGCAGATAAGTAATTTGTGTTTTTCATGATTTTGTGCCACGGAATTTCATACTCTCTCAGCTCCCTGTTTCTAAAATAAGAATTCAAATTTTCTGTCTCTTTTCATACTCACTTAACAATAGCCGTCTCATCATCTATTTTTAAACTGCTAGATTTGAAGAGTATCTAAATAAAAAATATACATATAAATTATACATGAAATATATGTCTAAATAGTCTATAAAATCTGAAAATTGTTGACTGACCCACTGATGACAGTTCCTCAAAAACTAGAGGACTTTAGGCCTGAAATTAGGCACAAATATTCATTAACTGCTCTTGATGTGGAATAAGTAAAGATTTAAAAATATTTTTATCTAAAGACTTAAGATAGGTTACGTTATAAAATTCAAAATTATGTTTATTATTCTGCTTTCAAAGCTTATGAAGCCCATGAAACAGGGCATACATTTTCTTTATATGCTTCTTTATATCATTAATAATACTAAGAAAGGATTTTGATTTTATAATATTTTCTCTCAAAAGGATAAACAGTGTACAATATAAAATTCAATATGACAGCCATTTTAAGTTTTTAAAACAATGTGCAAATCTATTACAGCCATCTACAATATAATGTCAAATGCTACCTGTGTTTTATAGACTGCCTAAAGTACTATATTATATTTCATTTAAATGTAACGAATGGTAGCCAATTCATTCCATTTGCCAATCTTGAGTGAAACAAACATTCATTGAAAAAATGTTACAACTTTTTTTCAACCTGGATTTACCAGCTGTCACTTTATGGGTGTAATTGCTCTCCCATAGGCCTAACAAACAAATCAGTCCATTGTTAATTTGTAAAATTGAATATTGCATTACATATATTTATTTAGAGGGCAAAGCCCCTTTATGTCTACTAGTATAAATATGTTTCAAAAACTTATGACAGGAAAACAGGAAAGAATTATACATATATATGTTAAACATTTATTTTATTTTCTTTTGCCCATCGCTTCATTGTCCAAATTATGGTTTCCACCTGAGGGTTGGCTGTGTTTCTTAGAAGTTGAATGACATCAGGTAATAACTCCCTAAAACATTTAAATATTGTTTTAGCTAAGAACTATGAATAAGTCAAATGTATGTACTACTTTTACTTGAAGATCATGATTCATGATGAGCTTAAGAATTGTTGAAAATCGTTCTTAACACGTTCGCTGCTGGCCGCTAGATGGCGCGACTACACCAGGAGCTGAACTAGTGCGTGTGTCACTACGGCTTAATTGACCCTGGTGGTAATTTTTGGAAATAATGTTTTTTATTGTGGGAAAAGTATGTCCCCAAGAGCTGCAAGGAAATATAGAACGCTCATGAGGAGCTGGCTAATCCATGACAACGTTAAACAACAACAATGAACGGTGTCGTTCCGGAACATTCCTAGCTCCTGGCGCCATGTTCCCGGTGACGTTCCGGAACGTCCGCAGCAGCAAATGTGTTAATCAGCTCAATATGTTATTCTAAACCAAACATAGAGCTCCATGGCATGAAAAATTATGTATTTCAAACATAGATGAATCACCTCACTACTTTTTAATGACTAAAAAAATTATACCATCAAATCAGCCTTGAAATGAGTTCTGGGTTTCATCCACAAACAACATTGACAACACAGGTAACTGAGAAATGAGTAACAACTTCGCAAAATGGAATTATGATGTGTCACATAGTTCATAGTTAATAGGTAACACAGCTTCCAAAAACATTATGGGAGGACAGTCAGGAGGAAAACTCACTTGGGTTGTTTACCAGCGATGATCAATTGAAAGACACCAGCACATGCTCCTCTCTTGCCTTCCCAGTACTCTGGACTTGGGTCTAAACGCTCCAACATGTCAAAAGCCTTAGCTGCGTGCCAAAATTGGCCCATTCGGTAGCAATCATTTGCTATCACCTGTCCGGGTTAAAAAAACATTATAACAAACAATGAACACTGAAATCCAACATTGATTCCTGCCCCAAAAAATATATTTAGCTTTGAGTTAAATTATATAATGTTGTACACGATAAAGAAAAATACAGACGGTGATTATTTTCCATAATTTACTTTAAGGATAAGGATTTTTATCTCAAATACCTCTAGTGAAATAACAAAAAGCTGTTATGTGTAACTTACTTTAAAATGTAAAGGTCTTCGCTACTTTTTAAGTAGGGAGATTATAGAAGTACGCTTACAAACTTAAAGGACAATAAACAATTCAAATTCAAAATAATCATTGAACAAATCAAATGGAATGCAAAATCAAATAATGTGGAGGTTTTACCATTGAATATATTGAATGTTTTGAGCAGTTTGCCCAATTATAGGATATTCACCTGCAGGAGGCTGAAGGAATCTGCTGAAGTTTCCATTTTGAGGTAAAGTTCCCAAGCTGACTGGGGCTTACTGGACATGATGTCTGCAAAAAAAAAAAAAAAAATCTGACTGCCACTAACAAGAATTCAATAGAATTTCCTCCACAAGATAAACTTAGCAACACTGGCAGAGTTTAGTTTTAAAACTACTTCATAGTGAAGTTATTGACTTAAGAAAATATTTTTGTTTTTACCAATCCTTTATCTAACGTAATCTCTTTCCCATTTTTTAACAGTTAATTTCTTAATAGAAAGCCCTGTAATCCATCCTATATACATTGTACAGAAGTTTTTATTAATACGAATAATAATAAATCTTACAGCATCTGGCAAGGTGACTAATGTAAACGTAGTCATTGTGCAGTTTTTCATTTTGTACCATGAGGAAGATTTCTTCAGCTTCTTTGAAGTTTCCAAGAGCTGCTTTTGCCTGTAATCAGTTAGGTAAGATTAGTTAGTAAAAAATGTGTGGAAGTTTAAATACCTCAGTAAAAGCTTAATGATTCATTTTTGTCTTTCACAGCTATACTTAATCGTTTCACTCAGGGATGTATTTTGGGCCCCAGAGGCCCCAGGCAGAGTTCTTAAAGGAGGCCCCTACGGTCTCAGCAAAAGTGGTCACCTTTGATTTTAGGAGATCGACTCCAAATCTCTTCATTACGCCCCTATGCGGTACACAACTTTCCCGCCCGCCGCCGCTTTTCATCCTGGGGCCCCTTTTCCAGCCCCCGAGGGCCCCAGCGGCCGCTGTGTGCGCTGTTAGGGATACCGCCCTGGTTTCACTATTCTTTATTTGTTTATTTCAAATGTAGGTAGTTTTTCTGGACTTTAGAATCCATATAGAGACCTAAATTAACTAATCACAAATTTCAAGTCCTTTAATGAATGTAACATTCATTTTGATTCCTGACTTGGAGAAAAAGATCAAAATTGATGTGAAATATGAAAAGGAACTTCCTGCCATAATCTTTTGGTTTAGAGTTGTCTGAAATCTATACTTTAGTACAGTCAAAATAAGGTTCAACGTGGAAAAAATTCCATTAATTTTGAAACTTTGCACACGTATTTAGAAGTACCTAAGGATGAATAAACCAAAAGTCCCTGTAAATATGAA
Organism: Flexamia atlantica; assembly: GCA_035578135.1. NCBI lineage: Eukaryota > Metazoa > Arthropoda > Insecta > Hemiptera > Cicadellidae > Flexamia > Flexamia atlantica. Next base: position 32,820,727 of record JAQJVK010000001.1, read on the forward strand.
ACGAGCTCTAGTGCAATTAAAGGAAACAGGGCCTTTCTTTTGGTTTTTTTTTTCAAAAATCCCAACTCCGTTCTTCGCAGGTAAAAAGTTTTGATGGAAAAAATAAAGCTTATTAAATTTTCTACAAAAATAGTTATAGACATATTTCATGTACTCTTAACTGTTACTGAATTACTGTTCTTATAACTAAAGATAAGAATATTTATTATTTAGCGATTTTCCCTTAACCCTCGAGCGGGTGCTTCACTGGTAAAAGGGCAGCGGGCGCATGAGGAGTTTTACTCTGCAACACTGAATCACACAAATTTAACCCTTCTTACTTGTTGGTTAATAACAAAATATTGTGTTTAAAAGTTGACAAACTTCATTAGGAATCATATTTCATCGTTGATACAATTAACTGTTCAACTTAATAGGTGTAATAATGCAATTGAACATAGTAAGTAATTTTCTAGTATACAATAAGTATCACTATCTGTGTTATGGGAGAGGGCACTCCGCGACTGTCACGGCATAACTGAATTGTAAATAACAAGGTACCAAGGGGGTATACCACGACAAGCATTTCTGGTGTTCTTACTAATTTATAAAAATTGTAATAAAGTATTTGTTAGATGGCCTTCAATGGTTGGAAAGGTAAGGAAAAAATCGGGAATTTCATTTGTGAAATATAATAGACCCCTAATTAAAGTATATAAAGGTTGCAGAAGCAAATAAAATACCCCCGTTGCAGCAAACCTGCATACTCAGCGAATTTCCAGTGCAAAACAACATATTTCAATCCAACATAGCGAGATTTGACATGTTTTTGTAAGCTCCATTAGAATAACATGGGGAATGAGTATGCAGGTTTGCTGCTACGGGTATATTAAAACTGGGTGGTTTTAATTCAATATTTAGTAGGTCTGAACTAGGAGAAGCCATTTACCAAGTTTTATCAGGATATGTTTAGAAATAAGAAAGATAAAGAATTTTACTTATTTCCCATAAGGTTAACATTGGGACAACGTACTGTGTTTACCACTTTCAATATCTCGGTAACTAATAGACATAGAGTAGTGATTCACTGTACTAAATTGTTTGTTTTTTTGAGCTGAATTCAATGGTGCCAACAAAAATTGGATTATTTTTATTTTTTATGTAAAAAACTCAAAAAACCCATTTTTGGGGGGGTTTTACCCCCTTTACCCCCCCCTTCCGATAGTCCGATTGGGCTGGATTACGAACTCGTCCCAATAATTACTACTTTACACATCCATGCCAAATTTCATTAAGATTGGATCATTTTTACGCGAGTTATCGTGCTTAAAGACACATAGATATATATATATATATATATATATATATATATATATATATATATATGAAAATGAACGAATAGTGTTTTTTGCTTCTGGGGGCCCCAAAACGAAAAGTTATCATGGTCTTGGGCTTAGGTCTTACCATGAGTACAACGGTAACAGCTTCTTCCCTATAGGGGAAATTCGCTAATAAGCATTTTGTAGACGTTTTTGAAAAAGAATTCGGGCTTTTAGACAGCCTAAAAGTATACGTTGAAAAGCATTTTTATCTTATAACCTTTTTCCGGGGAGGAACCTCGGACCTCCTTCCTGTTGGGTGTATTTCATATCCCCAAACTCCAGAAAAAAGACACTAGTTTGCCACCACTGAAAAAAAATACCTGCAGGTGCCCTTGCATAAGTTTCAAAATGAATGGAATTTTTTTATATTGGGTAATTTTTTTAGTTTTTCAACTGGACTACTTATTTTATACGCAAGGAGATTTGGGGATCAAGACTCCTACAATTTGAACCAATTTTAATATAGAGCTCGCCATGAAGTTTTGCAGGAAATAAAACCCCCGTTGTAGCAGACCTGCATACTCAGCGAATTTCAAATGCAAAACAACATATTTAAATCCAACATAGCAAGATTTGACATGTTTTTGTAAGCTCCATAAGAATAACATGGGGAATGAGTATGCAGGTTTGCTGCTACAGGTATGTTTAAACTGATTGGTTTTAATTCAATATTTAGTAGATCTGAACTAGAAGAAGTCATTTACCGAGTTTTATCAAGATATGCTGAGAAATAAGGGAGATATAGAATTTTACTTATTTCCCATAAGGTTAACATTGAGACAATGTACTGTGTTTACCACTTGCAATATCTCAATAACCAATACAAATAGAGCAGTGATTCAAAAAAGTAAATTGTTTGCTTTTTTGAGCTGAATTCAAAAGTGCCAACAAAAAATTGATAAATTTAATTTTTCTATGTGAAAAACTCAAAAAACCCATTTTTGGGGGAGTTTATCCCCCTTTAACCCCCCTTCCGGTGGTCCGATCGGGCTGGTTCACGAACTCGTCCGAGTGATTACCACTTTACACGTCTGTACCAAATTTCATTTAGATCGGACCATATTTAGGGCCGCTATCGTGTTTACAGACATATATATATATACAGTGCTTGATTTGCGGCGGAACGGTGTTCCGGGACCTCTTTCTGCCGCAAAAGTCGATCGTGTATAATCGGCCAGAGTATTTTTTGTAAGAGACGATCGCATGTAATCGGACGGATAATTTGCCGCACAAGACAATCGTGTTTAATCGGCCGGAGAATTTGCTGCAAAAGACGATCGCGTATGATCGCCCGAAGAATTCACCGCAGAAGACAATCGCGTGTAATCGGCCAGGGAATTTGCCGCAAAAGACGATCGTGTGTATGATCGGTCGAAGAATTTGCCACATAAGACGATCGCGTATAATCATCCGAAGAATTTGCCGCAGAAGACGATCGCGTGTAATCGGCCAAGAATTTGCCGCAAATACGATCACGTGTTTGATCGGTCGAAGAATTTTCCGCAAAAGACGATCGCGTATGATCGGTCAGAGAATTCGCTATAAGAGAGGGTTATGTGTAACCGGCCGGAGTACCGAAAATGCACGGAAATTACGCGCGGAATTTCGGCCTGAAATTAGCGCTCTCTCTCCTAATGCTCTTTTTATTGAGCTAAGCCGAATCGAAAACGCCAAAAAGACCTGAGAACTCTCACAAGGCGTCATAAAAAAACTAGATGTTTTAGACAATTTATTTTTTGGTAAAATAATGCAATAATGCTTTGTTAGTTTTTAATTTACTTATCAAAAAATTTGAGTCGGATAAAATATGACTTTTTAAATCGACCTAATTAATCACATAGCCATAAAGCAAAACTTTATTAAGGGAAAAAATGATAAAGGGGGGGGGTTATGTACAAATTGTCAAATTACAGTTCCGGTACCTCAATTTTTACAAATCAAGCACTGTCTGTATATGTATATATATATATATATATATATACATATACATATATATATATATACATATATATATATATATATATATATATATAATAATATGTAATTCACAACTTAGGGCTACAAATATTTTATATTTTATATATGATACAAATACTACTTGTTATATTTTATTGATAATATATAGATATATATATATATATAAATTCGAACGAATGGTGTGTTTTGCTTCTGGGGACCCCAAAATGAAAAGTTAACATGGTCTCACACTTAGGTCTTACCATGAGTACTACCGTAATAGCTTATTCCTTTAAGGAAATTCGCTAAAATTAATGAAAGTCAGGTTTAAGGGAAGAGCACTAGATGCCCTCGAAGTTTTGTGTTTGTCTATAAGATTTTACACAGTAACAGATAATTCAAGTAAAAATAGCATATTACAGTATTTACAGTTTTATCAGCAAAGCCTTATTAGTAAGTACTGGAACTCAAACCATTGAGTTTGTATACTTTATCTCCAGAGAAGCACATGTTTACCAGTTCAAGTTTAAAAGGTGAATAATTTGATATAAAATAAAAATTCTATGGTGTTATTTTTGAGCCAATGGCATTTGAATTTAATCTAATCAAATGGGGTGTTTCGGGATATACAGCTGGTATTTCGGGAAACCGCGGACCAGAACTGTAAATAGTGGCTTAGAGAGACTTTAGTCAAGGGGGGGACATAACGGGGGGGTCTGGGGGTAGTTTTGGTGCTTTTACTAAAAATACCATCTGTCATTTATTTTACTTAGGCTTGAAGAAATTACTTTTTATTTCATTTTATAATAAAAAAATCTTGAAAATTATAACTCTAAAACTAGCTTTTTATGCAATCTAGAGGCATAGTGGAACTCATATTATACGGAATAATTGATGCGGACACGTGGTCGCCGCGCGCATACCGGAAGCGGGCATTGGCTCGTTCTCCAAAAGAACGAGCTGAACACAGGGGGAGTGGTTTGTGGTTTGATGTCATAATGATCTTACATTTGCTTTATTCCTTTTTGTATGTATACGTTTTTACTTCATTCTCATAATTTTGTTAAGTTGCTTTCGCGTAGTTTTGGTGCTTTTATTAAAAATACCATCTGTCATTTATTTTACTTAGGCTTGGAGAAATTACTTTTTATTTCATTTTATAATAAAAAAATCTTGAAAATTATAACTCTAAAACTAGCTTTTTATGCAATCTAGAGGCATAGTGGAACTCATATTATACGGAATAATTGATGCGGACACGTGGTCGCCGCGCGCATACCGGAAGCGGGCATTGGCTCGTTCTCAGGCTGATTTATCGTGTGTCTTTCATAACAGGGTTTGCAAATCGGGTACCATCAGTGACTAAGGAACAGAAAATGCGAAATTTTGCTTTGATTCTGTTACAGTAACAGTTCACTTTCACACTGAACGCGCATTCGCCGCTACCACTAATATTCCAAAATACTATATTGTATTTTTAAGCCTCTTGTCACCAATCCTGCCACGTACGTTTGGCGCGCAATACCTCAAAGATAACATTTTTTGGCAGTTTTTCAACTACTAAATAAATAATAACAATAATAACTTTATTTATATATTTTCACAAAGATTTTTTATTTCTTATTGCGGTAAAAGAATTACTTCCTAGTTAAAAGTCGTAGCCTAACTTTAATTTTTTTGAGTATAATTAATTTTTTTTACATACTGTAGGGCCAAGGGGGGGATATATCCCCCTTATCCCCCCCCCCCCCGTACCTACGCCACTGACTGTAAACTTCACAAAATATTTATTATTAACATCTAAGAAATGAGTTAGGGTAGGGTAAAAATTAAGCATTTCTAGTGAGAATTTGAAAGGCAGAATATTAGAAGAATTGAAAAAAATACACTGTTGGGACGGTAATTTTTTAACAAAGACAACATTCTTCTGTAATAAACTTGTACTCGCCCGCTGAGAGATGTCAGGAGACTAGTTTTGTCATGCCACTGCTAGGACTCGAAGCTGGCGGCCATGTTATTTCTATTTAACCCCTTATCTGCTGTGCACGAGTTAGCTCGTGGTAGTGTTCTGTAACCCGCGACTGCTCTACATGAGCTAACTCGTGCAACACCCATGTTTCGGTATCTGCTGCGACCGAGTATACTCGGATTTGACGTTCCTAGCTGATTTATGTTGGTACCACTGTTCTGCTAGGTTTTTTACATTCTACGACTGTACAGTTGACCCTGACGAGTAGCAGACCGTTTGGTGCTGCACTCTAGTGGATTTTTCTGGAACTACGTCCACGCCACGAGTTCTGCAGTATCGCGTTCGTCACGTTGAAACGAAAACCTGCAAATTGGTGTTGATCGTGTAATTAAACCCCGCGCCACTGATCATGTCAGCGCTGCGGCACGCCAACTTACTCCGCAGTTAGTTAAGGGGTTAAGTGACAAGAGTTCCTTTTTTTATGACTAGGCTGCTAAATCGATAATGTCTTAATACTTCTCTGATATTATTGTTAAATTATCTCAGTTAATATTTATTTATTTATTTATTTATTTATTTATTGACAAAACACTACAAAACAGGTATAAAACCCAATTACAATGTAGCGTTAAAAACAATAAGTTCATGCTGGGAAAAATTTTCAATATCTTCATGCTTAGTCACACAATACATGCACTGTAATGCCTTAATTGCATTCACAAATATAAAAAAAACATTTAAATAAATACATGCATCAATAGATTAAATATAATTTAAATTCTAAATTAACGTGTAGTTCAAATGAATAAACATTGAATCAGTAACGATCAGTAAACCAATAATAGATTCTACAAACATAAAAAATAAATAACATCCATATAATTATTAATCTGATATATTTTGTAAAACGTGATTACGGAATTTATTAACAGACATGCAAAAAATATCTAATTCGATTGGCAAAGAATTAAAAATTCTACCCATGACATTTAACGGAGAATTGAGACCTAAATTAGTTCGAGAGTAAAGGGGAGAGAACATCAGACGGCAGCGGGAATTATGTCGAGGAACATTGAACTGAAGTTTAGATAAGAGAGCTGCGTCGTCGAGCGCGCCGCCGACCAGTTGATGCAGGTAAACCAACACAGCGACCCGCCGCCGCTTCCTCAGTGAGTCGAGCTCAAACATAGATAAGAGTTCAGAGTAAGGAATATCTGTTGTGTAGTGACCAAACTTCTTGAAGTATAAAAATCTTAAAAATCGTTTTTGAACACACTCAATTAAATCAGAAGAATAAGCATAGTACGGATTCCAAACAATTGAACCAAATTCCAAACGTGATCGTACCAAGGAACAATAAAGAAGTTTGATGATCTCAATATTATTTAAGAAGTTACTTGACCTACGAATGAAGCCCAAGATTGCAAAAGCAGATCTACACGTTGATAAAACATGGTCCACAAAGGTGAACTTTTCATCGAACATTATACCTAGATCTTTGATGATATGCTTAGACTCAAGTGATGCGTCACCCATTTTGTAGTTGAAATTAACAAGATTACCTTCAGACTTCCTAGAAAAACGCATTACAAAACATTTATCTAGATGAAACTTCAAATTGGTTTGGCTCCAATGAAATAAATTATCCAAGTCACCTTGAAGTTTTAAACAATCGGATACCCCTTCGATATTCGTAAAGATTTTTAGATCGTCCGCATAAAGCAAGAACTTACAATTACTAATTGATGATACAATGTCATTTATGAAGATTAAGAAAAACAGGGGACCCAAATTTGAGCCCTGTGGGACCCCCGATCCTGCGTGGAATTCTAAAGAAGAAAAACCATTGTAATAAACAAATTGAGATCGGTTATGCAAGTAAGACGAAAAAAACTTAATTAGGGGATCTGAAAACCCTAAAGCATTTAATTTAGAAAGAAGCAAAAGATGATTAACCTTATCAAAAGCTTTTTCAAAATCCGTATAAACTACATCAACTTGACCACCTTTGTCTAAATAAGAAATGCAATAATCAGAAAAATTAAGAAGGTTTGAAACTATAGAACGACCAGGGAAAAATCCGTGCTGATGAGGACTAATGTAGTTTTTGACGTGAAAGAGTAACCTTGTGTGAAGTATTGATTCAAAGACCTTAGCAGGTGTTGATAAAACAGACACTGGCCTGTGATTCCTAATCTCTGACCTTTGGCCCTTTTTAAAAATAGGGACAACCTTTGATTTTTTCCAAACATCAGGGAAATGTGAATTTTTAATAGAAAGATTAAAAATGAAGCATAAGGGAAATATAAACAACTCAGCACAAGCCTTAAATATGTATGGTGGTAAACCATCTGGTCCTACAGATCTTTTAGGTTTTAATTTTTTCAACGCAGAAAGAACCTCTGACTGTGTGACGGCGGTTATCGCTATAGTGGGCAGACCCGGCGACACTGGAGAACAGAGCGCCCGGCGACACAACTCCTCACCGGTCAGGTGACACGGTTCATACACGGAACTGAAATAGTTGGCAAAACTGTCCGCTATCTGCGTTCCCCCTCCACCTCCTCTCCATTCATGCACATTACTGAAGGGCTACTATTAGCCACTCTTAACTTATTAATTATATTCCAAAACGTATTAGGATCTGATTTTATCCTACTCTCAGCAAGCTGTACGTAATTTTTAAAAGCGACTTTAATGTTAACTTTGATTCTTTTTCGTATTTCCTTGTAAGTATTTATATCAGAAGGTATATTGTACTTTAAACATTTACGTCTTACAATGTTTTTACGCCTTATCAAGAAAATTATATTGTTATCAAACCAAGGAGGGTACTTTGACTTTCTTTTGACTGAAACAGGCACACACTGACTTACCACATCAAATACTTTACAGTAAAAATAATCAACTGCCTCATTGACATCATGCATTTTATATAAATTATTCCAATCCATCTCATTTAAACAGTAATAAAAGCCCAAAAAGTCAGCTTTCCTATAATTAAACACTGGTGTCCCTGACAAAATATTACTGTTATTGAACACTGTAGAATATTTGAAAGAAATACAAAGAGGAGGATGATAATTATCTACTTTACTCAGGGGACACAATTCCTCTTCCACATTAAAAGCACTGATATCAGACATAACTAAATCTAAAGTTTTCCCATTGCTATTCAAAACATTATTTTTCAACAATATGAAAATAAGGGGAAAATATGATTTAAATAACAGGAAAGATTGAAGATTCGTATTCAGTGGAAACCTAGGAATCTATATTTTTACCTGATTCAACTAAAATGCCAGTACTAGAGGTGTGCGGATATCCGAAAACTCGGATCGGATTCGGATCGGATCGGATATCCGAATCCGATCCGAGGGTTTTATCACTATCCGGTAAGACTAACTAGATATCCGATTCTATCGGATAGACTGCACATGTTGGGGTAAATTTTAAAGAAGGATCAAATTTTAAAGTTTGGAAAGTCTTCCAAACAAAATAAGTCACTGCCGACGAAAGTACAATGGTGACAGAAAACATCGCGGAGCAAAAACGACGCTTTGAAATGCGACGGTTGTGACAGCGGTTAGAACAACGCCTCAACATGATGCGATTGTAGTGGTATGCATCGATCGATGTATTTCGGTTGCTGATATTGCGACTCGTGATTAGATCGAGAATTCGAGATCGTTGTATACGATCAGAGTATTGCACAATACCCGACACGATAACAAACATTTTCTGAAGACAAAAACTTGTATCGTAGCATTAAATCAGTTAACAAATAATAATACATCCTTTATTAGTTCTGTCTCGATCAGTATCCGTTACCGACGAAACATCATCGATTGGTATGAGAGAGAATCGCAACCAAGACGAATCAGAGTTCGCCATTGTCCGCCGTCCAACAATCGTCTTCAATTGCCAAAATGAAATATCCCGCAAATACCCCATAAATAAATAGTCGTGTTGATGTTTCACACGACTATTTCAGGGGGGTGTTTCTAAACGCGTTTCACAAATAATAGCTAGTTACAAATCACTAGTTACAAATCATCTCCATTGTATCCTTACGGTTTTGAAACGGAATCTTAGTATTACAAAATACAAAGTTAATTTTATTAATTCTCCAACATCGTTTAGAAACAGCCCCCAGGTCGTAAATATCTTAAGCGGCCTGTTGATACGATAAAATAAAAAGCCTACAATAATTTTGGGCTGCTAATGAGTTGGCCAACCTGTACATTTCATTGTTTGTCTTATCATCTCACTTCGTTGTCGTTTTTTATTTTGAATGTCGCTGTCTGCTTAAAAACTGATTAGAACGTCTTTTCAATTAATTGCCAGATAATTTTATTTTTCAGTTAAGCAATTACCTACCTAGAAATTGAAAGTTGAACGATCCAAAATAAGTTTTTATTCTGCTGAAATAATAATCTTCGTCGAATTAAGCCTAGTCAAAGCCAGCTGGCCGTATTTTCAATATGTGATTGAAATGGACATTCTTAGATAACAGTACAATGCTGAGTTGACAACCTACGCCTATGTAAACAATTAGTGAGTCTGCTTGTTGTTTGTTATATAAAACAAATAGACCTATGTCCTAATTAAATGGCCAAGCTTTTTAAGTTTTCTACTCAGACTTATTATTTTGTTTTTATAGTAGCCTATTATTGTAGTGAATCAAAATCTTGATTGTCAGGCATTAATGCATAATAAATAAAAATGTAAAGCTTTCTTAAAATATTAAGTGATTGGCGAAGCAAGTTTTATATTTAGGTCTTATTCTTTTGTCTAATCACATAGGCCTAGTCACTGATCAAATAAGGAAAAGAACAAAAAAAAAAAACAAGAGGCCAAATAGTGAACAAATTTAGGTTTTATTGAAAAAGGAACTTTTAAGTTGCAAATCCTGAAATTGATTTAGGCCTAATAAGCTTATTCAATTAAATACTACCTATGCTTAAGGGGAATAAATACATTTCTAAATTCTTAACTTATAATCAATTAGTTGTTGTACCTTTGCATACTTTAATAATTGACATTTGGCCTAAATTGGGAACAATATATCACAATTATCAGCAACTCAAGCATATCAAGGCAAACCTTGCCTTACACATAAGGATAATCGGTAGTTCCTTGCAATTACCTTAGGCTTATGAGAAAACTTAAATCTGCTCATTACGCCGCGCCATAAATATCCGAATCCGGTATTATCCGATCCGAACCTGTTGTTATCCGATCCGAAACCGATCCGAACATAAGCTATCCGATCCGAATCCGATCCGATCAAAAAATTCACTATTCGCACACCTCTAGCCAGTACCAACCTTAAAAATTAACTAGTGTCAAGAGGTCCCACTTAACTTTCAACATCACAAATGGGGATTTTCTCCTAATATTCTGATATAATAAATCTATAAATAAAAATATCTCTTTGTAAATCCAAAACTACTCGTAACTTTTGAGAAAACCCTAGGTTGGACACACATCAACCCCAAACTTGAATGAAAGGTCTAGGTGAGAAAATCCCAATAAAAATATTACTTTTTTATAACATTTTTTTAAGAGCACAAACTTAAAGAAAGGGGCTGAAAGCTATTTAATTTGTGTTTAACTCTTTACTTTTTCCCAGCGAAGTGGGACACCATCAGCTAGTACTACTTACAACAATATCTTCATCTCATTCATAGTACTACCATCCCATAAAGACTAGTTTATTAGGATTCAATATTTACAAGATGTTACCTGAGCATAGTTGAAGTTAAATGCATCGTCATTGCAATAGTAGCTCTTGATAGAGCTTAGGTACAGCATGACATCGTCAAATTGCCTTTGCAAGAAGAACGAGGAAGCCATACACTGACGCCCCGGGATGGTGTCACACTCACTGGCACTGCTGCCCACGAGATGGAAAAACTGCTGCGCCACCTTGATGTGTTCTCTCTAAAACAAAAAATTAGAAGTTTTATCCTAAGAGTCACAATTTGGAATGGCAGTTTTTCAAATAGGTTTTAGAGGAAAGTAAATGACGAACAACATTAAAATAAACATCCACAGACTAAACAGACTATAAAAGAACTTCCATAAAACAGTGGAAGAATTGAGCAATGTCACGAGGGCTCACCCAGCTTTTCAAAATTCATGAGCCTAACTAATTGTATTTCAGTTATTTTATTTTATTTCTGTTAATTTGCCAATTTCTTTGGACTTGGAAATTTTAATGGGAGACAGCTGAACTTAAATCCCACATTCCAGGAATCAGTCAGCAAACTATGACATATTTCAGTTATTGTTTGTAGTTGAATATGAAATCAAAATAAACGTAACATAACAAGTTCATCCACAATGACCAACAATACTCTAAGCAAGAACAAAAATTCATAACTTAACACTTCTGTTGTAGTGTAGTGCAATGTAATTTAACTTTCAACAAATTTAAAAAAAATTAGCCTTAATTTGCAACAAAAACATTTTTTTTAATTTCAAGCAATTTACAATTGCTTAAGGCTTTAGATCATGCAAAGATACTTACAGATCCTGATTCTTGTCCTATTGCAACATTGACAACCCCCTTCAGTATATATTCTTGAGGAACAGATGGCTCTAAATCCTTCACTAACAAGAAAGCTTCCTTGTACTCCTCCTACAGGCAAATTTAAATAGTCAATCACAGCTTAATGTATGTTACTAAAGACGACTCCTTTACACAAGGACACTGCTAGAACCATGAGCTGACTTCAACTGAAGTTTGTTAAATCATTTATTAAATCCATAACATTTTAACTAATCATAATTGGCTACAGTTGTCATCTGAACTGACGTTATGATTTATTTACAATAATATTACAGACACTCAAACCTTATTCATGAAGAAGATTTTATTGGTATTCATTTTGTCCTAACCGGCCATAAGTTTTTCCCTCAAAAACGAACCTCCTTGGAGGTGGACCAATCATCACCAATTTTCATGCTGCAGTATTCCAACTATCTGTAGATTGGATTGCTTTTTTTGAAGAGAAACCCTCACAAATGGGTCTTACATCATGGAATCTACCCTGTCAAAAGGCAAACATAAGGACTTTCAAGAATTAAATTCAAAAATGGTTGCTGTTAAATCCTTTGTACATGAAAGAAGGCTGCCTGAAAAGCAAAGACAAAGCAACACATTTTAAACCTTTTGTAATTTTCTCTGATGCTGTTATAATTCTTGGACAATTTGTAAAAAAAAGAATCTGTCTATTGTTTATTGCCCAGAGAGGTATACCATTTTACAAGAAAAGAATATTGTTTGCCTGGTTAATTATCGTCATGTTTCATTAGAAAATCATCCTACATCGATAATATTCTAAACATAAACATAATTGTTATGAATGAAACACATTTAGTGACATGACATCTGTCAGGTTCAGCAAACCCATTAAAATCACAGCATAATTTTCTCAGCTTTAGCTTTAAGGAAGTTTTATTTTATTGAGGTAATTATTGGGTAGCAAGGTTTTAATTGTAATCTAGTAATTCATGATGTCCAATTATGAGAATGTTTTAAGTTTTACACACTGCATACTTCTTTTTATAGTGGTGAAAAGGACACTGTGTTAAAGAGAAACAGAAGACCAGCCTGCTTGAGGTGGTAGATGACGAGGTTGAGTCGTGCCTCCGGGATGACGTCGACCAGTGGGGGAAGCACCTGCAGCGCCGCCGCACCCCCACGGAACACCACGATGTTGTGTCGGATCAAGTCGTGGCCGAAACTGAACGACGAAGAACTTTGGTCCTGCAACAAACTAACAGTGAAACAACTCTTTTTGTTTTTAACAGAGTATTTGTTTGGAAATATCATAGGCCTACTTGAAATGATTTAAGCAATATGTAAAATCTTCGCTCCTTCTTGAAACTAACTTTTGCACCAAATGGCCAAATTTCGCTGATTCTTTTTGTTCTATTCGGCTACTACAAAGCCATTCATTACGCAATTCAAGTTTTCCGGTTTTCAATTACAAGATAGTACTGATAAACAACTATTGTACAGTTGTTTTTGTAAAGTAAAACAATTTGATTTATTGAAATTGTTAATAAAAAATAAATATATTTATCCAAATTCGGAAAAATTTTATTTATTTTCGGAATTTACTATTATTAAAATGCATTACCGTGTGCACTATAATGTCACTAAATTTTATTTTATTTTATTTTTGAGTTTTGAATTTACAAACTGTTTTTAGGTTTGAACTAATACTGAGAACTTGCAATTATAATGGTAAAATTATTGGAATCAAGATGAACTAAATTTATCAAAAGTTTTTCAGTCTTCTTTTAATTCAAATAATCAAGTTAAAAACTTGAATCTCACTTGTTAACTAACCCAAATTATTCTTTATATTGAACAAGCAGTAGGACTAAAAATAAATACCATTAATGTTTTAATCTCAGCTTCAGCTGCTTTCCCGTTGTACAGACGGAAGTGGTTGCAAGCCTTGAGGTTGATGGCGATGGCAGAGTCTGGGTATTTCTGCAAATATACTGCCAAAACCTCTTGGGACACATCGTAGTAGTCCAGCTTATAGTAGCACAGGGCAACGTAAACATTCAGAGCTAAGTACTCCCTGCAATTGAGTTTGGTCTGATATTAAAAATAAAAAGAAGCATATAAGCACCAGTAGCTTAGGTGGTTATGTATACAATGGAGTTAGTTATGCTACAGCATCTGACATAGCAGAGAAATTCGCAGATTTTTTAAGTTGACCAATGGCCCATCACCTAGTTCTGCCGATATTGAATTAGCCTTAACTTATCCTGATATTATCAGTTCGCTCCATATCAATTTGGCTCCCCTGGATTATGATTATGTTCTGGGTATATTGAATAAACTAAAAACTAAGAAATCGGCTGGGCCTGATATGCTGCCTCAGTATCTTGTCAGGGGTTGTGCAGACGTTTTAGCGAAACCGCTCACTCATATTTTCAATTTATCTTTGCAAACTCATACTTTTCCTGACTTTTGGAAGCTCACAAAAGTTACTCCAATTCATAAAAAGGATAGCCGAAAATGTATAGCAAATTATCGCCCTGTAGCGGTTTTAGCAACGCCTGCTAAGGTTTTCGAAATTATATTGCATGATAAAATTTTTCGAAAAATTTCGCCTTTTCTGTCAAACAGCCAACATGGGTTTTTTCCCGGTCGATCAACCGTTACTAACCTTTTCAATTTTGTGCAGCACGTGTCCCAAAACCTGGATGCCGGTGATCAAGTACATGCAATTTTCACCGACATCGCAAAGGCCTTTGATAAAGTCGATCATGCAGTAATCTTGAGAAAACTTAGTTACTACGGTCTGTCTGAGAATTTACTTAAGCTTTTTACATCGTATTTTAGTAATAGGCGGCAATTTGTTTGGTTTCAAGGAGTGACGTCTGAAAGCTACACTGTAACTTCCGGTATTCCTCAAGGTTCAAATTTGGGCCCTTCTATCTTCAATCTAGTTATGGACGGAGTAACTAAGTCAGTTTCACATTCTCATGTGCTTCTTTATGCAGATGACTTGAAGTTGTACAAAACCATTAGAACTCAACAAGACGCAAATGACTTAAAAGCGATTTAAATGCGGTGAATGGGTGGTTAAATCAAAACAAGTTATTTTTAGCGAATTTCCCCTATAGGGAAGAAGCTATTACCGTAGGTCTCATGGTAAGACCTAAGCTCGGGACCACTATAACTTTTCGTTTTGGGGCCCCCAGAAGCAAAAAACACTATTCGTTCGAATTTTTATATATATATATATATATATCTATATATATATATATCTATATATATATATATCTATATATATATATATCTATGTGTCTGTTAGCACGATAGCGGCCGCAAAAATGGTCCGATCTTCATGAAATTTGGTACGGACATGTAAAGTGGTAATCAATTGGACGAGTTCGTGAACCAGCCCGATCGGACCACCGGAAGGGGGGGTAAAGGGGGATAAACCCCCCCAAAAATGGGTTTTTTGAGTTTTTTACATAGAAAAATAAAATTTATCTAATTTTTGTGGGCACCATTGAATTCAGCTCAAAAAAAAAAACAATTTAGTATTTTGAAACACTGCTCTATGTCCATTGGTTACCGAGATATTGAAAGTGGTAAACACAGTACGTTGTCCCAATGTTAACCTTATGGGAAATAACTATAATTCTATATCTCGCTTATTTCTCAACATATCTCAATAAAACTTGGTAAATAGCTTCTTCTAGTTCAGATCTACTAAATATTGAATTAAAACCACCCAGTTTTAATATACCTGTAGCAGCACACCTGCATACTCATTCCCCATGTTATTCTTATGGAGCTTACAAAAACATGTCAAATCTCGCTATGTAGGATTGAAATATGTTGTTTTGCATTTGAAATTCGCTGAGTATGCAGGTCTGCTGCAACGGGGGTATTTAATACTTCCAAATGTTCTGTAATGACTTTTTCTAGAAAAATCAATACTTTGTTTTGTCAGTATTCACTAAATGGGGCTGCGTTGCAGAGGATAAATGAGGTAAACGATTTAGGTGTTCTTCTTGATAGTAAGTTAACATTTTCAAATCATTTTTCCAAAACTGTTAGTTTAGCTTTTAGAAACTTGGGCTTAATTATGAGGGAAGGGAAAAATTTTAATTCCATGAAAACGCTCAAAAATTTATTTTTTACTCTAGTTTGTTCTCACTTAGAATACACCTGTGTAATTTGGAACCCACATTTTGAAGTTTTTAAAAATTATATTGAAAAAGTTCAGGTACGGTTCCTAAGATATTTATTTTTCAGAAGTAATGGGTACTATCCTCATTTAATTTCGTATTCTCAGTTGTTACAAATGTTCGATTTTCAAAAACTGGAAACTAGGCGTAAAATGTTGCAATCTTTATATTTATTCAAGTTGTGTCAGGGGCTCATTGTCGATCCTGAAACTCTGCAGAAAATTGGCTTTCGTGTCCCACCTTTTCGTAATAGACACCATAATCTTTTTCATATTCCGTTCTCCCGCACCAATATTCACCATTTCTCGCCATTGTTAGAAATGGTGAGACAATGTAATGAATTACCAGATTCTGCGGATATCTTTAGTGATAGTCTCGACTCTTTCAAAAATAAATCTTTATCTTATTTCCAATCATTTGACAGATAACAAACAATATCCTTGTCCTGCACAGACCTGTCGTGATTGCTGAGGTAGCCTCTCAGTAAATTGTTTTGACTCATATGTTAACTCGTGCGAGCGTTTCTGCTGTGTCATAATTTCACTCTGTAGGCCTACTCTGCTTGATTCTTTAAAAATTCATGTTTATGTATATTTATATTAAAGAATGTTATTCAACTTATATTTTACTGTAGCCTATATGTTTGTGATTCAGTTACCTCCAGTACATCTAATGGACATTAATTTATTTATTCAAGATGTGGACATTTTCATCGTATTCATTTATGTAATATATATATATGAACTGCATTATTGTAATTGGATTTAAACCTGTTATAATGCATGTAAATAAATAAATAAATAAATTAGTAAAATATTTTTAAGTTTTTAAAATAAAATATTGAGTTACAATTGAAAACTCGTGGACATCAAATAGTAAATTAATTAATCATGTTAAAACAAATCTCATGCGTTGAATACTGTCTACTTCTACTATTATTTCAACTAAACATTAAACATTAAATTCTGCCTGAATTTGATACACTCTATACTTCGCATCAGCAATTGGAAGCTTGAAAATTATTTTATAAACAGCTGATTTGCTATACAATTTGTATAGGGAACGCTGTTCAAGTAATTTCAGAACTCGTAATTGTATGCTGAATTAGTTTGAATGGCAAAAATCACAGTCAATAAATAACTGGATATAAATGAAAAACATTCATAAAACACAAAATGTACTTCCACTTTATACAAAGGGGGGCCTTGATAAATCACCCCTCAGGGGGATTTGGACAACAGTCTTATTAACATTATTACTGTCAAGGAGCTCTTTCACTGAGTTTCGTGATAACAAGGTTGTTTTGGCTAACTGTCAAGTCAATGTTACTGGAATATGTGCAAACCTTAACACTTTGAACCCTGGGTGCTAAAATGACTCCATGATTCAACTTCCGTGGACGACATGTGTGCGGTTTTATTAAATACTGGCCAGTTTTTGTAAATTATGTTAAATGTTTGTCAGTTCATATAAATGTCGTGTTTCTGAACTCGAAGAGGAATGTTTTAAATTAGCTTGATGTCTACAACTTGAAAATGAACCCTTGAGGTTTGAAACCAATGGTCGTTGAACCAACAAAAAATTGAATCCTTTGGCAGTACCAGGTAATTTTATACCTTTCTTTGGTTTCAGATATTGTTTTTGCTTATGATGTATAAACAAATTTCAACTAACATTAACTGTGTTTTTTTGTAAATGGCAATAAAGATGTTGACAGCCATTAGAAAATGTTATCAAGCAGCAAGTACAACTTCACACATCAGCTGTACACCACCAGTTATACAACCTAATAACATTTACTCTGGTACAACTGCTCCAGGTATAAATGATTCCCAAGGCTCAAGATATAAAGTGCCAATTAATATTACCAAAGACATAATGTTAATGATTAAATAATGCAGTAGTGATTAATTACAGTTATAAGCTATTATAAAAACACATTAAATAAAAACATAAAATGGAAATAAAAAAAAAAATTAAAAAGTGTGCAATCTAACAAATTAAACAGATACATACTTGGAATTGCGGAGGACAGTAAGGAACTGAATGTCATCTTGGGACGGAAGTGTTTTGTGGTGGAGAGGAAGCATTTTATTGGAACTGGTGAGGAGGAATGAAACATAATAAAAATCAATTAGGTTACATCTTTCCCCAAATTAAAGACCAAACGTAACTTAAACAAAAAATGGTACATCTTTCCTAACAAACTATTTGTAAAGTTATCCCATCCAGCAGCTTAAATCTTTAGTGTACTCTGTGTCACAAATTCCAGAATAAATTAATAATATTTGTGTAAAACTGCCTTATTGACTTTTTTTCTAATTTGAAAAATGACTCATGAACAGACAAATCAAGCAATGTGAGGAAAGAGACTTTTTAAACCCAATACAACTAATTTCTCACTTTTAGGTGTACTTTTTAAAGGTTTCAAGTAAGTCCATGGACCCAGAAACTAATGGTAAGCCCTCAATGTAGACTTTTGGCTCATGGTAGCAACTGGAGATCAAATATAAAAAATAATACCCGCTGTATTAGATACAAGTAGACAGCTAACTGTCAAAATAATTCTTATGATAAAAACAATGGTTTGTTTGTCTACATTAATAAATTGAAAGTATACTGATAAAAATCACAGTTTGCATGATAGAGAGTAACATTACTTGATCATTGTAAAGTTTGAATCATTAAAAGCTTCAAGGTAAAATGTTACAATCAATTAAATTTTTATCAGAAAAGCCTAATTTTCTTGACTTGTGTCATGTTATTTGGGCTGTGGCTTGTCCTGTAATCCAGCTACTTGGAGGTCACGAATTGTGGATAGTCATGAGCGATAGCTTGTGGACTTGGTGTTCCTTAGAGGGGATTTACGTTCACTATTGAATACTACGTTCATAGGACCGTCGTTGCTATGTTCATTGGAACATAATTAGACCAGTTCGTAAATTGTTCACCGGGGAAATTGTGGTTCGGATCCCACATTAAAATGTAGGTCCCTTAGTCATACTTGGGAATAACGATTAGAAATTCTAACGATTAACGATATTCGTTATTTTTTTTGACTAACTTCTAACTTATTCGTTAGTTTTTAAAAAGTACTCAAAATAACTTCTAATCAGTTAGGCTCTAGCTAACGAATATATTGATCTATTCGTTAGTAATTTTGGAGTTTAAATAGTTAGTTTTTTCGACCGGCGGAAGAACTCAAATACGAGTTTTTACGCCATCGTAGAAGGTTGAGTGTGGCCGTGCGGGAAGCATAGGGGTCAGCGCCCTTGATGACAAACAACGCGGGGGTGGGGAAAGTCCAGTTGCTTTGGTATGCAGACACAGCCAATGACAATGCTGCAAGCACCGTGGGGTGGGGAGGGAGAATGTTAGGCGATTTGTCATCTCCAAAACATTGTCTTCAGTAGTGATGGGCCGATTAAGAGTAAGATCAAGAGTAAGATTTTCCGATTTTCGAATGGCTGGGTTTCGAATGAATTTCGTTTTTGAAAGGTTCCGTTTCGAGTGCTTTTGATGATACATTTGAATGAATTCATTCGAAATAATCCATTCGTTTTTGCGAACGCTATACTTTTAAGTTAATAAAATCTGTTTATTCTGTTCCAAAAATTGAAGAGATATGCATTACTTTTGTTGGTTTCCCATAACGATGTATACAAAATTAAATACTTATTGTCTTTGGCCGTTTCGCATGGTACATCTCGCAATCGCGCATTATTAGTCTTCAGTTGATGTTTAGCTCTGTCAAGTGTCAAGTCATTTTTTCTGCGGTAGCAACAAGTCTTGTTAAATTTTAGTGATAGTTAAATACGATCCTTTAGAACACATTAACACATGACAAGCAAATTTCTCCGAAAACTAACTTTAAAAACTAACTTTATTTTCTATCAGTTAGTTTTTAACTAACTTTTAACTTCATCAGTTACTTTTTTAACGGACTAACTTATAACTTCTATCAGTTACTTCTTACGGGACTAACTAATAACTTTTAACTAGTTAGAATTTTTGACTAACTTTCCCAACTATGCCCTTAGTTGCCATTGGCTACTGGGCTATTAAGGAACAAGTCAGCCTTATTTAGTAACAAGACTACAAGATCGCGCCACAATCATCTTTCACTCTTCTGTCATTCATACTTGGCTTAAAATACTTACCTGGGTAGGTCGCCATTTCAAGCAATGTAATATAATGTAGTGTGCGAAGAATAAACGAAAGAAACGAAGAGAAACAAAAGAATAAATTAGACTGCTTACTAGCTGAGAAGCATGAATGACATGTCAGCTAAAGTACTGTATCAACTTGTAGTGACACACGGGTCATCTGTTGTCCAGCAAGATGCGCTTGTAGATGTCGATGGCCTTCTGGTAGTGGGAGCGGAGGTAGTGGATGCTGGCCAGGCTCAGCTGGTCCTCGATCACATCCTGCAGCCGCTGGTGATGTTCTATCAGCTACAGTGCTGGGACACTCGGCTACCTGTTGTCCAGCAAGATGCGCTTGTAGATGTCGATGGCCTCCTGGTAGTGGGAGCGGAGGTAGTGGATGCTGGCCAGGCTCAGCTGGTCCTCGATCACATCCTGCAGCCGCTGGTGATGTCCCATCAGCTACAGTGCTGGGACACTCGGCTCACCTGTTGTCCAGCAAGATGCGCTTGTAGATGTCGATGGCCTTCTGGTAGTGGGAGCGGAGGTAGTGGATGCTGGCCAGGCTCAGCTGGTCCTCGATACATCCTGCAGCCGCTGGTGATGTTCTATCAGCTACAGTGCTGGGACACTCGGCTCACCTGTTGTCCAGCAAGATGCGCTTGTAGATGTCGATGGCCTCCTGGTAGTGGGAGCGGAGGTAGTGGATGCTGGCCAGGCTCAGCTGGTCCTCGATCACATCCTGCAGCCGCTGGTGATGTTCTATCAGCTACAGTGCTGGGACACTCGGCTACCTGTTGTCCAGCAAGATGCGCTTGTAGATGTCGATGGCCTCCTGGTAGTGGGAGCGGAGGTAGTGGATGCTGGCCAGGCTCAGCTGGTCCTCGATCACATCCTGCAGCCGCTGGTGATGTTCTATCAGCTACAGTGCTGGGACACTCGGCTACCTGTTGTCCAGCAAGATGCGCTTGTAGATGTCGATGGCCTCCTGGTAGTGGGAGCGGAGGTAGTGGATGCTGGCCAGGCTCAGCTGGTCCTCGATCACATCCTGCAGCCGCTGGTGATGTTCTATCAGCTACAGTGCTGGGACACTCGGCTCACCTGTTGTCCAGCAAGATGCGCTTGTAGATGTCGATGGCCTCCTGGTAGTGGGAGCGGAGGTAGTGGATGCTGGCCAGGCTCAGCTGGTCCTCGATCACGTCCTGCAGCCGCTGGTGATGTTCTACCAGCTACAGTACTGGGACACTCGGCTCACCTGTTGTCCAGCAAGATGCGCTTGTAGATGTCGATGGCCTCCTGGTAATGGGAGCGGAGGTAGTGGATGCTGGCCAGGCTCAGCTGGTCCTCGATCACGTCCTGCAGCCGCTGGTGATGTCCCATCAGCTACAGTGCTGGGACACTCGGCTCACCTGTTGTCCAGCAAGATGCGCTTGTAGATGTCGATGGCCTCCTGGTAGTGGGAGCGGAGGTAGTGGATGCTGGCCAGGCTCAGCTGGTCCTCGATACATCCTGCAGCCGCTGGTGATGTTCTATCAGCTACAGTGCTGGGACACTCGGCTCACCTGTTGTCCAGCAAGATGCGCTTGTAGATGTCGATGGCCTCCTGGTAGTGGGAGCGGAGGTAGTGGATGCTGGCCAGGCTCAGCTGGTCCTCGATCACATCCTGCAGCCGCTGGTGATGTTCTATCAGCTACAGTGCTGGGACACTCGGCTACCTGTTGTCCAGCAAGATGCGCTTGTAGATGTCGATGGCCTCCTGGTAGTGGGAGCGGAGGTAGTGGATGCTGGCCAGGCTCAGCGGTCCTCGATCACATCCTGCAGCCGCTGGTGATGTTCTATCAGCTACAGTGCTGGGACACTCGGCTACCTGTTGTCCAGCAAGATGCGCTTGTAGATGTCGATGGCCTCCTGGTAGTGGGAGCGGAGGTAGTGGATGCTGGCCAGGCTCAGCTGGTCCTCGATCACATCCTGCAGCCGCTGGTGATGTTCTATCAGCTACAGTGCTGGGACACTCGGCTCACCTGTTGTCCAGCAAGATGCGCTTGTAGATGTCGATGGCCTCCTGGTAATGGGAGCGGAGGTAGTGGATGCTGGCCAGGCTCAGCTGGTCCTCGATCACATCCTGCAGCCGCTGGTGATGTTCTATCAGCTACAGTGCTGGGACACTCGGCTCACCTGTTGTCCAGCAAGATGCGCTTGTAGATGTCGATGGCCTCCTGGTAGTGGGAGCGGAGGTAGTGGATGCTGGCCAGGCTCAGCTGGTCCTCGATCACGTCCTGCAGCCGCTGGTGATGTCCCATCAGCTACAGTGCTGGGACACTCGGCTCACCTGTTGTCCAGCAAGATGCGCTTGTAGATGTCGATGGCCTCCTGGTAGTGGGAGCGGAGGTAGTGGATGCTGGCCAGGCTCAGCTGGTCCTCGATCACGTCCTGCAGCCGCTGGTGATGTCCCATCAGCTACAGTGCTGGGACACTCGGCTCACCTGTTGTCCAGCAAGATGCGCTTGTAGATGTCGATGGCCTCCTGGTAGTGGGAGCGGAGGTAGTGGATGCTGGCCAGGCTCAGCTGGTCCTCGATCACGTCCTGCAGCCGCTGGTGATGTTCTATCAGCTACAGTGCTGGGACACTCGGCTCACCTGTTGTCCAGCAAGATGCGCTTGTAGATGTCGATGGCCTCCTGGTAGTGGGAGCGGAGGTAGTGGATGCTGGCCAGGCTCAGCTGGTCCTCGATCACATCCTGCAGCCGCTGGTGATGTCCCATCAGCTACAGTGCTGGGACACTCGGCTACCTGTTGTCCAGCAAGATGCGCTTGTAGATGTCGATGGCCTCCTGGTAGTGGGAGCGGAGGTAGTGGATGCTGGCCAGGCTCAGCTGGTCCTCGATCACATCCTGCAGCTGCTGGTGATGTTCCATCAGCTACAGTACTGGGACACTCGGCTCACCTGTTGTCCAGCAAGATGCGCTTGTAGATGTCGATGGCCTCCTGGTAGTGGGAGCGGAGGTAGTGGATGCTGGCCAGGCTCAGCTGGTCCTCGATCACATCCTGCAGTCGCTGGTGATGTTCTATCAGCTACAGTGCTGGGACACTCGGCTCACCTGTTGTCCAGCAAGATGCGCTTGTAGATGTCGATGGCCTCCTGGTAGTGGGAGCGGAGGTAGTGGATGCTGGCCAGGCTCAGCTGGTCCTCGATCACGTCCTGCAGCCGCTGGTGATGTTCCATCAGCTTCTTCTCGTCCCCCAGCTTGTGGGCCAAGTGGAACAGCAACCTCGTCTTCAACTGGCTGTTGGGAGCTGAATCTAGGATCTAGTGAACGACAGAGCTGAGGGTGAACAATGCTTAAAGGAGAATCTCCTGGTACAGACAAAAAAAGTAAACTATACATTTTATATTATGTACTATGTACATTAACAAAAACTGGCGTAATATCCCAATCAGTTAAAAAACGATGACATAACTAGCTATTTATTTAATAAAAATTATTCTTACAAGGTGTCAACAAAAAGTTACAAGTACATTCATTAAGGCGGTAAAAAGTAAAATGTATGCCAACCAAAACATCTTTAAAACAAAGAGTTTTAAAATAAAACATCAATCTTTTGAAAAATAAAATTGAAGGGGTCTTACGGGCTTATGCCAATATTAATGGCTTACAAAAAGAATCAAAAAGTTAAAGGAGGAGAAAATTTATCTCTACATCATTGATTATAGAGCTCACTAAGTAGAGATATAAACGGATGCTATGACGATAAAAAATAAATAAAGCAAAAACATGGGAAGGGCTACCTCCATTTATGCTTTTAAAAGATGATTACCTCCCAAATCCTCCAATAATTGCCCAAGAAAACACTAGGTTTAGGGAAGCTCCTGTATATTAGTGTATTACATTAAGTTATTCTGATGTAGTTTCCTCAACCTTTCTCCTACTGCTTAAACACTGTTTCAAAACTCAAATCTTTTGATAAAACTTATTTATTAAAAAAAAAACAAATCAACCATCTTCAGTGGCGTGGATAATCTTAATGTAAGCTTAGTACCTTCTCACTCTGGGGATACATGCCGAGGAAGAAGTAGCAGCAGGCGAGGTTGACGGCCAGATCGTCGGGCGGGGTCTTGGTCTGGCCGAGGGCCTGATACACGGCCAGCGCGCGCTGATGGTCTCCCAGGTGGAAGGAGCAGTACCCGAGCCAGCAGTTGGTCATGTCTGTGCCGCGCCCGCTGCTCTGATCAAACTGCAAACAGATCGCAAGTTGTACAAGCAGGTTAGATAAGCAATTTTTTAAACTGAAAGTCATAATGCAAGTAAAATTCCACAAAAGGTTAATTTTTTCAAGATTAAATTGAAAATTGTAAATCTTGAGTTGTAAGCACAATAATGATCTAACAGCATAATAAACACTTCACTACATAGTTGTTTGGAGTCATAATGGGGCAACTGGTGACAAAACTAGAAAAATGTTCTCTTCTCACAAATGAGATGTTTCATGCCATTTCTTTCATATTTATTATAAACAAAATTTATTTCTATTGTATTTTAAGTAACATATAGTCAATGATTCAAATGATGAATTTAGACATTCAGTATGGATATGCCAAAATATATATCACTTTATCTTAAAATAGGCGGATACCTTACTATCACCCCCAGAAAGTCACCAATCAGTTAGAATAAAATTTGTTAATTTCATTAAATAATAATTAATAATTTATATTTCACCTATTAACCTGGTTCCTTATCAGTTAATCGATAGTTAAATGATCAGTTGCTAAATAAGTTGATAATGTATTATCATAAATATATATATAATGTATGGAAATTACAATCATAAAAAATTAAAATTATAAATTCAGCTTCATGATTAATCCAAATTACAGTGAAGTGAACTCAAGAATAATTATATTTCAAGATGTGTGAACCCCATATGACCAACAATGTGTTGAGGGAACTTACCAGGGAGACTCCTGTTCCAGCTTCCAGAGAAGAGGGATGTGTTAATCTCAGTAAAATATTTAGGACACTGATCCTAATTTTGTATTTCCCAAGTCAGAGGACTAGTGTTTGTTTACTAGTACCTAAAGTAGGGACATGTTGCCAAAAGTACATTTTAACGCCAAACCCTTTGTTTATATTTGCCTGAACATTTAAAGTACTTGGCGAAGAATTGTTGTTGCAGATTGGTAAGACCAGCCTAAATTATCATATTTACCTGAAGAAATCAACAAGAACCTTGACTAGGCCTAGCCTAATTCGTACCTATTAATTTGAATATCAAGATTTGAACCTATTATTACATTCTTTCGAACCAAAAACTTGCATTAAAGTTGAATAAACCATCAGTGACTTACCTAATTCGGCCATCTTATGATTGAAGCTTTATTGGCATTGTTGTGAAATTCAAAATTCATCTTTTCCAAATTAATATTTTAACCATCTATTTTAACTGAGATTGTCATCCAGCACGAACCTACCCTTAGAAGAGATGTGTTTCTACTATTGAACAGTCGGAGCAGTAATATTTTATGTAATTCAAGTTCACAGAACTAAAATTTGAACATTGGCCTACGAGCCTAGAGCATAAATCCACAGCCCATATTTGTAATAAATCATTGTGACCCCAAATAAATCATATTTGTAAGTTTCAAATAAATCTATGGTAATTTACATGACAATTTGTTGTATTTATTGAAGTATTTCAGACAAAACAGGTAATATAAGACATGTGTACTTAATTTAATCAAAGGTGATGTTGTCGGTGGTATTTCAATGGCGCCCAACGGTTGTGGCTGACAATCTCAGTTCCATCATAAGATTGTAATTTCCTATATTTAAGAACATAATTTTAAATTTATATTGATGTTGAGGTATTATTAGTTATAAGAATATCAATTCCCCGTAATAACCATTCCCCTCACGTTAATAAATGTCCTACAATTTACGGAAACAAAAAAATACCCTATCACAATGAATACGGTCGACGATGAATGTAAACAAAACCGACGCCATGTTGAACACGAAACACAAAACCAAACATCTCCTTCTTCATCATCAGATGACAGCGTTACGCGTACCGACATCTCTACACATTTAACAATCGACCAATCACAGCCCGAGAATCGAGACGACACAGACGAAATGGATCTCGAACCGTCCGAAAAATACGTTCTAGGGACGATCGCAACACATTCCGAGTCCAATCCAGACCTGGAAGCGGAGCGGAACGAGATAGAAACTAGGCAAGACGAAGCGATCGTACGCATGCGCGACCATTGCACAGAACGCACAGCTGACGCAATCCTTGACCTTGTCGGTAACCATGGCAACGGAGCCGGACCAATCAAAGAAGCCGACGCGGATCGCTCAGGCTTGAACGCGCGCAGTTCAAACGACCTAGATCTTAACACAATATTAATCTATTTACAACAAATGAACACAGAAATTAAATCAGAAATTAAACAAACCAATATGAAATTGAATCAAACGAACTCAGAAATTAAATCAAAACTACTAGAAACTAAAAATGAAATGAGTCAAGAAATTCAAGCTTGCCGTCATGTTTTAGAAAATCAAGTACAGGAAATTCGTGAAGCCCAAAACGAATTTCGTAACGAAATAAACCAAATTAAAACAATCCAAGCGACACAATCTGCTGAAATTGAATTGATAGGGATGCAAATAAATTCAAAATTCAATGAAATTCGAAATGAAACCCAATCTTATGTACAAGAAAACATAACCAAACATAAAGAAACTATTGAGAAAATTATTTTCCGTGAACAGAACCAATTGAAAACTGAGATAGAATCCCGTATCGAAAAACACGAAACCAACACTGAAGAAAACATTAAGACACAAACAAAACAGACACTTATTGCCGCTGAAGACACTACCAAAGCATACATTAAATCTCTACATAATGATATCGTACCTAAAATACATGAAAACCAACACATGCTAATCGAACAAAAGAATGAAATTAAAAATATTACTGAGGCGTTAGAAAAATGTGAACTCGACGTCAAATCGTTAAAAACATCGGCTACAAACATCAGCGGCATAACGGGACCCATACAAGTAATCTGTAGCGGAAACGAGACTATTGAAAGACACATTCCAAAATTCAATGGGAGAAGCGGTAATCCGAATGAATACTTACGCAGATTAGAACGATATTACCAGAAGAGTCTAGAAAGACAGCCGACTATCAATCATCAAGAACATTTGAAAGATCTTCTTGAAATAAGTTTCGAAGGACCTGCGTCGAGGTGGTTGCAGCTAATCAAACACGATATTAAAGATTGGGACACCTTCGCTTCTGAATTTATAGGAAAATACTGGAGCCGAGAAGTACAGAGAGGAATTAAAAACAAAATCGAAAATGAAAAATACCGTACACAAGGCAATCTATCCAGAACCGAGTATTTCACGGAACGAGTTCTCCTACTCCAATCTATGACTCCATCAATGTCCGAAGAAGAAATAGTCACGCTACTTGCAGAAAGATTTGATACCTTGATACAAGATAGTATTAACGTACAAAACATCACTACAATCAAGCAATTCGAGAGATTATTGCAGCGTGAAGACATTCGAGAGGGACCTAAACGAAACAAACAAATTTCACACGCGAACACTGAGACTAACTCGAGACCAAATAGTCCAAATAACGGTCGGAACATACACCATGATCCACACACAAATAATCGTGCATACCAACCTAAATGGAATTCGCACAACACATCATCAAACAACCAACACCCACCACGAAACGAGATGAATGGTAATCAGTACCACCAAAATCACAATCAAAACACACACAGACCGGAACATGGAAACAATCGACCACATAGAGATTATAAACCATACAACAACAAAGAAAAATATCCTCAAAGACAAGGTGAATATTACCCACCAGACCAGCGAAGATATCCAACTCGCGAACAAGAACAAGTACTTGCTATTATAGGACAAAACGATCCTCGAGCACTTGCCGAAGCCATGCGTCATCCACCCCCACCCATACCAAACAATAACAATACGACCAGCTTTGATAGTTCCCCAACACCACAGGGAAACGACCGTGCGCTGTAATTGCAAGTCGAGGAGTTACCAATGTAAATAGTTATGTAACTACAGCGCCAGAATTTCAAGTCCTCGATTTAAATCCACCTAGTAATACATATAGCTATGAAATAAACAACATCAAGTGTGACCGAGATTTTCTCATGAGCGAAAATTTAAACAATGATCCTATACCCAACCCAATTAAAATAAGATGCCCAGAGATTATAATTAAAATAAATAATATAAAAACTAACGCTTTGATCGATTCAGGATCGTCCGTAACATGTTTGTCTGAGTCATGGTTTAAAGACAACCAACAGCTAATGAAACCGTATGAAGAACTACCTTTAACAAATACAGTAATTAAAACTGCTACAGGAGAAAAATCTAAGCGTATATCCAGAATAATCTATGCACCTGTTACTATCGAGAATCAGACCATGTATATGCAATTTTTAATCGTACCAAACTTAATAAAACCAGTGATCTTAGGAGTGGATGTTTTAGATATTTTGAAGATGGACATAAACTTTGATAATTATGAATTAAATATGTGTATAAATAATGTGAATATAATATTGAAGTTTGACATGGTTTTTAATGAAGGTCAATTATGTATGATCACTACTGATA
This sequence comes from Flexamia atlantica, assembly GCA_035578135.1. Lineage (NCBI taxonomy): Eukaryota > Metazoa > Arthropoda > Insecta > Hemiptera > Cicadellidae > Flexamia > Flexamia atlantica. Next base: position 32,849,591 of record JAQJVK010000001.1, read on the forward strand.
ACCGCCACAGGCAAATAAATGTTTATCAAGACGAAATGTCAAATATTAATGATGATAATTTAATATATGAGGAGTACGATAATATGTATAATAAAATTTATGAAGCTCAGCCAGAAAATCATAGTAACGATGCCGAATTATCTGAAGAAACCATCAACGAAGCTTTATCAACTAACGCATGCATCAATGAACAACAAAAAAAATCTTTGTGTAGTTTATTAATGAAATACAACCATGTATTTTCGGACAAACCTGGATTGTGCAACAAATATGTACATGAACTTAAAGTAGAAAACCCTCAAAACTCCAAATCAAATGTTTATTCCTTACCATATCTCAGCTCTGAAAAAATATATCGAACCACACATTCAGCTAGGTGAAGGCGATCGAAGAGTTGAAATCTGACAGCAGTGGTAACTTTCCCCCCAAGAACAGTGTTTTCCCCAAAAATAATGAACAATGTTTTCCAAACATAAAGTGAAATGGACACTTTCCATAAAATATATGTGCAAAGGACACAAAAAACTTGTGTGAATATTTCAAGGGTAAAAGTGTGCAAATTTTATTAATCATCAAAGATGTCATGGTAATAAATGCAAGTGTAAACTGTAATAAACAATATTAATTCTTTCAAGTGATAGAGGGGATAATTTAATAAATGAACTGAAATCGCGAGTGCGTGAACCATATACATTTTCTATGTGTTACCCAAAGACCCCATAAACTATATTTTTTTTGCTAAAACAACAGCTCACTGCCCCAGATAGTTCCATATTTCCTTGTGATAAATGTTTTAATAATTTTCTTGTTAGGATATGTTAGATTTAAGATCACCTTTAATATCAATCATTTAATGTTTTACCATACTAATTAGGAATACCATTCATGAAATATGTACATAAATGCCATTCAACATAAATCAAAATTTGCCTGAATTTCATTCATACAAATTTCTGAGGGGATATTGAGATTTTTCATGCCATTTCTTTCATATTTATTATAAACAAAATTTATTTCTATTGTATTTTAAGTAACATATAGTCAATGATTCAAATGATGAATTTAGACATTCAGTATGGATATGCCAAAATATATATCACTTTATCTTAAAATAGGCGGATACCTTACTATCACCCCCAGAAAGTCACCAATCAGTTAGAATAAAATTGGTTAATTTCATTAAATAATAATTAATAATTTATATTTCACCTATTAACCTGGTTCCTTATCAGTTAATCGATAGTTAAATGATCAGTTGCTAAATAAGTTGATAATGTATTATCATAAATATATATATAATGTATGGAAATTACAATCATAAAAAATTAAAATTATAAATTCAGCTTCATGATTAATCCAAATTACAGTGAAGTGAACTCAAGAATAATTATATTTCAAGATGTGTGAACCCCATATGACCAACAATGTGTTGAGGGAACTTACCAGGGAGACTCCTGTTCCAGCTTCCAGAGAAGAGGGATGTGTTAATCTCAGTAAAATATTTAGGACACTGATCCTAATTTTGTATTTCCCAAGTCAGAGGACTAGTGTTTGTTTACTAGTACCTAAAGTAGGGACATGTTGCCAAAAGTACATTTTAACGCCAAACCCTTTGTTTATATTTGCCTGAACATTTAAAGTACTTGGCGAAGAATTGTTGTTGCAGATTGGTAAGACCAGCCTAAATTATCATATTTACCTGAAGAAATCAACAAGAACCTTGACTAGGCCTAGCCTAATTCGTACCTATTAATTTGAATATCAAGATTTGAACCTATTATTACATTCTTTCGAACCAAAAACTTGCATTAAAGTTGAATAAACCATCAGTGACTTACCTAATTCGGCCATCTTATGATTGAAGCTTTATTGGCATTGTTGTGAAATTCAAAATTCATCTTTTCCAAATTAATATTTTAACCATCTATTTTAACTGAGATTGTCATCCAGCACGAACCTACCCTTAGAAGAGATGTGTTTCTACTATTGAACAGTCGGAGCAGTAATATTTTATGTAATTCAAGTTCACAGAACTAAAATTTGAACATTGGCCTACGAGCCTAGAGCATAAATCCACAGCCCATATTTGTAATAAATCATTGTGACCCCAAATAAATCATATTTGTAAGTTTCAAATAAATCTATGGTAATTTACATGACAATTTGTTGTATTTATTGAAGTATTTCAGACAAAACAGGTAATATAAGACATGTGTACTTAATTTAATCAAAGGTGATGTTGTCGGTGGTATTTCACAAAAAAGCTATATTAATCATTCTAAACCAAAAACAACTGGATTGAGTAAAAAATTCTTTTTTAATTTGGCATATTAATAGTATGTATAAAGTTTGAACATTTTTTAACAAAATCAGTGTGCAGCACTCACTAGTGAGTGCTCTAATTTTTGCCGCCACGCTTTATTCTCACTGGTGTTGCGGCCATTTCATTAATTTCTTATCTTTAACCCAACTTGTTTCATCTTGATTCCAGGCTGGTGTAAAAGCTTTCCATTTATGGCACTGCAATTAATGTACGTTTTGGTGGTTAAGGACGCCCAAAATAATCTAAATTAGAATTATATCTAACAAAAACTCTATGGTACTGGTGCTGATGTTTTTAAAAATGTACCCTAGCTGCCCTCCTCATCCTTTCTAACTAATTCTGAGCCCTCTACCATTACATTGGCAAGGCCTATAAAATAAAAAAGACTTTTGTAATTTAAATTAATAAATGACTAATTACTTCCAATATTGTAATTGCTCCAGTGTAGTCCCTTCTCTGAAGGAAATCCTCCAACGAGGGTATTTGTTTTGTACCACCTTGCTGGTCGGATGATCCAGTTCCAACTGCAGGCTTGACCCTTGATAATATCTATAACCAATCAAATTTAATTAAAACCTTAGTTAGAACAAAGTGAGCTGTTTTAAACCACTTTACAGATTACAATAAGTATGCAATCTGCTAAATTCTATGTAATGTATCAACATTACATAGATTTGAATTAAACCTGCAAAATGTGAAACTTTATCGTTTGAATCAAACTATTAAAAATGATCGATCATGAAACCAACAGAAAGTGGTTTGGAGGTATAAGCTCAAATTAATATGTACTAACATTTTCAGCAAAATTAATAAAAATTATATTGATGATAAGTGTCCAGATCCTAGGGGTATTCTCATTAATTCCCTTGTGGTACAGGACCAAGAAAATACAAAAAGTCAGATCATAAAAGTCAGTAGTAAAGGAAATAAATATGGGGTCTTGAGGTCTAGAAACAACACTCCACTATTGGAAAAACTTTATGGTTATACAGTAATTCTTTCTGTGGCATCAGCCATTAGCTAACGACAGCTAATCAAATTTTAACTAGCACTTCAGATTAAGAGAAGTAAGGCAATGGATTGAGGGCGAGGGTGAATGTGGGGGAATATAAAACTTTTCCTGAAAATATAAACACAAGGAATTGTCCCATGACTTACTTGAAAATTGTTTTGGACACATTATTCTCTATCGAGGGTGGTTTTTGACGTTTTATAAATATTCATCTTCCCCATACCTTTTATAAGTATCATCTAAGTTTACTAACATTCATAAAGTATCATCTTCCCCACCTTTACCCTACTACAACCTTAAAAAGCTTTATTTGAGAATGATTTTCATTCAATTAACGGGCATATCAGTGCTGATATGCTGGCTTCATCCTGGTGATTATACGTATATCCAAAGGAAAATTGTATGGATTGAAGGTAGTCCACTTAATGTCAGTTAATAAGCTTGCTGTAGATTATACACAAAACTGCTAATATGGAAAAAATATTCTGGGCCAGTATATACAGTCAAAATATTCCGGGGCAAAATATACAGTCCAAGTCCTGGCTGGTGGTGTCCAGTGCCAGCCTTGCGGGTGCAAAGCCTGGGAGAAGAAAACGTTTGTGAGGCCTCACTACCGTATTCCAAATAACCCCCCCTTCCTCCACCGCCAAACTACTACTCAATACATTTGTTATTTTTAGACTGAAGTAACAACTTTAAGTTCTAAACAATTATGTACATTTTTAACTATATAAGCTTTTATAAGTCTTTTAAATAATAACATGGTTTTTGTAATCTTATTATATGTATAACTTGCATGAGGCACATATTTGATCTCTTGTAAATTTCGTATAAGAGCGGTCCAGTCATGGAAAATATCGCAATTCTTGAACTTCTCCTCTAAGGCCAATGTGCGGATTCTCAAAGAAAAATACACAATAGTAGAGCCTAACAGTTACGCGTTTCTAATTCCAAGAGTGAACATCTGCTTCAGTGCAAATCCAAGAGTATTGTCTGCTTCAGTGCATCCGTGACTTAGTTTGGAGAAAAAATCCCCACTCTTCAGACCTAAAATATCTAACTTTTTTACAAATTTGGCAATATTAATTAGTTATTGTACTTAATTTTAGGCATTTAAAAATTTGTCACTTTAAGTAGGAGAGTTGGGAAATTCACAGTCATAAGATAAGAATTTTATGTGGTCTCAATTTAGAATTTCAAGTCTGTGATATTCAGTGTAAGATTTACAGTCGGCGCAGCCTAGATCAGTATGCGGGCCCCCTGAGGCCCATACAGGCTCGCATGAATTGGTGACCTACGTTTTCAAGAGCCCAAACGTCCTCTCTAATCCACTCTCGGTGGCTTATTCTCAAGCGTGCACGGCCTCCTAGTCGCCGTGCGGCTCTAGACCCGGACCTAAAGGTAAATCCGGTACTGGTGATATTAAACAGTTAAAAAATTCAGAAATTCAGGTTCATTTTGTTCGATGGGGTACCTATCAATAATAGTCAATTATAATAGACAATTAAACCTTAAACTGGGTTTAAGGTCAATTATGATAGTCAATTAAAAGTACCTTTTTTCAAGAACAATATTCTTATTACTAATTAGCAAACTTAGAAGATGTTTTTAAAACAGTATTTTGAATTTCAGATATTGTGATTTCTCTACAATTAAGAGGTGGGTTTGTTAAAACAATCATCCCACCCACTTTAAATTTTTTCCGGGCACAAAATAAGCACTAATATTGTATACCTGGCACCAATTCTTGGGGCCCACGCCGTCCATAAGCCCAATGGTAAAATTAACATTAGTCTTATGGACGGCGTGGGCCCCAAGAATTGGCGCCAGTTATACCCATTATTGTTGAATCTTTTCAAAGATGATCTGACCATTTCATGCTTCTTCAAAACAATAATAACTCTACTACTGACCGAACGAAAATTATGACTATGACTATGTAGACTCGAGTTTACGATATCACACCTCTGAAACAGCTTGTTCGATTCTGAGGACATATTATTAATTTCCAGCCCCAGCGCACGGGAATAAAACTTTTAATAAGTATAAAGTCACCATTGATCACTACTGATTTATATCATTCATAAGATTAAATAATAATCACAACTGTGCTTTGAACAGGAATTTTCGGCACAAGTAAGCAAAGTTAACAAGGGTTTACAAAATTTAAAAGAACATAAATAATAACAGGGTTAAAATTATTAAACTTTTTGAAAATGTTTATATTTACAACCCTAATACATGCCATAAAAATTTGAAGCTGATATGTTAGATAGTTATTTTGTAGTCTAATAATCATCTTAAGTTTAGATTTCAACAATGACAGTGAAAAAAACCCAATATTTTCTACATTTTTCATTATTTAAATTATAAAAAGTTAATTAAAATTCAAAACCTCTGTAGTATAAAATTTGACAATATTTAATTTAATTTGATACGTCTCTTGTCTGAATTGGACAAGCTGCTTCGGAGGTGTGATATCGTAAACGCGAGTCTATAAATATATTTTTTGTACGGACAATAGGGTCCAGCTCAGCTAATTTTTTAATACCTCTGTAAGTTATATTATTTACTTTACTTTTAAGCACACATTGCATTAAAAAGCCAATCTTTGACTAGCTATATCCCTGCAACCACTAACCTTAGAGAACTCAAATTGGTACAAAATTTTTGCAATTTTCGTCAAATTTGACTCGTTAAGTTATTTAGGTTAAATAAAATTGCTCCCTTAAAAGGGTGATTTTTTTTTAAATAAAAAAATCTAAATTTGGTAGTTATTTTAGTAGATAGCCTACTATGGGAGTTTCACTTGGTTATCAGGTTTCAGCAAAACTGAAGTTTAACTGCTCTAAGGGATGCTAACAAAACATTTAAAAATCAGTAGGCCTATACATGCCTCAGATGCACGATTACAAGTTTCGATTTTTAAATTGTCTGGCCTATTTAGGATGACAGACATTCTATTAGGCCTGCCATATTTTTTGTGTTCTCTTTGTTCACACAGTGGGCGCGTTCAGCCGCAGTCACCGGTGGCTAACCAGTTACCATACATAGTCCTTTAATAGGCAAATCCTCCGCATCTTGACAATCAACAATGTGCGGTTACTTTCCGAATCCACCGTAACCATTTTCCGGTGGATGCACAACAATGATCGGTAGGTGGTTGATCCACCCCTACCGTTCACTTAAAACAGGTTGGTAATTACCCACCGGTGACTGCGGCAGAAGGCGCCCATTGAGATGTTTCACACTATAGACCTACATCTCAGGGACACCTAATCAGGTGCTCTTGTTTCATTAACAAGAGCCCGGCGGGAGGATATTTTAAAGACTAAATAATATTAAATATTTATGGATTAAAAAAGTGTTGTTATCTTACCATTTTTGTGCTGATTGTCAAGCGATTGTTTAGTAAGACTTATTTACTAGAAAAACAATATAAGTAACGACACATTACTCCTAGTTGCAACACATTTTCGGTGTTCTCAAAGCTGTACGACGTAATGAAAAAACAGAATATCTACACTGACATGGATATTCTGTTTGTTTGTATACAAGTGAGTATTTAGTCAGTCCATAAGTAACCATGGTAACGATATCTCTATGGCAATACCATAGAGTAATAAGCAATACATCGCAACCGTGAAAACCAAGGAAATAGAGTAATAATGAACTACGTAAAGAGATGGCACTCCCATGTTAACTCGGTGGTAAGGGAACAGCAGCGCTATCTGAATAAAGTGCTACGAACTAAAAAGATCGATGCAATATATCGATGGTCGTCGATGCGACATATCGATCGTCGTCGTCTGCTTTGTTTATATTTTCGTTTTCTTATTTTGTTTGCTAGACTTTCAATTTCAATGACTTTACCGGTTTGTTTAGATTAAGTGCGTTTGCCGCTAGTGCAAGTTGTTTCGCGAAATTCTGTACTGAGTGATTCATGTTGCGCTTAAAGCGATTGATAGAAAATAAATACGTAGATCTTTACATAAAAGCACTTAATAAAAATTAACTTAGTTAATTTTTATTAAGTGCTTTTATGTAAACATCTACGTATTTATTTTCCATCAATAGCTTTAAGCGCAACATGAATCACGCAGTACAGTATTTCGCGAAACAAATTACACTAGAACAACTTTCTGCAAACGTACTTTAGGTATTTTCCCACACTCAAATTAATTCCAACTCGTTATGGTTGTGTACACGTCGCGTCGTGACAGAAAATCAGGGGAAACGGAACGGGAAGTCAGCAAACCGTTATCGTCGTTCTGATTGGCTGAATCAGTGAAGAAGAAGAAAGTCATGTTTTTACAACGCCATCTGAATAAAGTGCATCGAACTAACCCGCTCCAATAAGCTTACCACTTGGCTCCATTTAAGTTTCAGACCGGTGCCAAGGAGGTCATAACATACTGGTAGTCTAAGTGGGTGTAAAGATGGCCACCGGTCTGACACTTAAATGGAGCCAAGTGGTAAGCTTAGTTAGTGGAGCGGGTTAGTTCGAAGTACTTTAGTTAGATGTCGTTGTAAAAACATGGTTTTCTTCTTCTTCACTGAATCAGCCAATCAAAACCACGATAACGATCAGCTAATTTCCTATTCCGTTTCCCCTGATTTTCTGTCACGACGCGACGTGTACACAACCATAACGAGTTGGAATTAATTTGAGTGTGGAAAAATAACTAAAGTACGTTTGCATAAAGTTGTTCTAGTGTAAGTTGTTTCGCGGAATACTGTACTACGTGATTCATTTGTGCTTAAAGTTATTGATAGAAACTAAATACGTAGATGTTTGCATAAAAGCACTTAATAAAAATTAACAAAATTAATTTTATTAAGTGCTTTTATGTAAACATCTACATATTTATTTTCTATCAATCGCTTTAAGCACAATATGAATCACTCAGTACAGTACGGTATTTCGCGAAACAACTTGCACTAGCGGCAAACGTACTTAATTTAATCTAAACAAATCGGTAGTCATTAAAATTGAAAGTCTAGCAAACAAAAGAAGAAAACGAAAATATAAACAAAGCAGACGTCGACGATCGATATGTCGCATCGACGACGATCGATATATCGCATCGATCTTTTTAGTTCGTATTACTTTTATCAGACAGCGCTACTGTTCCCTTACCACCGAGTTAACAAGGGAGTGCCAACTCTTTACGAAGTTCATTATCACTCTTTGGCTTCGCCGGCTCGGCGAGCAGGCAATAAATAGAGTTGCCAATGTTGTGTACATTATTTCACCACTGATTGTACAGCTAATGTAATAAATAATTAATCTAATAAATGTCATCAATTACTTCACATGGCATATTGGTAATTAAGGAGGCCTCAGAGGAAAAGGTCGGGAAGTGGTAAAAAACGCTAAGCAATTAATTGTTTTATAATGGTAAACGGCAGCAAAGCAAGCTTTACTTGCGTCCTGAGTGCACGCCGGTTCCGATTCCGATTCAGTTTCAGATTATCGGCGCCTGTTTAGGCTGAATCAGATTTTTTTTAGGTGGCCATAGTAGAGGCTTGAAAGGCTTCGCCGACTCGGCGAGCAGGCAATAGAGTTACCAACGCTGTGTACATTATTTCACCATTGATTGTACGGCTAATGTAATAAATACCTAATTTTATAAATGTCATTAATTACTTTACACGGCATATTGGTAATTTAGGAGGCCTCTGAGGAAAAGATCGGGGAGTGGTAAAAAAACACTGAGCAATTAATTGTTTTTATAATGGTAAACGGCAGCAAAGCAAGCTTAACAATATCAAAGATAATTTATGCTCGCAACTTCAACATAGTCAGGAGTCAGGATTTAATTTGTGTACTTTATCTCAAGTCTTTCTAGTTCATGGAAATCAACAAAAAATATATTGAGATAGTGCGACGAGCAGATAAGGAAACAACAATGGATTTACAAAAAATGGGAGGCGCGTATAAGGAATTTTTTAACTCTCATTTTAGCTGGGATTGATATAATAACCTATCATTTCAAATTTGACCTTTATTTCCTGTGACTTGAATCAGACCATTATACTTTATTTTAAATTTGAATAAGCTGTTTTATTTGTAAGAAAATTCTTATTTTGTCTTAACCACTTGGCCTACAGTCATTGAACATAAAAGAAGTATTGTATGAATGATCTTGCACAACTAGGTTGTTTTACTAACCTTCAACGCCGAACTCCAATGAAATTTCTTTCTAACATTTGTCTATTATATCTCTGTTTGAATATTCTATGAGTGTTTAATCCCAGATTCTTACAATATGAGTTACAATATGAGTTTACAGGTTTCTTACAATATGAGAGATTATAGCTGGTAAATCTATTAAACTGCTGAATTAATTAGGTTTCAAAATTAAATGTTACTTTTAAAATGGCGGCTGGAGCAATCGGAAACTGGAATCCGCAACTGGAATGAATAATACATTCCGGTGAGCAGGCACCTGCGCGCAAGCTCTGCTTCCGGCTGCCACAATGGCCACTTCCGTTAAAATACAAAGTGTCATTCCTGTCACCGAAAATCTGAAACTGAACCGAAATCGGAATCGGCGTGCACTCAGGACGTACCGTTACAGCAAAGATAATTTATGCTCGCAACTTCGACATAGTCAGGATTTAATTTGCGTACCCTATCTCAAGTCTTCCTAGTTTGTGGAAATCAACAAAAAATATATTAAGATAGTGCAAAGAGCAGATAAGGAAACAACAATAGATTTACAGAAAATTGGAGGCGCGTATAAGGAATATTTTAACTCTCATTTTAGCTGACTGATATAATAACCTATAATTTCAAATTTGACCTTTAGTTCCTGTGACTTTAAACAGACCATTATATACTTTCTTTTAAGTTTGAATAAGCTGCTTTGTTTGTAAGAAAATCCTTATTTTCTCTTATCCACTAGGCCTACAGTCATTGAACATAAAACAAGTATTGTATAAATGATCTTGCACAAATAGGTTGTTTCACTAACCTTAAACGCCGAGCTCCAATGACATTTCTTTCCAACATTTATGTACTATATCTCTGTTTGAATATTCTATGAGTATTTAATCCTAGATTGGTGAGTTTCTTACAATATGAGAGATTATAGCTGGTAAATCCATTAAACTGCTGAATTAATTAGATTTCAAAATTAAATATTGCTATTAAAAATGACGGCTGGAGCAATCGGAAACTTGAATCCGCAACCGGAATGAATAATAATACATTCCGGTGAGCAGGTACCTGCGCGCAAGCTCTGCTTCCGGCTGCCACAATGGCCACTTCCGTTAAAATACAAGTGTCATTCCTGTCGCCGAAAATCTGAATCTGAGTCGGAATCGGAACCAGCGTGCACTCAAGACGTACCTGTCTTCGACTGGTACTTCGAGTTCGACTCGTGTAAAACGGAACTGAATGTCTCATTTTCCTCAAGGGCGTTTGCCACTAGTGCAAGTTGTTTCGCGAAATACTATACTGAGTGATTCATATTGTGCTTAAAGCGATTGATAGAAAATAAATACATAAATGTTTTCATAAAAACACTTAATTAAAATTAATTAAATTAAATTTTATTAGGTGCCTTTATGTAAACATCTATGTATTTATTTTCTATCAATTAATTGCTTTAAGCACAATATGAATTACGCAGTACAGTATTTCGCGAAACAACTTGCACTAGTGGTAAACGCCCTTCATTGCCATCAGTCGATATTTATATCGACGATAATATCGGACCCTCAATATCGATATTCCGATAATATCTTATCAAAAATATCGATATATCGAAAAATATCGATATATTAGAAAAATTTCGTTAACAATTATTCGAATGCATACGTTATATATTACAACAGTTGGCAGCACACCTGTGACGTCCATTTGACGTAAAATTGTTCACGACATACTTTGAAGTATAATTTGAGATCGATAACTGTAAAATAAATTGATTTACTGCAAAAGACTCTTGATTCAAGTTGCCTAAATAAACAAGATAATTTTTTGAAATTCTTGTAGATAACCATATCTTCACAACAAAACAACAAATAAAAAAATTACTAAAACCCCTTTCTTGTAGCTAATAAGTTATTTTCAAATTGATATCTTCAATATTCACTTATCAAATAAGTAATATTAAATTACTACAAATGAAAGTGCAGAAGAGGTTAATCTGTATTTTATCGATGTATTATTCTTTAAAATTTGCTAAAATCGATAGTAACGATAATATCGAAGTAAAATATCGATGCTCCGATAATATCGTAAGTCTAATATCGATATAAAAATAACGATATATCGGATCAAAAATATCGATATATCCGATACATCGGATATCGATACCAAACACTGATTATTGCTATTGCGGTTCTATGCTATTGGATATTGAAGAAGGTACTTTGTTCCTCTACTCTGTACTGATTTGGATTTCGTCTTCTGTCATCAGAGTCATCATTATCAGATAGGAACTGAAATAATGTTAAAAGGTGTTAAAAATGTAATTTTAGTACTATCTGGCAAAGGTGGAGTGGGAAAGTCTACTGTCAGCGTACAACTGGCCTTAACGTTAAAAGAAGAAGGGTTCAAGGTAAGGTAGGCCTATGTAGACGGCTATAGAAATTAAAAACCAAAGTAGGCTATAGAAATAGAAAATAAAGTATGGGTTCGGTACTTGATAACCCAATAATTAATTTTAGGCTCAAGAATCGAGAACTTTTTTCATCACTAAAAAGTATTACAGCACTTGGGAAACCGTCATAGGCTATTGAATGGAGTCCAAAATCATCCCAAAAAATCTTAGGCTGAAACACTGTTAACTTACCAAATAAGTTTAATCTGAGGCTAACTTTAAAGATCAATTTTAACTTTTAAGATCGATAAAAAAATGTTGGATAATCAAAGGCCATTTCCTCAATGAAGGGCTTTTCCTGGTACGAGTTCCGCAAAAGATACACTCAGTTTATTTTGGGGCCATGGTGGGAACCGGGATTGTTTGGTGGGGAAGTCCTATCTATCAATAGCCGACACTGAAATTGGTTGAACATATCGATAGTGCTATCAAATGTAGATGCCGACAAAAAAAAAATGTAGAAATGTAGAAGTCGATACGATCAGCTATCCGATTACAATGTGACGGTTCTGTCAAGTGTAACATGTTGTTTCCGTCGCCTTAATCTGAACGTCAATGGCGAAGGTTATTAAGTTTATTAAGTGAAGGCTTTAAAAGTTTAATATTATTTTCAAATTTCTGGCTGTTTAGGTTATGTCAAGCGGTAGGGTTAGGTGACGGTCTCCGACCCATCCACCATTATCAGGTGTAGTACAAAGAGGTCTATTCCAGTGTTGTGGACAAATCACTGTCATTTACGCTTCTGTATATTTCAAATTTCTTTGAAGAATCTAATTTGTTACTTTTGTTGCGTAATTAGTACAATTTACATGCTTTTATTGATGTTGTCTACGGTGTAGTTATGATCTATTAACTACTGAGTAACGTTTAATTTTAGTTAATTTCCTTACATTCTGCTGGTGTCCATGTTTTCTAAAATCGCAAGTCATATGATACATGGAGCTGTTCCAAGTGAGGAAGTAACTGAACCATCTTTAAGCCTTGTGAATGCATGCAGTCTGGCTCATGGCCCGCTGAGTGAATATTGTGCACGTGGTTGCAACTCCTGTCGGTCAGCAGTGAAGGAAAGGGGGAACAAGTCTTGCCAACTCATAGTATATGCTTTAGCGAGTCGTTTTCAAGCGATGGGGCCTGTTATCCTGTATTGTGCTTTTTTACATAGTAAATAAAGATGATGGGATGTGCACCCTATAAACCGGTTCAGGTACATTGATGGGTAATACAAAAATTTTCCCCTCTGCAAATCTCCCGAATGCGCCTTTTGTAATTTTGTCTACGAACTTTTCTGGTGGAAAGTTCGTAGACAAAAAGATAGTCATCTTGAATAGATCACTCTGTTAAACACAGACTCTATATCAAATATGTAGACAGACAAACCAGACGAACAAATAGCCTCTGAACTAAAGTCGCTTAACTGTATAGTAACGTACACTTAGATAAGTTGAGCAGGATACCAGCCCTGACCACAGCCGCAGTGCATAAATAGACCCATTTGGCAGTTAAAAACTGCTCCGAGAGAAAAATCGTTGCGGTTTTAAACTACATGCGAGCGGAGTTGAAAACTGAAGCGAGAAAAAATTGCACCGCATGAATGGCTGCGACCATTACCACTCCCTTTTAACTTAATAGTGTTAAAAACCGTTCACTCTCCAGGCCCACAACTGAACTGCAAGCATAAGTAGGGCCAAATAAAATAAAATATGTCCATTACATATTGGTTATTGCTATTTTTGCTCATAGTGCTCTTATGCTGGATTTATATTTGAGGCGCCTCAGCAGGAGTGTAAACTTATTGGTAGCATAAAAATTATCCAATGAGAAATATTTTTGTAGTTGAAATCTGATGAAGGCCAAAAATCAAGATGCAATCAATTTAACTGCTCTCTTTGGGACTTAGCGTATGTTGATTGAATGTTTTATTTGTTTGGCTTGTTAAGCAATCGTATATTGAAGTTGCACTTTTTATTTTCAACAAAGATTGTAATCGGTTGAACAGGTGAGTTGGTCCGGTTAACTGCTGATTAATTTATATCTAATCTATTCAAATAACTTAAGGCCTATCTCGTAAAATTAAGTAAAAATAGTCATACTCAGGCTACCCTTAGTTAAAAAAATATGTAGGTTTAGAAAACACTATATGTGAACAAGGTATAGGCCTATATTATTTTATGTTTTTAAATGCTCTAATATCAACATGTTCAAAAATCAGGTGGAGATTTATCGTCATTCAGTTAATCAGCTTTCTTCATTCAGTGCCCCATAGTTACTTAAGCATTATTTGATTAATTAAACAGTACTTAGTGTTTCTGCAAAGGGCATGGCTGGGGTTTGACCCCAGCCATGGCGACTTCTATTCCATCATGATTGGTAACCCTTGCTTGCCTCTGTGACTATTGCAACTATGGTGTCTCTTGTTTTTGGATGGCTGCTCAGGCCTATTGCGATAAGGTGGTTGAACCTTAATTTAATAGGAAAAAACCCCTTTGTAAAATAATTAGAATATTTTTTGTAAGGTTAACTTAATTCTAAATTGATATAAGTGTCACACTCATTTAGTTACATTTCCTCTCACTTAATTTGTGATGAGGCTAAACTAATTAATAAAAATTACAGTTAAGCTTTAATTTGATGAACCTGAAAGGGTAGAACATAGTCATCACAAATGTATCAAAGCATATTTTATGTGTTTGCAAAGTTAAATCAGGTAAAATTCTGTTTTTACATTTTATAATTTAAAGAAGTCACCTTTTCAGTCAATTCCTCGGATTGCCACAGTCATGTTCTAAGGATTACTTCTGTTCACAGAAGTGGTACTCAAAATTAAAATGCATCTAGTGATGATGACTCCTCCTAGTACTTGGTTTTATTCCTGAGGGGATGTTAATATTATTAGCTTTTGTTTTGCAGCAAGAAGCTCAGTAATGGAGACTCCCGAAGTAGATCTGGAGAAGGAGGAAGAAGACATTTATTTGGAAGACAGTGAAATAATCAATCGAAAGAGATGGACAGAGTCAGAGACTCGCAAGTTGATAGCATTATATAAAGAAAATGAGAATTTATGGAACATCCAGTCAAAGAATTATAGGATAAAATTTTTTAAGAATAAATCCCTACAGAAAATAGCTAACGAATTTAAGGTAGGCGTAGGCATGATCTAAAGCTAATTTTTCTCAAATTAATTATTGTATAAAGAAAGATTAACCTATCTTTGGTACTTTTTGTGTTTTATCTTATTGAAAGTGCCACCAGCTTTAAGAAACTCTTTAGACATTGAGTCCCTGCCAGTTACCACAGGGGAGAATCAAACAGAGGTATCTTCTAATGTTGCGCTCAGTGTTTGTCGAGCGCTGCCCAGGGTGTGTCGAGGACTTAAGTTTACCATTTACTCCGCAAGAGAACAGCACCGTTGCTGCCCTCTCCTAATTTAACTTAACTGTAACTAGTAACTTAACTGTAACCGTAACTGGATTTAACTGTAAATAGTACTTGGGCGCAACAGAAGACCCATTTAAAAGCGACCTCTGTTTGATTCTTCTCTGTGCAGTTACTTCAATAAAGTATAAAACTCAAACGCATTAATTCTTGGTATCTATAAGCCCAAACTACCTGTAACTTTTGAGAAAACAATAAGTCTGACCCCCCATCAACCCTATACATAAATAAAAGGTCTCGGTGAGAAAATCATAGGAAAATAAGTTTTTTGATACAATTTTTCCTAAGGGCACAAATATAAAGAGAAGGGCTGATCAGCTTGAATGCATTTGTTTTTATATTTACAATTGACGTGTTTACTTTTTCCCAGTGAAACGGGAAACCATCTGCTAGTTCTTTCTTTTCATCTGCTAGTTATTATAAGGTGTAAATTCTGAGTTTTCAGTGGCTACTGAACTGATTTTCAAAATTTATATATCAGGGAGCTAAAAAAGTTGGTTTCTGCCCAATTTCTTAAGAACCTATGTCCTTCGGTCTCTGACACAAAAAACTTCATGTATACTGACGTATCCATAATTTCAGTAAAAGCCTAGATTTCAAATTAAAACATGTTTAACTTCTGTTGATCCAGATGAAAAAGTTTATGAATAATTTAATAAATTTTTAATGAAAACGTGATTGCAAGCGGAGCTTCATTAGTCAATGAGTAATGATATACAGGCACTCAAACAGTTCCCATGAGTTCGACTTAGGGGGAAGAAAACTTCAAAACTTAATAGCACGTACATTTGGGTCTTGAAGGCACACTTAATATTTTTCATGCTAAAATATTTTATAATTATTTAGTTATACATTGTGTAAAAAAGTCTGTCCCCCCTCTTTAATTTTTTTGTTTGTCAAGACAACTAATTAACCTTTAGGAAATGATACTAACTCAACCCAAATTATTTTATCATGTAACCAGACATTTTGAGTGTCCTCCAAAAATGGGGGATTTTGGGGGCAATTCAAAATTTTCAAATGTAAACCCCTTTTGAGTGACGCCTCATTTTAAAGAGCTTTAAAAAATAAGGCGAATGGTGGAAGTTGGAGGTCTCTAACGTGTTTATACCTGAATTGGCAGCTTGTCCAAGTTTTGAATACAACACATTCCTGAAACCTAGTATCCAAGACTTTTGGAGTTTTAATTTAACTAAAAACATAAATGAATCATGAAAAATGCTATTAAATTAAAAAAGTCTCTCTTGGTAATGTTTAAGACTTTGAGTGTCCCGCTAAAATGTGGGATTTTTTGGGTAACCAACTTCATTAATTTAACCATCTTTTGAGTGACCCCTCATTTTAAAGAGTTTTTCAAAACATAAAAACCTAAAAAAGCGCTTTAAAATAAGGTGTTACTTGAAAGAGATTTACAAAAGAAAAGTTTGAGTTGCCCCCAAAATCCTCAATGTTGCAGGACGCTTACAATTTTAAAAAATACAAAAAGAAGCCACTTTTTCATTTAATAATTTTTTTTCAATAGTCTTTTTAGTCCTTAAGCCACCAAAGATGAAATTAAAACTCTAAAAGTCTTAGACGCCAAGTTTCAAGAAGGAGTTGTATTGAAAATCTTTGACAAGCTGCCAATTTTGATAGAAACACGTTAGCGACCTCCAACCTCCACCATTCTCCATTTTTTTAAAGCTCTTTAAAATGAGGGGTCACTAAAAAGGGGTTTGCATTTCAAAATTTCGAGTTTCCCCCAAAATCCCCCATTTTCGTGGGACACTCAAAATCTTAAATATTACCAGAAGAGACCACTTTTCATTTAATAACATTTTTTCAAGGATCGTTCAGTTTTTAAGTCACCAAAAATGAAATTAAAATTCCTAAAGTCTTAGATGCCAGGTTTCAAGAATGTGTTGTATTCAAAACTTTGACAAGCTGCCAATTTGGATAGAAACACGTTAGAGGCCTCCAACTTCCACCATTCGCCTTCATTTTAAAGCTCTTTAAGATGAGGCGTCACTCAAAAGGGGTTAGCATTTGAAAATTTTGAGTTGCCTCCAAAATCCTCCATTTTGGGGGATACTCAAAATTTTTGGTAACGTCAAAAAGTAATTTGGTTTAAGAAAAAATTATTCCCCAAAGGTTAATTGTTTGTCTTAACAAACAAAAAAATTAAAGAGGGGGGACAGACTTTTTTTACACACCATATTTCTGTGGTTCATTTTTAGAATATCACTTATCTTGAAGTTTTTCACTCCAGACTGATCCTAGTGAGGTAGCACGGAAAATACGCAGTCTGCGAATCCATTTTCACAATGAAATAAAAAAAATGAAACAAAAAGCAATGAAAGAAGATTCAAATGAAATTTATATTTCAACTTGGTCTCACTTCTCAAGTTTATTATTCTTGAAACATCCGGATTTAACTGATGGGATTATGCAGGTAAAACTCCAATTTTTTGCTTGAAAAATTATTTTTTATTAGCCTATAGCACGAGGAGCACGACCACATGCTTTCTTGTATCGTGATTGTTGTGTATGCAAGTGGAAATGGACTTAAAATATCAAGAGTCATAGTCCAGCATCTGACAATGTTATCCATGTGTAAATTTTGTATAGAGAATTTATTTTGTCTAAAGAAGTGTTTTCCACTTGAGTGTCAAGCATGCAAGTGGTACGTTCTCTGGCGATGACCATTGACTTTAAAGCAGGAGGAGACTAACCATCCTTATGGATCCAGCTGTGCCTGTTTTTGTGTGAGCCAGGTTTGAAGTGGAAGTAGTTTGACTAAATCACTGGTAGGTAGTGCTGATGTAAATGATTTATTTCAGCTATTTATTCCAGTTTTCAAAACTTAATATGCTAGAAAATAAAGGGGGTTAATCTTATGATTGCTCTCTGAACACCATATTGTCAAAATATTCCCTTCTGATAGCGTAATCAATAGTGGATACTCAATTGGAGAATGCTGTAACTAAGTCCTCTTTCAAATCCTAGCTCACATAAAAGTTAGTACACTTTTTATAATGGCAATGTAATGTCTCCTCTTGATTTAAAGTCAATGCTTCTACTGATCCCTATTTATATACCTCTGCTTTCATTTGATTTCTTCAAATGCTGGCCTACAATGTTACAGGTCAGCGTTGAATTCAATTCGATTTAGATGCATTCTTGACACCCAAGCGCGAAACGCTTCTTTAAACATCTAATACGAAATAAATCAGTAAAATTCTCTTTATCTGTCTTGCACAAATAACACAGGTCCGGCTAAGATATTCTTGAATTAAAAACTTAGTAGAGGAAAGAGTGAAAACATTCAGGAGTTTAGTTAAGCATGGAAAGATATAGGACTTGTTACATATATTTTTTTACAAAAAGTTTGTGTTTTTTTGAGTCTTCAAATTTAATGAAGTTACCTTACTTTGGCAAAACAATTTGTTATTGTTTGCTGTTTTTTCAGAGTTTCTCACTAGATGACTCCGAACATATATCAGAGGAGCATGAAACATTTCATGATGAAGAGGTGATTGAAAGTAGTGATCAGTCAGAAAGGGGTGATCAGAAAAATTATCCTAAAAAGTGGTCAGACATGGAAATTCGCCGATTGATATCAGTATACAAAAAACATGAAATTTTATGGAACAGACAGTTAAAAGATTATTACAGTCGAAAGAAAAAAGTAGTTGCTATTAGAAATGTAGCAGATTTGTTGAGGGTATGTAATTGAATTTACTGTTGAGATTCGTTTTAGTCTAAAGTCGGTTGAGGTGATTTCCGTGTGTTTACACTCTTGATAGTTAACCTAGGTCCAACGTTACAGCGGACAGTGCGTATGACGGACTACGCATACGCACTGTCCACTGTAACGTTGGACCTAGGTTTCGGCTAGTTGCCATCTTCAGCTACTACAAGGTGAGTCGTAGCTGAAGATGGCAACTAGCCGAAACCTAGGTCCAACGGACAGTGCATATGACGGACTACGCTAGTTATCAAGGGTTCGTTTTAGTATCTGCTACCACTGAGATTTTCAAATATTTATAGTGCTGAAAATATTATTAAAACTAGTATTTTTGCCCTATTTATTTATTAACAGATACACCATTTTGGCAGAAAAAACATTCAGAGACATTGATTGTTAGTTAAAAAAAACAATGCGGAAAATGAAAAGGGACCTCAATTCGCTGGAGCAAATTCTTCAGTATAGGCATTTTAGTCAAATCGGGTCAAACATATCGATTCTTAGGTTTCGATTGAATATGATTCCTTAATCTTTTCTGCACATATTCATTCTATTATTTTAGCGATGAGAATCCGAGAAATATTGAAAAATAATCTGTTTCGCAGCTTATTATATGCATACGGAAAGGGGCCTCAAGCCGCATAAAAGGGAAATAACATCGTGGGTGACTCCAGGTCCCATTTTCCAAATTGTCCTGTACTGACAGAGTCTTAAGGGGCATCAACCCCCCCCCCCCTCAGAAGAATATTGTTGAGAGTCCAAAAATCACTGTCTAGACAATGTATGTATTTCTCTTTTATTCCTCGGTATTCTACCTTCCGACTTGAGATCCCTTTTCATTTCACTTTCTAATGTTTTTAAACAAAGAAATTGTAAGTGTATCACATCTGTTTTAGTTGAGACTTATAGGTTGCAGCTTTATTTTGATAACTAATTTAGTTCTTAAATATTAAAAATATTCTGTGAACATTTGAAGTTTTGGGCATTGATTTGATAAAATACCTGTTTTGACTACTTAAAATTCAAATGCCAACTACTCAAAAACAAATAATCATAGCACTATGAATTACATGTCAAATTTTTCGCTACTTAAAGCGAAAAATTTCAGGATGTCAATAAATCAAAACCGGAAAATTCCAACTTGAGGTCTCTTTTCACTTTCCGTATCACATATAATATAGTACAACAGCTTTAGTGCAATTAATTAATGTAAGTACCTAGTGGACAGAGCCTTGCTCAGTATTATTTCATGTTTACCAGTTCATCTAATTACTATAAAATATCTCACTGTCATAAAATTGATAAATTGAAACTTTTTCTTACCATCCAGTCATCTTCCCACTCGCTGTATTTTTCCTTGATGGCTGTAGATTGCAAACAGCTCTTGTTATTAAATCAATCATGTTTTAGCCACCTGATTGTTTGAATGCTAAGGATTGCTAAGGCCTGGTTTGCACGACAACCAGACAGCAGGACAGTAGAAAAAATTCTTTTGTTCTCTTTTATTTAGAGGTGTTAGTGTCCTACTGTCTGGTCGTCGTGCAAACCAGGCCTAAGGCAATTCTTCATTGTTATTATTACTTCATTTGTTTACTTTCCCTGCTTATTTAGTTGCTACCTTGGCAACTTCAAAGGCCAATTTAAAAATGTTATAAATTTAAATTTAATTTTCATAAGTTATTATAGTTTCTCTGGCCAAGTAATCTGCATAGAGCAAGTTTTTTAGTAATAAATTATTTCCAGACTAAAGGAAATCCTCGGTCCTCGATCCTTGCAAGTACGCACGCAAGATAATATTGCTCGTATAAGAGAGTAGGGTACAAAAGGACCAGTAAACAACTTGGTAAAATAAGTAAAGAGACGTTTTATTTGTATTTTGATTAGGATTTTTGCGGACATTTGCCATCACTGATTAGTAAAAAACAAATTGTTTTTTACTAATCAGTGATGGCAAATGTCCGCAAAAATCCTAATCAAAATATAAAATCACCATCACCAACAATGAATTTCAAACAAAGGACGTTTTATTTGATCGTGCATACTTACTGTTTGCGGGTATTCTGTGTGACAGTAGTGTAAGGTTTGCAAAAGACAGTGAAATCCGACCAGTAGGTTTGCAAAGTGTCTTAATCAACTACGGAAAACAACAGAAGTAATTTTGCGAATATCTTTACAAAATGAACAAAGTGCCCTAAAATTCAATCACGAGTATTTGCCAATCACGGGTAAATGGCAGGAATAATTTTTTTTTCACGAAGCATTAAATTTAGTTACTACTTTTATGTTATTAATTATTCGGCTTTATCTTAAATATTTGCTAATCAGAAATAGGTACTATTATGTCTTTCCTAATTTTTTTCTAACCAGAGCAAATTTAGATCATAAAACATGTGATAAAAACAAAAACAAGATTACTTTTGTTGTTCAGTAAAAAATAGTCAATAAAAAATGTTCTTTGTCAAAATTAATGTTTTTATCAATTGAAGGGGTCCCCCTTAAAATGTTCTGTGCGACAAAAATCTAGTTTTGAGAGATCAAGCATTGGTTACTATTTTTTTAAAGTCGGTACAGGTACCGCTTCTTGTCCAGATTGGAACTCGGTTCTCAGTACTGGTACCATCGGTACCTAGTGTTTGTTACAATGTGTTTTATGTTGTAATGTACATTCAAACCTACAGGAAATCTGCTGTATATTATAGTTCTATGATTTTTTAAAGTTTCATGTTTTGCATTGTAATGGTTCATTTTGGTTGCCATTGAAATAGGCCACAGAGAAGAAATAAGACAGATGTCGCATCTATTGTTGCGCTAAATATGTGTCGAGCAGTGCCGTAGAGTGGGAGAGGGGGGCGCCCGGAAGTCTATTGTCTCCCTTTTGTTTTACTTCCTGGTGTTAGGCAGTTACCCGCAACACTACTGCCATATGAATGCGACCTCTGCTTATTTCTTCTCTGTGAATAGGCCTAAAGAACAAATAATCGAGGAAAATAGTAAATACTTAATCTATTATATGAAACACTAACTGAGAAACACTTGTAACTAAATTAGTTATAAATAAATGAAAATAAAATAAAATAAAATAAATAAAAATTGTCAATAAATAAATAAATTTTTAATACCATATTCAAAACATCACAATGTAGCCTTAAATTTTTACTTTCCAAAAAGCATTTTAAAATGTTTTATGTGTTTTTTTTTTGGGGTTATAACTTTCTTAACGACTGGAGTTTGAAATGTTCTCTGACGGGCTGCTCTTCTGCTTTGAAAGAAAACATCAAGGAACGTAGTGGAATGTACAAAAATATAAAAGTAAAAGTACAAAAATGTAATGTTACATAATGCGATATGTCATTTTGCAAAAAATATTCAAAGTTGGCACTTAAAACATTATTCTCACCTCTTTTGGGGGCAATTTTCTAGGCTTTCGCTTCTTAGTTTTTGAAATATAGGGTAATCCACCATTTCTATATTCCTTCCTGGTATCATCCTTCCACTTTCCAATTTTGTCTTTTATTTTTGTTGACGCGATTTTGGATGCTTGGCAACAACCCATCGTGGGGGAGATGGTGGGGAGTCCCATCTTTCGACAAATAGAACGTAATTCTCCAGAAATCCCTGTAGTTCTGCTAACCGCACTAACTTTGACAGATGAAATTAGGGCTACTAACTCAAATATCTTCAAAACAAAATATACCATGGTGTGGCCCGTGTCCTATAGAACCTTTTTCACTGAATATCTCCATTTTTGAAATTCTATAGCTTAGAATATTTTACGGGGGACGCCTTCAATTGTATAAACTATCAGCGCATGCTATCTAGTCAGAGCCACTACATGTACGGTCCCAATTATTTTGGATTATCAGGACTTCAATTTATTGTAAAATAAGTATAGATAATGTTAACTTAGTTTTATGTTACTAACAAAAATAAGGACTACAATTTTAAAAATTTTCCTTCAATTCACATAAAACTATCTTGTATCAGGTAAAACCTGATGATGTAACACGGAAAATGCACAACTTAAGAACGCAGTTCTGCGCAGAACTCAGAAAAATTAAGGAAAAGGCAGGTGGTCAAGAACCTGTTTATGCCAACAATTCAACCTGGCCTTATTTCTCAAGCCTACTGTTTATAGCACATCCACAAACATTTCATGAACATGAGGTAAAATTGATCTGCTCGTATTATTTAAGTCAAAGCTTTTTTAGCCTACTACATATATGAAGTTTGAGAATTATTGAATGAATTTATTTATTTAATAACCATGAGATCTATACTGGTAAGTAAGTTTTCAGAGTCGTCATACTTCATGTTTATTTCATCTTCCACCTAAGCGAATGTTGTGTTAAGTGTGAATTCTTGATACTTTTTGAATCTTGGCGTTGCCCCACTTGCATCACAACTTCGACATGGTCATCAGGTTTTTAGTAGGCCATATATAGCATTTCCTCTATACTGTTGCTGGTCTTTGTAGATAATTAATCCCTTAACTTCATTAAAGTTCTTCAGACTGGGATCCTCGGTGATACATTGCTGGACTTGACTGTAAATTTGAACACTTGCTGCAATATGGGCTTTTGCTAGCCAATATAAGATTAATTCGGGGCAATAGATAGGAGCTGGCTCACTGCGGCAAGTGAAGTGTCTGCACATTCTCCCCTACTTGCCCCCTCCTGGCGTCACTGCGCGGACACGGCAGAGCAGCCCTCTGCTCCGCAGCATACATCTCGCTCATCTACACGCTCCTATACTCTTGTACAAATTTTATTTTTTGTTGAACCCAGAAACCAAAGAATAATGTAGACTAGCCTTCTTTATATCCAATACACAGTGGTCCTTTAATACACTTCTTCACAAAACATAGGTCCCACCGGACAGACTGCCATGCGTAACTAGCATGAATTTTAATTCGCAGCGTTTCACCGTCTGAAAAAGTTAGAGGAAATATAAAATTCTGAAACTTTACAGTAATGAAATTAACAACATAATCTTGCCAACGATTCCTAACTTGAGTAAAAAAGTCAATTATAAGTAGATTTAAAAAATTAAAAACTAACCATATTAAAATTTGCTTTTTTATTTAACATGAAAAAGTTGACCTGGGAAGAATTTTGTTATTATTTGGTCAGACGATTTTTGTCTGTGAGAAAGTTGTTGGCAAGGGTACAAATACAATTTTTTATATTTAATTTTTTTTATAAAATGCTTGGTTCAGCCTACAGGCGGCCTCAAAAGTGAGCGTTAAGATTTTTCAATTGCCGCCCGGACCACTCACCATGGTTGCCGCGGGGCTACAGACGTACGCTACAGCTCCAGATGATTAACTATCAAAAGGTGGTGTATTTCGCTTTTATGATTGTTAATGTCTTATATTAATAAATTTATTTTTACTGGCATCATAAGTAATGTTAACTTAGAAATTTTTAACTTAACCATAATAAAATCTCACAAGACGTCATAGAATCTGTGCCGGTGTGACTATAATAACAATGCAATAACTAGCATTAATAACTATAATAACTTAGCATTAATAATAATGTTATAGTTTTAGTTTAATACATTTTTAATCTTTATTATAACCAAACAAAATTTAGAGTACTCTAGAGTACACTGATAAGTAGCCTGCCTGTTTCTAGTGTTTTAATATTAAAAAATATTCGTCAAATTAAAATAAATACATTGATTGAAAATAACTCAAAACTATATTTCACAGTTACATTTATTGACCCAAGAATGTAATCATTTTAGTAAAATTACAATATGGCATATTGCCTTGTAATAAAAGCAACTTACAAAAAAAGTCAGTGGCTGCGGCCGTGGGAGCGCGAGCAAAGACGCGCGACTAAGGTTTACGGTAGTGCACTCGCTGAGGTTCGTTCGCGACTTTCAGCCGCCTCCTCCCACCACTCATCTGTTCCCGGCACCGCGGCCTGCCACATTCAACTCTGGCACACCATAGCCAGACTATATTATTTTTTGGTCGCTGGTTGAACCTTATATATTTGTATCTGCATAAATTGACGAATCTTAATAGTTTAAAAATCTTTTAGGTAAGTCTTGCCAATAATAAAAAATAAAAAAACTCAGTATTTTCATCTTTGTGACATAAAAAATTTAGTCGGCTACTTGTTTTATTTTTTGGTCAGGTAAGTTTCGTCTGCTTGGAAGTTATAGATGATGAAACAAATTTAAACTCTGTACAGTATTTAACCCTCGAGCAGGAGCACGCGGAGTTTTCCTCCGCACGTGTTTTTTATGTTAAAATAATCGGACATAATGGGTGTCGGCGGTCATGTCCGGCTCCGTACTTTACGCCCCTCAATCCAGGAATCTCCTAAAATTATTTATACCCCCACCCCCTTCCCTTGGTACCTCGTTTTTTGCAATTCAGAGATGCTGTCTCAGTTTACGGAGCACCCTCGCCCATTACACAGACAGTTTTACATATTTTTAAAATTCATAATAGCGAAGGATTTGTAATTATTTCATTTTTTGGACTTTTCCTTTCGCTTTCGAAAAAAAGAAGCGGAAGGAAAAGTCCAAAAATGTAAATAATAATTAATACATATTTTATACTAGAAAATTACTTACTATGTTTAATTGAAATAAATATTTCACCTATTAAGTTGAACAATTAATTGCATCGACGATGAAATATGATTCCCAATGATTGTATGAAATGTTTGTCAACATTTAAATACAATATTTCGTTACAAAACAAGTAAAATGGGTTAAATTTGTGCAATATAGTGTTGCGGAGTAAAACTCCGCATGCGCCCTCTCGCGTTTTGCCGGTGAAGCGCCCGCTCAAGGGTTATGGTTTTTTCTAGCTGATCTAGTTTTCTCAGAAAAACAGGGCAACAAAAGTTCAAACTCAAGGGCGTGGCCTGTCATTTCACAATTTAGCATTATGCATTAGCACAACGTGACTGCTTTAAAAAAAAAAAACTTAAAATAATATTTTTTGTCAATAATTATAAATACTTTTCGTGCCTTGTATATTAGAGGAGTATTGTTAATAACTATAATTTCAATTAAGCCTATCTTGAATTGTTGTATCTTCATGAATTGTTAAATAGATCTGCTTCATTTTTTCGAATTATTATTGGAAAACTGTATGAAATCACATGTGTATATAATCATAAGTGTCTCTAATAATGGAAACAGCTATGATTATTATTATAAAAGTGACCAAGAGATATTCACTGGTAGGTGGCAACACCGAAAAGGGTGTAAAATTAGTGAGGAAATTTGTTAACAACAGAAATTTTTGTTTACAATAACAAAGAACGTCGATAAAAAGACTATTGCACCATTATGGGATCTGTGCACTAATCGAACTAATGCACGTAACATGGGATCTTTACTATGTTACGTGGATGTAAATCATTTATCAAAATACATTTTGAATTGATTCAAACTTTACGACCACTAAAAACATGTTTTAGTTTTAACGTTTGCATGCGTACTGAATTATTCTATAAATTGTTTATTATTTCATTATGATTAGGTAAATTTATGTATTTCTCAATTGATTGTATATTTTTTAATTAGCCCAACAAATTGAGGGGAAGAATATATTTTTGTTGTTTGAGACAGGTAGAACTTTTAAGGTACGAAAATAAGCCAAGAGAACTATTTCCTTGGTTTGTGCAGAAGCGATTTAACTTTTTTCAAATTTAATACATAATTCGGATTGGACTATTGAATGGATTAATCAAAAAAGACATCCGAAAAAGCGAGCTGAAAATGAACAAGTGGTTAAATTCAGCAGTTTAAGGAAGGCAGAAGGTTTCACTACTTATTATCACTTTTTACTTCATGAAAATTATTCCTAAACAAGACATCAGAAGTATATATAATTGCTAAAACAATGTACTTTTATATTATTAAATTGTCTCGTGACTATGCAGGGCATTAAACCAGTGAAACGATGTGCTGCACTCTAAAGTTTGAACATTGTCGCTCTGTTCAACCTGGTTTTTATGATAAAGCGAGACCAGGTAGAAAGAAAGTGAAAATACAAAGTTTAAAGCTCATTTCATCAGCCTTAGTGCAAACAAAACTTACCTGACCAAAAAGTTAAAAAAATAGTAGCTGATTTTTACTCTGTTAGATTCATCAATTTATGTAGATTATAAATATATTAGGTTCGACGAAAAGTATTTTTGTACCATAGGGGCCTGGGAACGAGTAAAATGTATGTTGCGTAGCAGCGGGCCACTCTGCTGTTTCTGAAGAGGGGAAGTAGGGAAGAAGTGGGTCCAAGGAAGTAACGGAAATTTTGAAGGCCTGATCCCTGATCGGTCTGTCGATGGAAATTTCTGTCCTCTATAGCCCTGGGATTAATCTGTGGAACATGCAAATTATTTGGCTGTTTTTGTGTCACGATCTGAGGTATTGGCTATAAAGGCATCAAAATGTTTTCTTACAAGCGGAGAGATTCCAAAATAAACAATGATGGGAGAATGAAAAAAACCAACAGTGGGTTAGGCACTCTACTTCACTCATTCTCTTTACAAAGCGCTTCTGTAGCAGAAAGACCTTTTCATCAATGTCACTTCTACCCTTCAATATGATATGACACTATGGTAGCATTAATAAAAAGTGGCTTCTCTGTTAAACCTTTCGTAGGATGTTTTTGTAACAAAATTCTATTTTTAGAATGTGTATGGCCTTCATCGTATCATTGAGGAGACACAATAAACTGCCTGACAAACTTTATTAAACCGAATTGGCTTTTGGTGAGAATTTATTATTGTCATATTTATTACTGTACAAAAGTTAAAAGTCTCAAAAATAAAATCTAAAAAGTTTTTCAAGACTTGGTTTCATAGATGTAAGGCCTGAACTTGATGAGGGTCCGCTCTTCAGATCACGGGGACTACCTTAGATGTTTTAAGTTTGCTTGGGTAACAGCCATTCTCAAAAGATCTGTTAATGATATAAGCAAGTGTAGCAAAGGCGTTATGAGGGGGCTAAAGGCATTTTGGTGTCGCCCTCATGGGAGAGATCTGTACTAATACAGGGTGTCTACCAGTCGGGAATTCGAGAAAATTCGGGAAAATGTCGGAGATTGTGTTAGGTCGGGAATAGTCGGGAAAAAGTAATGAATTTCAACATTTGGTCGGGAAATTCGAATTTGGCTATAAAAAAAAACGAAATAGCGGTTTTCTTCGTTATTGTCATTGTCTCGGCCGGCAAATCTCGAACGAATTGCGGCAGACAAATTTTTGCTATATTACGACCAGAAAATCTATCGCTTATTCCGCTGCCGCAAGTTTCTCAGTCCTAATACAGCTGTAAAAACGCTCGCTTATTTCGCGGCCGACAAGTCCCTCACTCTTTACGCGGCTGTCAAGTTGGGAATTTTTTTTAAATTGTTGGGAAAAGTCGGGAAAAAGTCGGGAATTTCTATATGAAATTTGGTAGACACCCTGTAATATTACTCTGTGATGATAATGGGAAAAGATATTGTGACGTAGTAAATAGTTATTTACTAGTTAGTTCTCAAATTTTCCACGTGTAATGTCTAAAATATAACTTCAGAGGCTGATATAATGTCATCGCTCATTTACAGAAGTGTGCAAACAGTGATGAATGTTGTAAATATTCCTCCTGCGGGGTTGGCGATCAGCGCATGTTCACGCAGTTGCAAATCACACCAATATGTTTTAATTTAGGGAAAATAATTTTATTGAAACTTGAAGAAAAATGAATTGAACACTAGTTTTGGGAAGTACATTTTTCATTTTCTTTATACATTCCGAGTTATTTTGCTCAAAATATCAACTAGCTAAAACCCACTATTTTAACTCGGATGCCAATTACTTGTTTATTTTTCTACAATATCAGAAAAATAAAAATTGTATATTGTGAGAAATTTATTTATTTTCATTTTGATATGTGGCCTAATGTCGTATGTTGAACAATAACATCAGGATATGGTCCTGCATGATGTTGTAACCCGTGAAAATCACGTCAACACCCTCGGGTGCAGGAATGCATTCTGACTATAATTTTCAGTAAAAGATCAACACGTTATATATAAAATTAAAGAGGAGAAAAAATCCTACAAAATATTACCATTTGTTTTCACAATTCTACAAAAAATTAAAGGTAATCAGCCTCTGAATTTTCATAATAGAATTTACCTACCTAAGAATCACGTAAAAATCATCGTCTGAACTTAAGGTGTCCTCAATCTTTTAGTTTCCTTACAAGTGTTGACGCAAATGGTAATATTTTTTAGGATTTTTTCTCCTCTTTAATATTATGTACAGCATTTTTATTTTCGATCGAAAATTATTGTCAGATTGCGTTCCTGCACACAAGGGCGTTGTAGTGATTTTCACGGGTTAAAACATCACGTGAAACCATATCCTAACGTTATTTTTCAACATGCGACAATAGGCCACGTATCACAATGAAATTAAATAAATTTCTCACAATAATTTTCATTTTTCCGATATCATAAAAAATAAAAGAGTAATTGGCGTCCGGGTTCGAATAGTGGGTGGGCTTTAGCTAGTTGGTACTTTGAGCTAAAATAACTCGGAATCTAATCAGAAAATGAAAAATGTACTTCAAGAACTTAGTGTTGGTTTTATTTTTCTTCAATATACATTAAAATTATTTTGTCCAAATTAAAATATATTGCCGTAATTTGCGACCGCGTGAAAGTTTACACGTGCTGATTGCCAACCCCGCAGAGGAATATTTACTACATTCATCACTGTTTGGGCACTTTGGTCCAGACAATCTGTTCCTAAAAAGAGGCGATAGGGGAAAAAAATTAGGAGAAGGCTGAATTTTTCACCATCGAGTACTACCATACAGACAAGCTTCTAGCCAAAAGTCCCCACCCCTACCCCTTTTGCTTCCCCCCCCCTACAGCCCATTATTGTTCTTTAAGTTTAGAAAATACAGTATTTTGTAAAAATGACTATATCTCAGAAACCATTTTAGATACCTTTACATTATGTTTTTTTTTTGGATTCCTCATAAAAAGCTCTTAAAATAGTGTCATATAGTGATTTATGATTAATTTACTCCTGCTACGTCTATTTTCCTGATTTAATGAAAAAAAGCATTTTCCTTCATTTTTAACCTAAAATATTTATATATCGCTTAATAATAGTACTCAAATCACTTCCATTAGAAAGCTGTTTTGCACTAAATATTTTCCCCTGTTTATAAGCTTTAAAATGATATCATACTTGACTAAATTTTCTCACATACTGCCCTGCTAATACTATTTGAAACGCATTTTACAGCGCCTGCCGCGACTGCGCGCTACGCCGCCGAAGTTCATTCAAGCTGGGGTTTAAGGGGGAACAAACTAGGAAAAAGCTATATTTTTTACCACCGAATACTACTGTATAGACAAGCTTCTAGCCATAAGTCCCCACCCCTACCCCCCTTGCTTCCCCCCCTAAAGCCCCCCCATATTTTCCATGTCTAATAAATGCAGTACTTTGCTAAGCTGCTTATATCTCAGAAACCATTTGAGATATCTCTTATATTTTGTTGTTTTCAGATTTTTCATAAACTACTCTAAAAATAATGTCATTAGTGTTTTACAATTAATTTACTACTTCTGTGTCTTTTTTCTTGATTAAATTTGTAAAAAGCATTTCTCTTCATTTAACTAAATATATTTATATTTGCCTAATAACAAGGCTCAAATCACTTCCGTTATGAATCTTTTTTGCACTAAATATTTTCTCCTGTTTATAAGCTTTAAAATTACACAATACTTGACTTGCTTTTTTCACATTCTGTATGTATTGCCCTGCTAATACAAGTAAAACATGTTTTACGGCGCCTGCCGCAGCTGCGCGCTACGCCGGGGTTTTAAGGGGAGGGGAAAGTAAGAAAAAGCTGACTACTACCGTATAGACAAGCTTCTGACTACCGTATAGACAAGGTTCTGACCAAAAGTCCCCTCCCCTACCCCTCTTGCTTCTCCCCCTACAGCCAACCCCATATTTTCCAAGTCTAATAAATGCATGCTAAATAGTCCAGGCGTCGAAAAGGTAAAGAGGGAATTTTTTGGAACACAATTTTTACACTTTGCAGCTTTGTTTGGACTATTTAGGAGGTGAACATATCAAAAGTCCCCGTCCGAGGCCCTTGAGCGGCAGGAGCGAGGGGGGTCTGAAGGTACCATTTTTAGGTTTTTTCCTAAATATCTTGAAAACGATAAACTTTTAGTATTCCTTATTAAATTTGAAAATTAAAGAAAATTAAATTTCCTGTAGAAAAAGTATATGATATTTCTACTTTGGTTCAACCATTTGCTAGGTAAGCACTAATTTTATTAATATTTAAACATATTTGACGCCATTCTACATTTGTATAACTTGTATTCTAACAATTTGTACAAATTTAATGAATAAAGGTTATTTGAATTTGAATTGAATTTCAACATTATCCCTTCCATAAGAAATAAATGTAAACTTGTGGGTAACATACATGCCCAATGGGGCAACGCGTTTTCACCTAAAGGAAAATGAAAAGCATTCAGGAAATATTGACAAAATTCCGCGTAATTTGACACCTCAATCATAAAAATTGGTCTAAAATGAAGGTGTTGGTGAGCTCACAAAAAACGTTATTTTCAAGGAATCATTACAAATACATAATAATTCCTTGAAAATAACGTTTTTGTAAGCTCTCAAACACCTTAATTTTGGACCAATTTTTTGATTGAGGTGTCAAATTACCCAAAATTTTGTCAATATTTCCTGAATGCTGTTCATTTTCTTTTAGGTGAAAAAAGCGCAGCCTCATTGGGCATGTATGTTACCCATAAATGTACATGTATTTCTTTTGGAAGGGATATTTGTTTAACCATTAGTAAAATAGTGCTTACCTACCAAACGATTGGACCGAATAGACATATTATATACTTTTCTTATAGCAAATTTAATTTTCTTTAATTTTCAAATTTAATAGGGAATACTAAAAGTTGATCGTTTTTCAAGATGTTTAGGAAAAACCAAAAAATGGTACCTTCAGAACTCCCTCCCACACTCCGCTCAAGGGCTACGGACGGGGACTTTTGATATGTTCACCTCCTAACTAGTCCAAACAAAGCTGCAAAGTCAAAAATTGTGTTCCAAAAAATTCCCTCTATACCTTTTCGTTGTCTGGACTATTTAGCAAAATACTGCATTTATTAGACACTGCAATCAATAGACTAGGAAAGTATGGGATTGGCTGTAGGGGGGGAAGCAGGAGGGGTAGGGGTGGGGACTTTTGGCTAGAAGCTTGTCTATGCGGTAGTAGTCGATGGTGAAAAATTCAGCTTTTTCTTATTTTCCCTTCCCCATAAAACCCCGTAAAACCGTAAAAAAATTCAGGCGTTGTAAAACATGTTTTACTTGTATCAGGAAGGCAATATGTGAGAAAAGCAAGCCAAGTATGATATCATTGTAAAGCTTATACTCAGGAGAAAATTTTCAGTACAAAACAGATTCATAACAGAAGTTATTTGAGCCTTGTTATTAGGCAAAATATATAGTTATTTGTGCATCTAGGGACTAAAGTGCAACTTTTTCTCCCTGAGGGAAACTGTTGTCGCCCGATGGCGGAGCCGAGGGCGATGATTTCTCGAGGAAGAAAAAGTACTTTAGTCCGTGATGCACACAAAATTTTTCCTCCACCAACACCATTAACAATAACTAAGTATAACACTGTAACTTTACCTTCAGATGATCCTTTGCTTCAACAAACTGCATTACAATCACATAGCCTATATAAATAAATAATGCAAGGTATTTAGACTTTAATTTTAACCATTTCATTCACACTCTTCTTTAAAAATACTCAAGGCCTAACTTATTTGTTCACAAATATGCAGGAATATAGCCTAAACTACAGCAAACTCAAAATGGATACGCTGTCCTGTAGACAGCGGAAATGGACGCTCGGATGCTGTGACACTCTCTTCAACATAGAGAAACAAATGAAAATCGACAGTGTTGCCATATTTTTTCACTATCCACCGCGGCGTTGCCGGATTTCTCCCCATGTATTTCTTATGAGATTACTTTTAGTCCCGTGGGACTAAAAGTAAGTAAGTAAATTCCATGGAGTATAAACTAGTACTTTAGTATTCTATTCCAGGGACTAAAAGACGACTGTAGATAGTAGGTGGAGGAAAAATATATTTGGTTAAAAATGAAGGAAAATGTTTTTTTCAAAATTAAACCCTAAAATAGACATAAAAGGAGTAAATTAATCGTAAAACACTAAATAACATTATTTTTAGATTAGTTTATGAGAAATCCAAAAACATCAAAATATAAGAGATATCTCAAATAGTTTATAAGATTTAAGCAGTTTAGCAAAACACTGCAATCAATGGACTTGGAAAATATGGGGGGTGGCTGTAGGGGGAAGCAGGGGGGGTAGGAGTGGGGACTTTTGGCTAGAAGCTTGTCTATATGGTAGTAGTCGATGGGAACAAATTCAGCCTTCTCCTAATTTTTTTTCCCCTAAAAACCCCAGATTGACTCGACTACTTATATGAATGAGGGACAATATAATATCAGTCTCTGAAGTTAAATTTTAGTCATAAAAAGTGGAAAAAGGACGTTTTATGATAGTTAAGATCATAATTTTTAGTAAAACTAGTTATTTACTACGTCACACGACCTTTCCCCATTATCATCTCGGAGTAATATTAGTACATATCTCTCCCACGAGGGCGACACCAAATTGCCTTAAGCCCCCTCTTAATTCAGTATGTTTTAATGAGGCTACAGGAAGCTTAATCAATTCCTGAGCTTTCCTTTGAGTGAAATGACACGACTCTTAATTTTGGTGGCTGAGGTGGGTGTAAGCTCAAATTTACCATTCTCAAATCAGCTGATTTATCAGGAGTAGAATTTTATTTGGGGGATTATTATTATTCATAGTCCTACTTTTGAAAGAACTAGGTATATTTTCTAGTGAAAAAGGAAAATTTTACCACCTTAGAGATATGAAATTTTAATATGTTACAAAAGGTAGCAATTCAAGGATTGTTTTACTTTGCTTGTGCAATGTTATAGTTGGAGTCAACATAAATGGCGAGCCAAGGTCTAGTTTTTAAACAGGTCAGTTGATATTTAAACATTATATCAAAAGGAGCTTAGAATCAACTATCCTGCTAAATAAGCTTGACCTTGACCTGCTGTTTCTATCAATGCCAACCGTAGAAACTTTGTCTATTTTTTTCAGTTTCAAACATAAAATATTTCTTGAAACATTAGCTTTACATGATTTTATAGGATTATGTTACATTTCATTACATCACTGAAAGAATTTTTCACAATTAATTTTCCCAATATATTGAACAAAACAACATCTTATCTATTTTTCAATCTGGTTTCCACCCCAACTATAGTACTGCCACTGCCCTCCTGAAAATAACTGACGACATTTGTCTTGCAATGGATAGTAAGCAGGCAACCATTCTAAATCTTTTTGACTTTTCAAAGGCATTCGACTGCGTTTATCACCCACTTCTTTCCTTCAAGTTACATAGAGCTGGGTTTTCTGATGGTTGTACCGACTGGGTTGAGTCCTATCTATCAGATCGCCGGCAGTGTGTCAGTTTCTCCAGTTGGAAACCTGTTACTTGGGGTGTGCCCCAGGGATCTGTCCTTGGGCCACTTCTTTTTTCACTGTACATTAAAGACATCACTGACCACATCAACTACTCACATTTTCACCTTTACGCTGACGACTGACAAATTTACGCCCACTTTTCAATCGACAACATGGATACAACTGTTGTTCAAATGAATACTGACATTGACTCAATTACTTACTGGGCAAAGCAAAACGGCCTCTAACTTAATGGTAATAAAACTCAAGCGCTTGTTGTTGGCTACCCTAGACTTTTTACTAAAATAAACTTACTCACTGCCCCTAAACTAAAATTTGATGGAAATGATCTTGAATACTGTGACAAAGTGAAAAACTGGGGACTTATTATGAATAAACACGTGAAATGGACTGACCAAGTTAACGCTACTTGCAATAGTGTTTTTGCCGCCATACACAGTTTAAAACGTTTTGCCCTTTACCTTCCACTTAACGTTAAGACTATGCTGGTCAAAACTCTAGTACTGACTCACTTCAATTACTGTGATTTGGTGATCAATGACATGACTGTGGAGCTCTCTAACAGACTTCAACGTGCACAAAATTATTGTATTCAGTTAATTTTTGGTCTAAGGCGCAGTGATCATGTTTCTCAATTTTTCAACCAACTCTCACTATTGAACCTTAAAGATCTTCGTGAGTTTCACACTCTTCGCTTGTTACACTCTATCTTGAACTCCAAAGTTCGTAGATATCTCTCTGACAACTTTCTTTTCATGTCTGATATTAGTGCTCGCACTACTCATAGAGGCTCTCATCTTTTAACAATTCCTATCCACAGAACTGCCACATTTAATAAATCCTTTCTAGTTTCTGCATCACGACTGTGGAATTCACTTCCTGATCGAATAAAAAAAGATAAGCGTGCTCGGTTCAGGGCGGAGGTAAAACATCTCTTGATTTTGCGGCACAGGCGGTGATGCTTTTGGCTTCGGTGTGGCGGGTCCTGGGCGACATGGGTAATTGTGAGCGTGTGTGGTAAAAAAAAAATACCTAAATGATTTTAGATTTTAGTCTATATTACTTTGTATGTTTGTCGTTAATAATATCATAATGAGTACTGTATACTGCATTAGTAATTTTGTATAATTTTATATATTTTCTCCTCATGCAATAACTATAATTATTTTATATTGTGTATTTTTGTTAGAGGTTAAGTGGTAGAGAGGACTTGCAAGTCCTAACTTCGCCTCTTAAATAAAGACTTTGTTCATTTCATTATTAGGAAATAAGAATACTTTCATTCTCCATGAATTTGTTTAATTTTTTCAGGAGGTGACAAACAAATTAGAAGAAGACCATTGTTATAGTGACATAGTAACTTTAGAAGAAACATGTAATGAGTCTGACACAATCCATTTGCCTGCTGACGTATCAACCCCTTCAAAGATGTCCTTACGTCCAAAACCTTTAAAGAAAAGGAAAAAAGAAGTGACTCATGATGCCTCGCCTTATGTTGTGCCGCAACAACTTAAAGGACGAGAAGAAGCAACGTTTGGAGAGTTTGTTGCCTCTGAACTCAGGCAACTCCAGAATCCAACTAATAAAAGGAAATTAAAGAAGATAATCATGGAGGCCATATCAAACGTTGCAGAGGCAGATGCCATGGGAAATGTATATGAGGCAACAATTTGAAAGGAATAAATATTGAATCATTGGGATTCTCAATAAGTTATTGTTAAAACAATGGATTTGTACAGTTATTGCAGTATTGCAATTAAGTGTAATTTATTTTGGCATGATATTGTGTGTAAAATAAAACTAGTTTTTATCTAGTTTGTAATGTTTATTGACAACCCTTATTTAATCAGCAAAAAATGTAGTTAATGCTTTTTACCTCTAAAATAATAATAAATGGTAAAATAATAAATAAACAATAATAAACTATGCTAAAGCAATCACCTGAAAAAGTCACCTAACTCGTGTAGCATTTGTTTACTGACTCGGACCTTGATTTCTATGGTCAAGTTGGCGGGTGAATTTGATGGGCAGATTGCTATTTGCCCGTTGTAATCATTTACGGTGGATTGAGTAGTGAGCAATTTGCAAAAGTGATCGAATTGCAGTGAAAAGTGGTAAGCCGAGTATAGCATCTAATGCTCCCTGGGAGGAAACTAGCGAATGATTTGAAATGCTGCCAGTACTCTAGTAAGTGTTTCAGTTACAAATGCTATTGGGCTAACCCCCAAAAATTGCATTTTCGGGACAGGATCAAGAAAATGTGTGGCCTGCTAATAAAAGTTAAGAAGTAAGAAAGGAAATTTTAACTATGGTTTATGGGCGTAATCTTAATTAACATTAATATCCAGGTTGTTTTCTTCTGTTATTTAGCCAATTTACATTTAATTAAGTAACATTAATTTTACTACCAACTGTTTGCTTGACATCAACTACTTTTCTGTCACTGAGAGGCCCAAAACAAGGACTTCAACCAGTCCCATTGTCAATTTCTGAGATATCAACAGAAAAATGTCTTTTTAATACCATTTGACTTAAAATTGTCGCCGCTTGAAATATTTGTTGTGCACTATGTTTCTGACTAGAGCTCTTAATTTAGGATAATAGGACAGAAAGTGTTGTGTCATAAATATTACTTACACATTCTTAGTGCAAGAGTTGTTAAAAATTCTAAACAAATTGAGAATAGTTTTTTTTATTTAAAACAAAATAATATTTCTTTTATTGTGCCATATGTCGTATCTATTTAAAATAAATGGTTTTTGAAATCTGACACATACTTTTTCCCATTTTCCATCATTAAAATAATGGCTTAGAATTTCGAACCTTAATTTGTATAGCTAAGGTTATATTTTGTGAAGTGCTCAAAGCTTTATATACTGTCAAAGTCATTTTGAGGTTGTAGTTACCCTTAAAAAATTAATATTTGAAGATATTTAGTACGTACCTACAAAGTTTCATCAAAAACTGTTAATAAATAAGGGGGAGAAACCATCATTTTTTAGCTTGCACCCCATAACAATAACATTAGACAAAGTACTTTGTTTACCGCGAAATGAACAAATATATTTTCTCCATAAGCGGTACTAATAATAATGCAGGGTGTCTATCTACTAGACCTATAAATCCTCCAAACGTCCACCCTTTGAAAAAAAATATCCTCCAAAAGTCTTTTTGAAAAAAGGTCCTACAAAAGTCCTCTTTTAGACCTGAAGATCATCCAATTTTCCCAGTTTTTCAATAAAAAGTCGTGACATAGATGAAGTCGTCTGTGGTCGTGATGTAAAGAAGTATATATTTGTGTATTTGTTAAACTTTTGGGATGTTACAAATATACCACTGTGAAACAAATTTTGGTGCCATTGATACGTTTTTAACTTTACTATTTTTGTTTAACTACTCCATGCTAAGAAAAGACACCAGGTCCTCCAAATTCTGCAGAGTCCACCAAAAGTCCTTTT
This sequence comes from Flexamia atlantica, assembly GCA_035578135.1. NCBI lineage: Eukaryota > Metazoa > Arthropoda > Insecta > Hemiptera > Cicadellidae > Flexamia > Flexamia atlantica. The sequence goes on from JAQJVK010000001.1 coordinate 32,887,779, forward strand.
TACTGCATTTGATTTGGGTTCCACCTTTTGAAAAAAAAGACCCTCCAAAAGTCTTTTTGAAAAAAGGTCCTACAAAAGTCCTCTTTTAGACTTGAAGATCATCCAATTTTCCCAGTTTTCCATTAAAAAGTTGTGACACAGATGAAGTCTGTGGTCGTGATGTAAAAAAGTATATATTTGTGTATTTGTTAAACTTTTGGGATGTTACAAGTATACCACTGTGAAACACATTTTGGTGCCATTAATAAGTTTTTAACTTTACTATTTTTGTTTAAGTACACCATGCTAAGAAAAGACACCAGGTCCTCCAAATTCTGCAGAGTCCACTAAAAGTCCTTTTTACTGCATTTGATTTGGTAGACACCCTGATTTTAGACCCAAAAACCCCTAATTTTGGATGTCTTGCCTATCTAAAATGGGGATTGGGGCTTCTAGTTTACTCCATCCAACTAACCAGCCAACAAGACCATAGAAAATAATATCTTTACCGAATTTAAAGAAAATCAGATATTTATTGAAACTGTTAAGAGTGCAAAATACATTTTAGACAATGCACTGCATTTTAAGTTAGCATTTTTGTTCATAAATCGGTTATTTTTTGTGCTATAACAGTAGGTGAGGGTTCAAAACTGTAGTATTTTTATTTTCTATATTAAAATCAGTGATAAATTTTCATTTGGGTTTTATATTACCCATTTTTGGTCCCAAAACCCCCAAATGTTTTGCATCTATTTCCTAAAAGTTGGGGGTTCCAATTTTTTGCCCAAAAAACTTTTTTGAGATGTCATAGAAAGGAATGTACCTCCTAGAAAAACAGAAAGCTAAAAAGAAGAAAATTAGACCAAAATAGAAAGAATAGAATCGAAGAAAATTGGACAAAAATTGTGATCGCTACTGTGTATACATAGTTGTATCAAGTTTTCAACGGATGGTGTTTTTGGCATCTGGTTACCTCAAAATACAAATTTATCATGCATGGTCTCATGCCTCAAAGCCACCAAACGGGTGATGCCAATAACTCACTATTCCATAGAATATTTGCAAACAAGAGTATACGTCGCGTCAAAAAACTAGGCCCAGCCTGTCCATAAGATTAATGTTAATTTTAACACTGCCTCAATGGATAGCCTGGGTCAAGTTATTTGACTTGGACTGTTGATGTCCCAGCTCAGAGGCTAAAGTGTCATCTGAGCCTCTAAAACCAGGCTCACACCTGTGATTTCTTCCATCTTCCATCTTGCGTGATTTGTATCTGTAGATTTTTTATACAATTTTAGGGACAATATGTGATTGTGGGTTTAAAGGTAACCAAATCTTCAAACAGACAAAATGGGACTCGAAACTCTGGGAAGCATAAGCACAGGGGTTTTCCTCCGGGAATAAAATGATGGAGAAATTTACTCTAGGAATAAAAGAAAATAACTTTGGGATATTTCTTATGTTCAGAAATGATATGCCCTGAACTATTTGTAGAAGGTAAGCAAAGAATCACTTAATAGTGCCAAGCAACGCGGGAAGCGACCGACAAATTAAAGGAAAATGCAACAGTTTCACCTTTAAACAAAGGAGAACAATTTTTTTTCTATAGTCCTACTGTATGGTGGTTTGGAAACCAGGCTTTAGATTTTTCCCCTCCAGACTTTTTCAGTGAGTAGAAATCCCTCTGCAGCCATTTGGGGAAATAACCTTTTTTAAGTTCCTGTTGTCTTATTGTGTACCCAGTTTGAGTGGAAGGATGTTGAAAGTATAACCCAGGTGAAGGTAGGTTTTTCTTCATTAGCAATTTGATGATGTTGGGGAGGCCTAGTGAGGGTGTCTATACCAATCCTCCCAAGTTCTCTAAAAACCCTCCTTTTGACCTTAGGGTCCTCTAATTTTTCCAATTTAAAGAATTGTGATTAAAAAAATATATTTTAATTGGACTTTTTATTAAGATGTTAAAAATATGCTGTCGTGAAATAAAAATTTTGATGCCATTCTATGTTGTTAACTTGACAAGTTTCCGAGAGAAATCTTGAGTTTATTAGTATATCATATTATGAATCAATTGCTTTATATCATAATTTTTAGTGTTTTTCAATGATATTTTTCATAAACAACATCAAGCCAAGAAATGTTGCTGGGTCCTCCAAAATTTGGGTCTTTTAATGGTTGTTCAAAAGTACTCCTTTTTACTGCCTTTGATGAGGTAGACTAGAGAAGGCTATGGATAGACACCCTGTAATCCCGGATGCAAAATAATAATTTAAAATACTGTACCATTAAATTTTTAAAGCCATATTTAATGTTTGCCAGAATTCATTAAAATAATAATTAATTAATTTAAATTCAATTCAAAACGTGCCTTATTTATTCATATACAATGTATACATAAATGGCGTCAAATAATTATCTAATACCCCCGTTGCAGCAGACCTGCATACTCAGCGAATTTCAATCGCAAAGTACATGTTTCAATCCAATATAGCGAGATTTGACACTTTTTATAAGCTCCATAAGAATAACATGGGGAATGAGTATGCAGGTTTGCTGCAACAGGTATTTTAAAACTGGGTGGTTTTAATTCTATGTTTAGTAGATCTGAACTAGAAGAAGCCATACACCAACTTTTATCAAGATATGTTAAGAAATAAGGAAGATATTGCTTTTTTTTATTTCCCATAAGGATAACATGGGGAATGAGTATGCAGGTTTGCTGCCATAAAAACAGAAATATCCGGGATTTTATACTAAAATACATTAGATCTCATCTATATGAAGCCACAAACCAAGTTTCATTAAGATATGTTGAGAAATAAGCGAGATATAGAATTTTACTTATTCCCCATAAGGTTAACATTCAGACTACGTACTGTGTTAACCACTTTCAGTATCTCGGTAACCAATCACTTAATCACTTAATCACTTTAATAAGACAGGTACCTCATTGAGGACGTTACCCTGAATATGAGTGAAGGATGAGTGTGATGATAGTGGCGCGATCTTGTAGCCTTGTTACTGACTAAGGTTGGCATGTTCCTTAGACAGTGGACATAGAGCAATGATTCAAATTACTAAATTGTTTGTTTTTTCGAGCTGAATTCAATGGTGCCAACCAAAATTCGATAAATTTTATTTTTCTATATAAAAAACTCGAAAAACCCATTTTTGGAGGGGTTTTACCCGCTTTACCCCCCCTTCCGGTGGTCCGATCGGGCTGGTTCACGAACTCGTCCGAATAATTACTACTTTACACGCCTGTGCCAAATTTCATTCCGATCGGACCATTTTTGCGAGCGCTATCGTGCTTACAGACACATATATATATATATATCTAGAAATTTGAACGAATGGTGTTTTTTGCTTCTGGGGGCCCCAAAACGAAAATTTATTATGGTCTTGGGCTTAGGTCTTACCATGAGACCTACGGTAATAGCTTCTTCCCTATAGGGGAAATTCGCTAAAACTAATTAATAAATATTCATAACTTGTGTAATTATTTCTGATGTGTAAATTTATATGACCAAAATTCATTAAAATTATAAAAAACAGCCTCAATTAGGAATGACTGTAGACTCTTTTAAATGTTCTCGTATTGATTTGTTGTTTCATTGCAACTGGCAGCTGATTAAAACATTTTATACCAATATAAGTAGGTTTCTTTCTAAACTTTTCCTTTTTATGTTTAACAACTTGAAAATCATTTCTATTTCTGGTTTTGTAGCTATGTTTATTAAAGTTTTTAGGTAATATTCTTGAATTAGTGTTATCATGCAGAACTGTCTTATAAATATAGATGCTAAACACTGTCATTATTCCTAATTCAGAGAAATGATTCCTACAATGAGCATCATTTTTTTAGCTTTAACATGTTTCAAATTGCTTTTTTTGCAGGTGTAAGATTCTGTTCAAGTTAAAAATTGAGGTAGAGCCATATACTTCAATGCCATAAGAAATGTGAGAATGGATGAGCGCAAAATATATTGTTTTGTTAGATTTTGTTTCACAGGAAGTAGCTAATCTTCTTAATGCAAAAATATTGGAACTTATTTTATAGCAAATTTTATCAATATGGCCTGTCCAACTTAGGTTATTCTCCAAAACTAATCCAAGAAAAGTTGTACTTTCACAAAGACTAATAGAAACTTGCTGGTTAGGTGTATTTAAAATAATTTAAAATACTGTACCATTAAATATTTAAAGCCATATTTATGTTTGCCAGAATTAATTAAAATAATAAGTAGAGTTTCGGCCAAATCATTAGGCGGGTGAGTGAGTGCGCTGATGGCGTTAAAAATATGTTTTTGGCCTATCATTACCCATCTGAAGTTATAGACAGTTATGCTCTTTGTTTATGTTCTCCAAATCAGCTGAGTGAACTCTCCAAACATATCCAAGTAAATGTGCTTCTATCTGTTGGAAATATGTTCAACTACTTAACTGTGTAGAGGAGCGGAGGTGTCTTTAACATCGTCATTTGTACAGCTGGAGTTTCCATTTTTTGCCACCCGCCTAATGATTTGGCCGGAACTTTAATTAATTTAACACCTGCTTGTTCAAGGAGTGTTGTACCTTTGCAAGTTTGCTGCCACAATAATATAATTATTGGGGATTTTAAATTTAATATAAATATTAGATCTCACCATGATGAAGCAACAAACCAAGTTTTGTAAGATATGTTGAGGAATCTACGAAGTTTGTCCCGTATACCATACTGGCATAGGACCCGACATCTACCTATTTGTATCTCCTGATCTTATATTTGCTGTCACTCAACTTTGTCAATCAGGTGTTTAGATTAGAAAATGGCAGTGTGGTGGGATGGATTAGATATTAGTAAAAATTAGGCAGGTTATAGAAATACTGTTCAATTAAATGTGACATTAGGGCCTTCTTAAATTTCTTGACGTTTTCTAATTGTCTTAATTCTAGAGGTAATAATGAAAAATATTTGGTGACTATGTAACTGGATTTAGTTTCAGAGTCTCATACTGTTGTGTTGAAATGATGGATTTAATTTTCTATTTATTGTGAAATATGGATGCTGATGAGTCTTTATTCGATTATTTTCCAACATAAATAACTGTTTTATATACGAAAAGGGGCGGAACTGTCAAAAATTGTAATTATTTAAATTTGTCTCAGTAAGAATCCCTTGGCCTAAGCCTAGAGATGCATCTGATGGCCTTTTATTGGATAACAAAAATTCTATTCAAATTTTTTTACAGCAAAGACCCCAAACAACTATTGAATTTCATAAATAGCTTTCAATTAAACGAAAATAAACTAATTTACAAAGAGCTAAGTTATTAAGAGCTACCAGATTTCTGAGAACAAAAATATTTGAATTTAATATTGCTGCAAGTTTGTCAATATGTCGTGACTGTGAATAAGTGAGATATAGAATTTTACTTATTTCCCATAAGGTTAACATTGGGACAGCAAACTGTGTTTATCACTTTCAGTTTCTCGGCAGAGATGAAGTATACATATCTGATTCGTCTGTGATCTCGGTAACCAATGGACATAGAGCGATGACTCAAAATACTAAATTATTTGTTTTTTGAGATGAATTTAATCGTGCTAACCAGTATTAGATTATTTTTATTTTTCTTTGTGAAAAACCCAAAAAGCCATTCATGGGGGCTCTTTCCGGTGATCCGATCGAGCTGGTTTTGAATTACCAATACTCTTAATTGGGGGTAATGGGTAAAAGTTTTGAGACGTTATAAACTTCCTTCCTTGTTCATATAAATGTTGCCGGAAGTTAGCATTTTAACGGAACAATAAAATAATTAACTTGTTGGGGGTTGGGACTTAAAGACATTCAGTATAGATAATTCATTGTTTTGCGTTAAATATTCAAATTTTTTATCTACTTTATTTTAAGGGTTTTCGCCCCCACAAGCCACCAGTTCAATGTTATTTCTTAAATTTCTATTTGTATACATACAATGAATGCACGCGGATATTAATCAGTTTTTTTTTAATAGTTTCAGCAATACTTGTTTTACTTCTTATTATACTTACTTTATAACCACATATACTTTATACCACACATCCCTCAGGGTGAGGGGATCCCAATGGCCCCATCCAGGGTATAAGGTGATTTTAAAAACAAAATTAATGAGATAAGTATTACAGTAGAACCTCATTTATTTGAAATTAGGGAAGCCAATTTATTTCGAATAATAGGAAGTTTGAAATATCGAGGGATTGAATTACAGGGCGGAGTTCAAATTACCCCCCCACCCTTCCCTATCTATGAATGATACTTGAAACACATGCCTCGCATCAGTATCAATATGCTATTCAGGGCCCATTAAAAACCAATTTAAAAAAATACCGAGCCCATCCCGGGCCCCAAGTTTTAGACTTGGCTGACAAACCTGTCAGCAGCCCTGCAACGGCTAACTTGAAAAAAAAATTGAGTTGAATGAGCATGGCCACACCAGCAAGACATCTAGCGGTTGGTTTATTTTCTACACCAGAATTAAAGAAAAACAGTTATGATAATTTCATCTAACATTTTTATAGTTACTACAGACTGGACCAAAACTGGCCAGAACCGACCAGTACTAGGCCAGAACCGGCCATTACTGGGCCAGAGACAGCCATTCCTGGGCCAGAGACAGCCAGTAATGGGCCAGAACTGGCCATTACTGGGCCAGATGGCCTTTTCTGGGCCAGAAACAGTTTTTACCGGGTCATATATGCAGTACCTTAAGGTACTGACAGTGAGCAAGTGGTTTTGAATGGAACAAACTCGACTAATGAAAAGAACTTGATAATGTTTTCTCTCTTAGGTAATCTATATAATTAATACGCCAACACGAAATTTGTCTTATGAACTCCTCCGTCATTTCTTAACCGATTTTGATGATTGACGGCTCATTGGAAAGAGCATGTCGCGTAGATTTGCAAACTGGCCTTACATTTTTGAAAAAGTCCCTTGGGCTCTGCCCCATTGGCTTTTAAAGTTCCCATGTTATCCTTATGAAGAACATAATTGTTTACATTTTGATCAGCTGGATAATTTAATTGCTGTTATTTTTTAATTTGTGTAAACATAACCCTCAAGACGGATTGTGTTAGCATGCTTGTGTTTTAAATTTGTTGCCATTTGAATTATCGCTCTGCTAGAGTAGCGCACGATTCCGTGCGCTCGGATCCACTAGTATTAGTTATTTGTCTGTCAATATATAAGAATGGTTTTGTATTTTGTTGGTGTCTTTATGTTCCATATAATATTGATGTCATCGAAGAACTAAGTTTTAATTATATAGTTCCCATGTTTAGCTACAGTTAGTTCTCTGATGTTTCAGGTTGGTTTATTAGATATTGACCTATGCGGCCCAAGTGTTCCATATCTTCTTGGCCTGGAGAATCAAGAAGTTCATCAATGCAGCGAAGGATGGGTGCCAGTGTACCTAGATGCAGATCAAAAACTGGCTGTCATGTCAATAGGATTCCTCCTGAAGTCAAGAAATGATAGTGTTGTATGGAGAGGTCCCAAAAAAACAGGTAGAAACCTATCTTTATCATTAAAATATGCTACAAAACATCACTATACTAATACAACACTATAATGGTATAAACATTACGAACATTAAAAAGTGAGTAAATAGATGCAATATGATCCATGATAGCTTAGAGATATATTCTAGGGATCAACAAGTTTTAGGTCATTACTGGTATACCACTGTAATTTCTAATCATACATATTCATATCCTTGTAATCAATAATCAACTAAATTTCATAAAATTGCCAAACCCCATGCAACACAATTCCAGATTTTATTTTCTTTCTGAAAGACCACAAGTTTTTGTTTTCTACATAAGTGTCTGCAATAGGAGTAAGATTTTGAAACGTTCTGACCGTACTGTGCCAGAAAAGAAGAGACAGGTCTCTGGAGCGACCACAGAATTCAGGACAGCGAGAGGTCAAGTGAAGAATTCTGAAAGAACAGAGGCCACACATTGTGATGTAGCAATCAGCAGACGATCAGGTCGATCACAATGGATGTGGTGCCACACGCGAAAGAGTGTTGACAGCAGCATGCCCTGAAGGCAAGGCATGGCTCCCCTAAACTGCCACAACTCAGAGCCTTGACATCACTCATTGCTGAATTATGACTCTACATTCACATGAGTAAAGTGGTGTAGAGGGCCCGTGTTGCTACTGTATGTAACAGCTAATAGTTTTCTCCTTCCGTTAAGTATGGATAAAAAGTATTTTGAAACAACAAGCAAGAACAGAATAAAGTAGTAAAAATATATGTTGTAATTAAATGGTAAAAGTGAAGTGCACACAGTGTTCTTGTAATTTTATTCTTAACTAATTACTGACACATATGTGCTCTTTCACTGACAGGTTCTATTTCCAGCAATTAACTGGTTGAAACACTCATTGCAGAACCCTTTTTTATGAATTGATTACCACTACAGTAGAATCTTGATAAGAAGACTCTCAAGGGGATTCTGGAAAGAGTCTTGTTATCAAGTGAGTCTTATTGAGGTTCGTGTTAACAAGATATTAAGTGTCATTAAAGTTCAATGAGACTTGAAAAGTGCACTTTTTATCAAGGTTTTTGTCTTATCGAGTGTCTTCTTATCGAGGTTCTACTGTAGTATTTTTTTATTGTAGTTGTCATGTATTTAAATTATCTTAACACTTTTTGTGTTGAAGTAAGCATAATTGTTACACGTTTTGTGTCACGAATTTGTGACATAGTCATAGTCATAGTCAATCATCTTTATTCATGTTCATGTACATTGGTGGTACAGTGAATAGTGTCAAGACAAAATAAGTTAACTTTAAATAAACAAAATGATAAACAAACCTACAGAATACAAATATTTTTGTACATAGAGTTATCTTTGGGAGGTGGAAAACTCTTCTAATGAATATAGAGCTAAATTTATGATGTACTCCTTAAGTATTGTCTTAAATTTTGTCCAATTATTTTCTTGTTTAATGTTTTCAGGTACATGCTTTAAAAAAACATTACCTGCATATGACGGCTTTTTCTCATAAAATTTTAATCTGTGAGGCTGAACTATCTCATTCCTTCTCAAATTATAAGAGTGAGATAATGGTATTGATTTGGAGTCTAATGTCAGTTTCTTGGCAATTAGAATTGTTTCAAATATATATTGACCGTAAACTGTGAAAATTTTCAAATTTTTAAAATGTTCTTTGGCTGAATCATCACGTTTAAGTTTAAGCATAATTCTGATAGCCTTTTTTTGTTGCTTCAAAATGCTATCCATATTTGATTTTTTTGTACATCCATATAATGCTATACCAAATAAAAGATGAGAGTGTACGTTGGCAAAGTATATACTTTTTAATGTTTTCAGATTACAATAAAAAGACATTTTTGATAATGCATAGATTCCGGAATTAATTTTGATTAAAATTTTCTGTACATGGTCATCCCAATTTAAATTCTCATCTATTGTTAAACCTAAAAAATTAATTTGATTCTCCTTTTCAATGTTATTTGAGTTATAAGTTATTGTTGGTTCTTTTGAAATTTTGTTTTGTGCGGTTTTAAAATTCATATATTTGGTTTTTTGGGCATTCAATAATAAGTTGTGGTTGTAAAAATAGTTTCCAATATTCTCCAATTCAACGAATGATAAAATTTCAGTTTCTTCTGGAGATTTGGACACTCTAGCATTATTTAAATTTAAATGGTTAATGATGCATTATTTAATAGTTATTTGTGCATCTAGGGACTAAAGTGCAACTTTTTCTCCGCGAGGGAAACTGTTGTCACCCGATGGTGAAGCCGAGGGCGACAATTTTCCCAAGAGAGAAAAAGCACTTTAGACCCATGGATGATGCACACCAAATTTTTCCTCCACCTACACCATTAACAATAATTAATTGTGACAATATAACGTTACCTTCATATGATCTTTTTCTCCCTTAAACTTGGCTAGATTAGAATCACATATAAATATATAACATAAGCAATTAAGCAATTTAAACAACCGTTCATTCAAAATTTCACACTATTTTTAACTCTATTTTTTCTAAAAGTATTAATTTTTAAAAATACCTCCCAAAATCTGTAGGTAAGAAACGATCATGTTTATAAAACGTTCGGCCGTTCGGCATAATGGTAACAACAAGCTCTAAATCAGGTGTTTTTATAATCAGTGTTGCCAACTTAATTTGTGCAAAAAAATTATTACTGGGCCATTAAAATGCATACGGTTTTGTTTTCTTAAGTTGAAACACTGAAGTTATTGAATTAAATTTAGAGGAAGCAAATGAAAATCGACAGTGTTGCCACATTTTCTCACTGTCCATCGCGTTGCCGGATTTCTCCCCATGTATTTCTTATGAGATTACTTTTAGTCCCATGGGAGAAAAAGTAGGATAACTTTTAGTCCCGTGGGAGAAAAAGCAAGTAAGTAAATCCCATGGAGTATAAACTAGTACTTTATCATTCTATTCCAGGGACTAAAAGATGACTTTAGATAATAGGTGGAGGAAAAAATGATTTGACATATTTTTTCAGGTATGATAAGACAATTTTTAAGTGACGTCTATTGGCAAGACATTGACTATTTAGTTATCGACACACCTCCTGGTACATCTGATGAACATATTACAGTAATGGAAAATCTGAGGTAAGCATTATAACGACAGGCATTTAAATTTATCATTATTCACTGCAACCAATTGAAATAATGTTCCTTCTTGAAATAATGCTAGATGACTTGCAGATGCTACAGATTTTTTATTGGCAGATTTTTTTAACCAGAAACAATTATCTCTGATTCATTATTTTCATTAAACTAACCCTTTGATGAGAAAAAATACAAACATGTTGAAATTAAATTAAACCCTAAGGCTTTCATGTATTTCTGCAGTAGATGCTCTCTCTATTTTTTAAACTCAATATTATGCCTTAAAAACCACTATCTACTTATAAACAAAATGATATTTGTTTTTTCCCCTCAGATCCCTTGGCTGCCAAGGTGCTATCCTAGTGACGACTCCGCAAGCAGTTGCCATAGAGGATGTGAGGAAAGAACTGACATTTTGTCGCAAGACAGGAATACCTGTCATAGGAATACTGGAAAATATGAGTGGATACGTTTGTCCAAACTGTTCAGTAAGTTTATATTTTTTGTTAAATATTGTAATTTTCTTAACTAGGCCTGAAGTTTAGGCTTTTATAAAATTAATTGTATTATTTATAACCACAAATGAGCTCATTGCACCATACAACTCAGTCAAATCAAAATAATATTAGATACACACACAACAAGCTAGATACATAAAAGCTTGTATATTTGAATAAAATTGTATTACCCTTGAGACATTTTATAGGTGTGTTTTCAGTAGGAGTAAAATAGCCTTAAAACATAAGATCAAATTATTTATGTGAAGTTTACGCTTGATAGTTTGATATAAGAAATTTAAAATACCGGTACTAAGTCATTAAATAAATAACAGTAGAATATTAAATCACAGGATTACCAAAGACAAAGTCAGTAAAAATAGATACAATTAGTATTGGCAAAGATAGGAAAAATATAGAAAAAAGTGCCAAAAGTCTAGACAAATTTGAAATTTCCAACCCATATTTTTTTTAGTGTTAGATCTGCTAAGAGATGTTAGTGAAATATTTTTTACTTCTCTTCTTTGATTTTTTAACAGTTGTTTCAATATATCTTCGATAGTTTTCTTCGTTCCTTAACAAAATAAACAAAAGGGTTAAAAAACAAAATTATTTTCTTTGTTTCTATTTTTTAAACCACAATGCATTCTAGTTAACTTTAATAAAATAAAGTAAACTGAAATGAAATACTAGAATACTAAAAATTGACTTTGATTTTTTACATTAAATTGAACTATTCTTTTGATATGTTTTTTTTTACTCCACACCAAAAAATTTGTATTACTAAATACCACTATTTTGGGCTTCCTAGCATTCTATTATTGTTAATTTCACAAGATTTCTTCAACCATGATTTGTTGAAATTTAATTTATTATAAACCCTACTACACTTGATTAACAACACTGGTTAGGGCTGGTCCTTGACATTGTGGCTTAACAAATAATGTCTTAGTTATTTATTTATTTTTATTTCATCTCTTCTAGACACTCATATATTTGTGGACAGTATACTTTACATTATGTACCCTAATTGCAATTGAAACTTGCAGCTGAACTAAACAGTGAGATAATATGATAGAACTTAATTATAATAACAAATTTAAATTCAGAAATAAGAATATATTGTAGCATATTCTAGGATTGGTTTTAAGATTTCTCAGTAAAACCTTTCAACAAATATTTATACTTATTGCAAGGGTTATATTAGTTTATTTAATTAGTAATGTTACAGTATGCTCATTGTTGTCATGTTGTATGGCATTTTGTTTTATTAGTTATAAAAAGTATCAAATTTTTTATCTATGAAATTTGTTTTTGAACAATTATTCTTAATAAGCTTTTTTTGTGATCTCTGTAATGATAAAAAAGTGAAATTATAAACTTTATTCGTTCGAATAAAAAAAACAAGCTTTTAAGGGGGAAGCATAGGTTTACTTTGAAGAAAATTTGTTTCCACAGGATAAACAAGGAAAAAGGTTTTGTGGCAACCACGTGATAGATAATCAATTTTGCCTCTTTTTTTAAAGAAAAAGTAGTCAACTAAAAAATTAAAACACTATTAATTTTTTACAAACTTAAAGGATATTGACAAATAATTCTGCCAGCAGCTGTCTGTTGTTTATGAGGTAATGGCCATTTTGTTATCAAAGTGCCATCATCAGACATCCACAAACAGCATTGTCAAAACATCAATACACAAAATGCACATTTTACACTCTTACAAAAACAAAAGCAGGCCTTTTCACTAGACTGGGCAGTCTGCTGCTTGCTCGGGCGCAGTAATGTCTCGTGAATCCACTTAGTTGAACTTAAGGCTAGACTTTGCAGCTTATTTAATGGAGTTGATTATTTTGTTTCTGGTGTATAAAACTACATTCACCATAATAAAACAGTCAGGCATAAAATTACATTCAGTTAAATAATGGTGAATGATTCTTTTTTTCCTTTTTGTTTCAGGAGTGTACAAACATATTTTCTAGCGGAGGAGGTGCCTCTTTAGCACAAATGACTAATGTGAGTTTCCTCGGAAGGCTGCCAATAGATCCCAAAGTAACAGTTGTACCAATGCAAAGTGAATTGAAAAGAAATCCTGATTCAGAAACAGCACAAGTGTTTAAAAGTCTAGTAAAAATTGTCACAGAAAAGAATCATAGTAGTTTGTAGAAAGTATGAAAAGAACTATTATATTAGCCATACTGAAAAATGTAATATAATAGATTTGGAATAAAGTTAGTTCTTGGGGAAAATGACTACTTTTTCTTGTTTCCAATCATCCCTTCAGTTCCGTTGTGGTACCACAATAGCAACATAAAGCTACCCCCAGCAATCCCTATTTGGGATGGGGGTGAATTTTAAAATGCCCCCTATTCGTTAAGGTCTCAGCGCATTGATTGTGTACCATCATCATGCCCTTTGCTTCTAATTGGATACAACCAAAGTGATGCATTCCTTGTACTGCGTCCGGAGACACAACGAGCAGTCGCTGCACAACAAAGATGCTGATATGTAGAAACTCTTGTTTAGCAAAAAGAAACAAATCTACTTAGTTGAACTTAGGACTAGACTTTGCAGTTTATTTCAACTTATGACTGTCCCACCAGTTTATTCATTGAGAAAAAAAGGAAGGAAGGGAGTTATTTATGTACCAAGGAAGAATAAACTCAATTTATAAAAAAACACATTAACAAACAACATTTATTTTACTTACAAAATACAGAATTTACATTTCTATGTACAAAGTATAAAATAATAAAAAAAATCTGATGAATATAATCTTCAATATCATGACAGTAGAATTTTTGCAAAAAATAAGTGCTACACAATAATTATGTACATTTTATGAATTCCAAGCATTTTTTTACATCAGCATCAAGTACAACTGATAACAACAGATAGATTCTTTGAAAAATATAAGTAAATATCATGTAATATCAAGTAAGTACAACTGATAACAACAGATAGATTCTTTGAAAAATATAAGTAAATATCATGTATGCATATCAGACTAAACATCCTGTAATAACTAACATTAAATACAGTACACTTTGTGTTATCCGGATCCCCCTAATGTGAAATAAAATATTAAAATCACAGTAAAAACATGATTAAAGAGAGTACTGTGTGTGATTTCTAAAAGTTAGATGTAACTGCAATACATAAGTGTATGCATTTGATATTTTAAAAAATTAATTAGGCCTTGCTGTATTACCTGAACAGTACAATGCAGCATTTTCGTACGAGTGATTTAATCTGCCGCTATGGGCACCAGCAATAATCATCATATGCAAAACCTAAAACAATATTGCGGGATGGTCTAAACTGTTCAACTAAACTGTCCTTTGTTGTGTTTAGTTGTAAAAGCTTTGAGTGAACTGCATCGCTTGCATGGACGCAAAGCTTTGGGTAGAAGTATCGATATACCAAAAAGCAAGGTTCATGATCGCAATTTAGGTACTGTAAATATTAAAATGACCTCGGATTATCCAGACAGTCCGAAGTATGCAGTATTCACTTGATGAATGAGTTTTCATATGTTTAAATGTTTATTTTCTTTAGAAATAGAATATCTTAAGAAGTTATAAAACAATTGAACTGTTTTTTATTTGTTTTATTTTATTTCATAAATTATTGGGTCAAAATCATTTGACTCATTAACAGATAAATACAGAGTTATGGAATACCATCAATGTTAACCAACAATTATTTTTAATGTTGTTGAATTGTGTTTCTGCACTAAGGAGATGCTATACAGTGTATAAGGACTCATCTGAGTACATGACTGCATGTATTTGTGGTATGAAAAAATAAATATCTCCATCAGGTACAATCACAAAAACAAAACAAAAATATATGTAAAAATACGATCACAGCGTACCGTTTTCATCGATCCGGGCGAAATTTGTGAAAATTGAAAATACTGTTTTTGGTGTTGGATATAAACTGGCATTGACAAGTAAGAAAATCGGAATTTTTCCCCAACTGTTAAAAATTTCCCATTACATTGCTGAAATGAAACTCCATCCCGAATTTCAGAGGGAAGCAAAAAATCCTGTTCCAAACTAAAAATCCAATGCTGTCCATCCCCACCATTCTAAGATAATCACTTTACAAGTTAAAAAAATATTTTCAATAAATATTAAATACATTAAATATTAATGATTTTTCATATTTGCTATAAAACCACACTAATTTATTATGATTTAGTTTCTCTTTCAAAAAATATTTTTCCAAGCCAATAAAACATACTTGGCACAAAATATTCTTCCATTTCTGTTGTATTTCAAACTGGTCCCACTAATAAGAGTTAAAAATGACTGAATTTCAAAAAACAAATTTGATAAAAGAATACCAATACCTTTGAGTGATAGACATAATTTTATATTTAAGTTTGTGGATTTTAAGAAAATTTTAAGCTGTTTCATCAATCTAAGCTTTAATGTAAGAAATAAATTAATAAGAATGTTGTACCATTTCAACTTTAATCTAAGCCTACTTTATTTACACAGAATGCTAACAGCTGGGCCTAAGATGCTAATGGACCCGCATACTCCCCACCGTCCCCATTAAAGACATGACTGTATAGGCCCTGGTTACCAGCGCTGACAGTCAGCTGTTGTGAGGAAGACACTGCCGTCAGCTTGATGTGAATAAAATCCTCTGCTGACATTGAAGGTACATGGTGTTTCAGCTGCTGCTAAAAATCTGATTGTCAGCACTTGCAATCGGCTTTGTATAAATAGGTATAACTGGGAACTGGGAATAGGAATGACAGACCCCCTGACCAACAGCCAAATAATAACATCATTGCACCTCTAATTTTTAGACATTTTTAAATAGAGCTATAAACTATTTCTTGAGGCACAAAACATAACACCCTAGACAAAACAGCAATATAAAATCATACCACTGACATTAACATTTTTTCAGATTGGTAAAGTAGAGATTAAAATTTTAGTTCAAAGTTGTTATTTCAATTTTTAATCTATTGAAACAGCTTATCAGATATTAACCTTTGTACAGTTAGATTTTGTTAACTAGAAGCAATCCAAGGTCAGTAGAGAAAAAGTACTTAAGTAAAGTTATCAAACTCAAAAATGTAAACAAATCGTGGCATCTTCTATAGACCGGAAGAAATGTTTGTGTGTACGTGTGGATGTGTGTGTTTCCACAATTATCTCAAAAACAGCTCTAAGGATTTCCTTCAAATTTTGGGAAATAACTAATTTCTGACTTAAAAACGTGATCTATGTATGTTACATGGCCAGAAAAAATCTAATAACTTTATATAATGGGCCTTATGAGTAGCCATGCTACCAACACATCAAACAATGAAAAAGTATACAAATAAAGTGATAAGTAAACATAACAGCTGTTGGAAAACCTCAGTTGTCTAGGAGAGGTACCGCATGTGGGATGCAGATTGCATGGAGTAATGAAAAAGTGTATTATTAAATATTATCACATTAAAATGTTTTATAGTAAATGGATGAACTGCTAAAACACAAAAAACAAAGGCACTAAACGATATATGGACACATGATTTTACTTCAAACAAAAGAAATTTTTTGCCAAAGATATTCCACTTATCTTGACCACTTCTAGTTTAAAAAATCTAACTGTGTGTCAAAATAGATGATCTTTTATTCAAGCAATGGTAGATACATATTTTTATAAAAAGTTGTAACTAATTAAAACCCAGTTCCCTGATGAAATCGTATGATTCTGTTCCTGCCTACGTAAAATCAGTAAAATTAGTTTAACGACGGTCCGCTGACAGTAAACCTGTTAAATATTTAGGCATGCACAAAAATTAAAAACTTCAATTTTCTCTATATTTGTAGCCTTAAGTTTTTATAGAGTGAGACAAATTTCTTTAAATTATATAATGAAAAGAAATTGGTCTCTACATTAAAACCCCATTTCTAAATACAATTTTAATTTTAAATAAATAATGTGTCGTCTTTCATTGACTGACACATTCATTCAGGGTTGTGTCATGCCTATACTCTGATGCTTCTTTTTTTCTTGGTTTTTTAGTTTTTTGAAGTGTTTTGTCACTGAAGGAGGAAATGGAATCTGTTGTAAGTCCCCTCGACTGCTGGCAACCAAGATCTGAAATTATAATGAAGTAACATTTTAAAACAACTAAAAAAGTTGTTTTGATTTTGATTTTTGCGGACATTTGCCATTACTGATTAGTAAAAAACAAACTAATCAGTGATGGCAAATGTCCGCAAAAATCCAAATCAAAATATAAAATCACCATCAACAACAATGAATTTCAAACAAAGAAGTAAAAAAGTTGATTTAACAAGGCAATTTTTAGTAGATTGTAATCAATAATTGAAAACTTACTTTACAGAATGCAATGCAGTCAACAATTCTTGCTGTAGTGAGCTCACAAGTGTGGGACTGAAAGTGATGCGACTTATAGAAAAACCTCCTCCATAATTCATTTATGATGCATTTTCAAAAACATTCTCTTTTATGTTCTTGGTCTTAAAGTACCTATAACTAAGTTAATTTAAGCAGTGAACCGTAACTTGTTATGGTATAGGCCGCCGTAAGATGCTTAGTAACCATGGGTATTTTCAAGAAGACAAAAAGGGGCTGAGAAGTCTTCAATCATATCTAATCTTGCAGTTGGTGCATTTTGTGACCTGTCCAAGGCATTTTGACTATGTATACTTTGACCTTCTCCTTGGAAAACTTAAGTTCTATGGAGTTGGTGGGCTTTAAGCCCATCGGCTTCTGTCTTACGTGATCGCCAGCAAAAAGTGGTTGTTCAGGATCATTCTGCCATCAGTAACTATCAAAGTGTTTGTTCCGGAGTTCCACAGGAATATTTTTTTGTGTCCTTTGTTATTTTTGGTTTACTGCAATGATCTTCCTCTCATCTCTTCAAGTATCAGACTTCTCATGAAGTGGTTGGCTGATGATACCATTATCACCAATGCAAACGATCATATCCTTTCCCTGACCACAGAAAACCTCCATCTATTGCACAATTGGTTTACAGTAAATGGCCTCTGCTTCAATTCTGGTAAAAGTCAATATGTAAACTTCCACCAAAACCATATCAGATCCCCTAAAGCAGATCAATCTACCTTCCATTAGTATTATTTCTGTACCATTTACTTAATTCCTTGGCCTAGAAAATGATTTATCCCTTTCCTGGCTGCATCATGTCAATACACTCCAAACTAAGCAAAGCCTATTACACCCTTTTAATATTATCTGTAACAGTTGACTTTGAAATTTTGTGGCAAGTCTACTTTGCATATTTTCACTCCCTGATTTCCTATGGCTCAATTTTCTGGGGTAATTCTGGTGAGGCACAAAGGAGTTTTCTCACCCAGAAATAGGGCATAGGATTAGTGTCATGAAGTCAGGACTAGAACCAAAATATGGAACATTTCCAAAAATTGAGAATAAGATTACTTATACTTCTCTCAATGTTCATTTTTCAGTGCTTTTTATTTGTTTGGACTAACGCAGAGGGATTTTTCAATAGAATTCACCCATATCTACATAATGCCAGAAATAATTTATTACTTCTTCAATACCCAATAAACGTTTTTTTAATCATCCCCTTTACATACTTGCTCCTTTACATCTACAATATATTTCCACTTTTATTAAAGCGAAACTATTTTTTAAAATGGAAAAAATGGCCCTTAGTTTCCTGCTAGAACACTCATAGCGAGGATTACTTCCTGTCCCCATCTACAAGGCCTGAATCATAAATTTTATTCAATTCCCTGCTCAAATTTTAACAAGGAATAGGCATATTCTTGTTTTAGTTGTAGCTGAGCTGCAATACTTTTGTAATGTGCTGTGACAATAAATATCTTTCTTTGAGTACTGCTGCTTTTGGAAAGGAGGAGCCTGCAATACTTGGTCCCACACTCATGAGCTCATAACAGTAGCTTATTTAAATTAATTTAGTTTGAGGTGCTTACCCACCAGTAAATGTTAGGTATAAATTAATGGAATGATTATAATGATTATTTTATATTAGACGTGTGTAAGTATTTGAACCATCGAGCTTTTTTACTCGAGCTTTTCAGCATTTGACTCGGCTCGAGACTTTTTGAAAAAGCTCGAAGTTCGAGTCGAGCTTTTTTTACGAGAGTTTATCTGGAAGATGATTATTGCGAATTATTTTTGGACACGTCGAACCGGAAGAGCGTTTCCTCCCCACGAAAAACATACATAAACAATATTCTACGAAGTGATAAGGATGTTGACAGGTAGGAAAAAATATCTCATATAGACGGAAGTTGGAGAGGTTCAGTTGCATTTAGTTGACCTTAAAGAACTGTGAAATACGGCATTAAATTCCATTGATAAATCATGGTTTATCTCTTCACAGACATGTTGTGGTCTCATTTGATTTATAATAATCTGACAAAAAATGTGAGATGTCATTTGTAGTTGTATGACAAGTAGGTTGTATTTTTGCATTTTGTAGTAGGACTCTATTACCTCCTATCTCATGCACTCTGTTGCATGTACCGAGTCAGGCAACAATGGATAGAGACTTAAGTTGATAAGTAAACAAACTCCACTCTCTCCCCTGCCAACTAATGAGGAGAGCGGGAGAGGTAGCTGTTTCTCTCCTGCTCCCCCTCCCTCTCTCTCTATATATACCATCCTAATTTCTGACTTTTGTCCACTATTTCCACATTTTCCTAAACAGTGTATTATTTTCTTCACTTAAGTTTTAAAAATGTTGATTATTGTTGTTACAAAATATTAATTCATTCATATATTATGTTCTAAATAATAAGTTTAATATTGAAAGTTATGTCACAATTGGGACTGCTATTTTTATAATCATCTTTGTGAACTTTAAGAAAAATAACAATCTTGAGTTTTTTCTTAGTAGAAAATATGAATATTTTATCTTGGTGTAACCATTTGAAAACTTGTTCAATTAAACAACTCCTTTCAACATTTGAAATTAAATTAGTGCTGTAGTGTATGGTCTAATAATGTAATTTTAATTTTAACTATTTCTCTTTAACATTAATGTAATGTGAACTAAAGGGATCAACAAATAAATGCAGTTGTGTGGGGGTTTATTATTCTACATAAATTATTTTTATTTTAGGCCAGTTTTAATAATTTTATATTTTATGGAACATAATACAAAAAATATAGATGAACCTATTAAATCATTGATTTTGAGATAAACTTTCTTATTTTAAGCTGGCGATCACTTTAGGTATATAAAAGTTAATGTATTGCATTTTTTTAAATTAAAATGAAGCTAAATAGCCTAATTCAAATATTTTACGACTTTTGAAAAAGCTCGGCTCGAAAAACCTCAAGTTCGGAAACATTTGAGAAAGCTCGGCTTGGCTCGAGTACAAAAATCACTATACCCACACCCCTATTTTATACAGATTCAGTAAACCTGTAACATTATGTACTCAAAAACAAAAGTAGAATGAAAATTGTTCAGAATGCCTATAATGGTTACTGTGGAATCAAGTATGGTCTAAAAGCTATTGCAGTGTGTAGTTGGTTGGTAGATAAGTTAATTAATTTTTTTATCAACCTGATAAACTTCAATAGGCTTGAAATGCAATGATGGAAATACAAATGTGTTCATTAGCATTTTGACACACGATCAAAATTATAGTCTTAACTAGAGGTGTGCGGATATCCGAAAATTTGGATTGGATCGGATATCCGAATCAGATCCGAAGGTTTTATAACCATCCGGTAAGACTGACTAGATATCCAACTTTATTGGTTAGACTGCATATATTTGGGGTAAATTTTAAAGAAGGATCAAATTTTAAAGTTTGGAATGTCTTCCAAACCAAACAAGTCACTGCCGACGAAAGTACAGTAGTGACAGAAAACATCGCGGAAATGCAACAGTTACGATTGCGGCTAAACGCCTCAACACAACGATGCAATGATGTAGTGGTATGCATCAAGCAATGTATTTCGGTTGCTGATATTAATTGATTAGATCGAAGATCGTTGCGTACGATCAGAGTACTGCGCAATACCCGACACGATAACGGACATTTTCCAAAGATAAATTCTTGTATCTTAGCATTAAATAAGTAAACAAATAATAGTACATCCTTTATTAGTTCTGTCTCGATCAGTATCTGTTACCGATGAAACATCGATTGGTATGAGAGAGAGACGCAATCAAAACAAATCAGAGTTCGCCAATGACCGACAGTAGTGTCCACAGTCGTCTTGAATTGCCGAAACGAAATATCCCGTAGATAAAGTCGTCGTCTGCTTAAAACTGAATCAACTCAAAGAACGTCTTTCTTTTATCTCCAGATTACTTTTATTCAATTAGGCGATTACCTACTTAGAAAAATAAAACTAAACAATCAAAAATAAGTTTTTATTTTGCTGAAATTTTAATCTTTGACGAATTAATCGAGTCAAAGCCGGCCGGCCGTATTTTCAATACGTAGTTAAAATAGACAATTCAATTCAATTCAATTCAAAA
Source organism: Flexamia atlantica (assembly GCA_035578135.1). Taxonomy (NCBI): domain Eukaryota; kingdom Metazoa; phylum Arthropoda; class Insecta; order Hemiptera; family Cicadellidae; genus Flexamia; species Flexamia atlantica. The sequence continues at coordinate 32,909,394 of JAQJVK010000001.1, forward strand.
ATTCTTTATTCATACATACAACTGAGTGTACATGAATGGCGTCATTTCTTAAACTAACTACATCCAACAAAATGAAAATAAACACATGTCTACATTTATTAGAGGGAAACATGAATACCAAAAATAATTTACATGGCCCCTATACAAAAAATTCATCAAAAGAATATAATGGTTTTGAAAGTAGATAGCATTTTAATTTTCTTTTAAATTTAGGAATGTCTTTTATGTCAGTTATTACACCAGGCAAACTATTATAAAATCTAATTCCTGCATATGAAGGTTTTTTCTCTAGAAATTTAAGTTTGTGCGTGCTATATGATATTCTGTTTCTATTCCTGGTGAAATAATCATGAGTAGATCCCAAGGTAGGCAGATTCAGGAAATGGCTCTTAACATGCACACTTACTTCCAATATATATTGAGCAAAAACGGTAAGTATGCCTAATTTTGGAAAATGTTCTTTTACGGAGTCCGACCAATTTAGTTTTAAAATTATTCTTATTGCTTGCTTTTGTAATACTAAAACTTTATTTAAATTTTGTAGAGAGGTACCCCCGTACAATACAAGCCCAAAAGAAATGTGAGAGTGTACAAATGCAAAATAAATTGATTTTAAAGTATCTTCCTGACAAATCTTTGACATTCTCCTTAAAGCATATAATCCGGAAGAAATTTTCTTACAGATGTTTTCAATATGAGAGTCCCAATTTAAATTTTGATCCAATTTTAGACCTAAAAATTTTGTATTGTTCACCTCTTGTAAATGTTTTTTGCCAATAAATATATTTGGTTTGTTACGTAGAATATTTTGTGCTGTATTAAAATGAATATATTTCGTTTTGACTGGATTCACTGCAAGGTTTAAATTATTTAAATATTGACTAATTAATGAAAGTTGTTCAAATGCCGATTTTTCAACGTTTTCATCGGATTTACTTGAAATTTTGAGATTGATGTCATCAGCATATAAGCATATTTTACCAGATTCAATTAAATTTGGCATTCCCTTTAAGTAACAAATAAACAACAACGGCCCTAATATCGACCCTTGAGGAACACCATGGTCTAATTTTTCTAAAGAAGAGGGAACATTAACTTTCTGATTAAAATCATTTGTGTAGCTTAACTCTACATACTGCATTCTATTTTGAAGGTAAGACTCAAACCAAGAATATGCCCTTTTTTGAACGCCCAGAGATTTTAAACCATTTAAAAGCTTTTGATGGGATACACTATCGAATGCTTTATGGAGGTCCATAAAAATTCCAACAACAGTTTCACCGGCATCAACTGAATCTATAACTGATTCCAAAAATTTTGTACTGGCGCTTATAACAGACCTGCCTGAACGAAACCCATGCTGGTCATCATCTAACAGGTTATTGATTTCTAAAAATTGGGTAAACTGATTACTCATAGCACGTTCAAAAACTTTAGAGAAAGATGGAAGTAAGCAAATTGGGCGATAATTAGATGCTGAATTGGGGTCGCCATTTTTGTATAAAGGTTTAATTTTTGATATTTTTAGTTTTGAAGGAAAAATGCCAGAAATAAAAGAGGAATTTACAATATGTGCCAATGGTTTTTTTAATACATCTGCTGCAATTTTAATAATCGGCACAGGAACATCATCATATCCTGCAGAAAATTTGTTGCTTAAGGAATAAATTATTTCTATAATTTCATTTTCCGTAACTGTTTTGGGGATAAAACATTGATTTGTAAAATTTGTTGTATGAGTCAAACTACTAATATTTGTTGAATTTAATTTTGGAAAAATTTCAGATTCTACAACTTTAACAAAATAGTTATTCAATAATGTGGCAACCAATTTTGGATCCTCCGTTAAACTTTCTCCATATTTCAATGTAATGTTTTGTTCAGTTTCATTTTTGTTTCCCACTTCCTCATTTATAATTCTCCAAGTTGTTTTACATACATTTCTTGAGTCACTTATTACCTTTTTATAATAATTTTGTTTTGCACATAAAATCTGGTTTTTCAAATTCTTTTTTTCGTTTTTAAAAATTTGTTTTGCATCTGCACTACCAAGGGATCTGCTTATTTGACCCAAACTTATAATATTGTTTCTAGTTTGAAATATTTCTGGTGTTGCCCACTTATTACCATTAGATATTTGCCTACATTTTAACAACGGAAAACAAATATCAAAATAATACAAAAAAGTGGAAAGGAATATATCATATTTAACTTCAACCTGAGCATTGTAAACTTGTTGCCAATTTTCCTCAGATAACAATTTTAAAAATTTTGATTTACTTGTGTCCGTGTACTTCCTACGAGTGAAAGTTAAACTTTTACTTTTACAGTTATTCACTTTTAAATTACTTAATTCAAATAACTGACCATAATGATCTGAAAGTTCAGTTATGAAACCTGTAACGGTACTTTTATTTTTTGAAATGTTCGTCATAATCTGATCAATGGCACTTTTTTTTGTTTTGCAAACCCTCGTAGGAAAGTCTACTGCACAGTACATGGAGTGTGATCTTAAAATGCGATTCAACTTTTTACTTTCCTTATTTTGTTCTAAAACATTAATGTTGATATCCCCAGCAACAATAACATGTCTGTAATTTTTATTTACAATTTCGAGTAAAATATTCAATTTTTCCATGAAAGCATTACATAAACATTTTTTGGGGCTTCTATATACACCTGCAAGTAATATAGTTTGATTACTAATTTTTATTTCAGCTAAAGCGCATTCAAATTCCTTATCTTTGTTTAAACTCTGTACAGCTGGAATTTGTTTCTCTTTCACCTGCAATCCCGGGTTTGCTAAAATTAGAACTCCTCCCCCCTGAAAAGAATTCCTAGTATAAAAAAGATATTGTTTTGAAATTTTTTATGTTCAACCTATTAATTTCGTTTGCATTCATTTTATGTTCAGTCAACACCAATACATCACTTTCAATTTCATCCAAAACCAATTCCAATGTGTCAATCCGAGATTCCAGGTGTTGGATATTATGGTGAAATATCTTCAAATTTCTACTAATGTTGCTGTGAATATCACTATTATTTACAAAATTCTTATTTGAACAATTCTTCAATAAAGCGGACTTAGTATTTCTTAAACACCTAAAAAACTATCACTGCCTTTACTACTCACTTGCGCACAATTGCTCACAGAGCTAGATTTCTCAACAGGCAAAACACTGGCACTAACTTCAGGAGCAACAGGTACTGGTGAAATATTTACACTATCACTCAACTCAGTTGAGATCATGCACCTTTCACCACAAACACTCACAGATTCTTCACCATTTCCTCCAAGTGTAGTCAGCGGGAGTTGATGTTGATTAGGCGGATGAGTCGCAGACTGAGGTGTGGTAATTGGTAGCTCTGGATCTGCAGTTGGAGGTTGTGAGTCATTTGAGGTCATCAGCTTGGGGTCAGGTTGACCCTGGAGCTCGGTTGAGGTAAGATCAGGTTGACTTCTTCCCAGATTTTTGAGGCTGTGTTTGTATGTTACAATAATGATTGAGGCTTTGGTATTTTGCTGGAATTTTTTTATGTTCTCTGCAAAATGAACAGGAGTAATACGGTCCCGAAGGCAGCCCATTGGCGAGCAGATGAGTATTTTTAGATTTTTTGTTTTGAAATCTTCTGATAATTGTTCAAAAGCTGCATTATACAAACTGTTATATTCCGGAAAATTTCTTGAGTTCAAATAGTATTTTGGCTTAGTAACAAGGCTATAAACTGTTGCTCCACAGCTGGTTTTCTGGTATGTGAGGTTCTTATTACAGTAGTCGGAATGGCGGGGTTTACCAAACTGTTTTCTAAAAACAAGTGCCACACCTCTGCTCATCTGTCTGTCGTCCGAGAAGTCTGACGATATACAGGGTGCAAAAGCTACACTCTCCTCATTACGATACTTATGGATGACATCCCTCATATTTCCCTCTATTATATGAATATCTTGAACGTTCATGTTTGTTGTTAGAGATGTTAAGAAAGTTTTCCCTGTGGAGCTAGATTCAGTAGGCAAATTACTGCAAAAACTTCCTTTAGTTGGGTTAGTTGGTTCATTGTAAACATGAGATAATCGATTAGTTTGGGAATACCATCTTGTAACAGTGTGAATAATAGTACGAGCTAGTTTAGTCTTCCCATCACTGTTGAGGTGGAGGCCATGTTTGGTGAAATGAATCCTACTCAGATAACCAATATCAACAAGGTAAACATTATCTATTCTTAAGGCCAACTCGGTTATGTAATTATTTACAACATTAAGATCTAAATTTGTAGTGTGATTGAGGGGAATGTCATACCTGGTTGGAATCGTTGTTAAAAACACTGTTCTTTCTCGACTGATTAGTTTTAGTTTGCTTTCTAGGAATTTATAAATGTCTTCCAAATTATTGTTTAGGCTGTCGTTAGTACCTCCTAAAATCACCACAGGAGATTTATCTTCAATATGGGCTGAGTCTATTACTTGTAATAGTGTCGTATTGGCTCTGACATACCCGTAGACATTTAGTCTCCCTGAGCTTAGTCTTTCAATTTTGCTTGCTATATTTGCACCCTGGCTGTCAGAGCATAGAGTTAATTTAATTTGGGTTCGTTGAGGGCGAATAACTGCTGACTGGTTTTGGGGTCTATTCTTTTTATATACATTTGCTGTGATTTTTGTTCGGCTGTTTCTTTTCTTCTTTGTTGAGTTGTTTTCCTTTTTGTAGTAATTTACTTGTACATCAACAGTTTCAGCATTAACACCTACAGGACTCATTGTGTTGTCACTAGCAGAGTTTTGGAGGACTTGAAAGCTGTTGTAGGTCTGAATCATTGGATTTGAGTACATTTTCCTGGACTAATATTTTTGTTTGTTTTTACCTCAGTCCAGGGGAGCTCTGAGTGCGTATTCAGATTATTTTCAATGTTTGGGTGTGGCAAGACAGTTTGGCAGTCTGTTTTGCTGCTATTGATAGTTGGATTCAACCCTGTCTGGTTGTTTTGTAATTCAGAAGGCTGTTTTTTGTTAGGTTTTTGAATCAATAATGAGAAAAATGAATCGTCATCAAAAGAAGAGGGGTTGAGTAGAAAGTATGCCAATAGTGAACGTTTAGTGATTAATTCTTGGTTTGTCAAGGCCGATTGTTGTATATACTCAATATCAAAGGCTCTTCCCTCAAGTACGTCATGGATCAGGGACTCGATGTACCAGCAGGTAAAGATACCACAATCAAAATTGTTTGGCTGTCGAGGACAGTTGACTGTTACAAGGCTAGCTGAGGATGTATCACCCCCCAAGTATATGGATAGCTTATCTGCAACTTTTTTGGCTGATGGTAAATTGTAATCTTTCAAAGAATCAAAATGATAAAACGTATTTAAATTCCCATTATATAGTAGAACACTCCAGTGTGTTCCACATTCTTTGTTTAGTTCTTGCGAGTCATTTACTGGCATGATAATTATGTTCTTAGATATTACATTCAGAGGGTCTAACAAGTAAGTAAATTCTTCTAAGTTCTTTACTGCATGAACTATTAGGGGGTTTAAAACTATACAGGGTTTCAGACTTAAGAATCTATCATTTATGATTTGTGAATACTTCTGAATTGTGAGGTCAGTAAGCCAATTCGGTCCTAGTAACTCATTTGAGAGCTGATTTTTGTTAACCAAAAAGTGCTTATGGTAGCTTTCCAGCTGATCCGGTGAGCTAGGTTTGTTTGTAAAACTGGGAGTGCTGGGTTCACTTGTCTCTGGCTTAGATACATCGTTATGTATGATAAGGTTTTCATGAGAGGCAGGAGAACTGTGTTCACTAAATTCTAAGCTCGATTCACTTGAAAGCACGTCTAAGTGTGATTGCGAATCAGACTGATCAGACACAGTACTTAGACTACTTTCAGTATAATGGCTCTCCATACCAATACTACTTTCAGTAGTAGGATTAAAAATAGGCACACCATGACTTTGGGATTTATTTTGGTTATCAGTTTCATTTTCTCGAGGTGATTTTCCAGAAAAATTAAAATTTTCTATTTTCCAGGTTAAATTATTTTCAAGTATGTACTTAGATAATTCTTTTTTTGATCTAAATATTTTCCCTCGAGGGGATCTTATGTAAATATCGATTTTCCCCTTACTCAGACCTTTTTTCCTCACTACCTCTTCCCTTTTCCACCCTTTTGGTAGTTTACTGTTATTCTCTTCAACCATTCTCTAATGCTTATTGTTAGTAAAAAATATAAAATATTGCCTTGTTTATGTATTTAATAATAATGCATTAATTCTTCTTTGTATACCCTCTTGGACAAAAGGTGAAAAAATTTTTGCCCCAAGATATCAGGTGAATTAATTAATTATCTTCTAATGTAAACAAACCAGTAAACAAATCAGCTGGGTCAATGTAAATATAAACAAGGAAGTAGGATTGAGCTTCAAAGGTCACTTGATCAGATAAGAGTTGAGTCAAATTGGAGTAGGTGAGAGAGAGAGAGAGACATAGTCCAAAGTTCAAGGGACCTTTCCTTATCAGGTACCCTTCTTATCAGCTTGTCCAGTAATTATTGCAGATTTTCTTCAAACAATTTATGTTAAAATTGAAAATACCTGGGTTACATCTGCTGCCTTAAGAAAACAAAACGCACACCCCCATTCATCAGCACAAACTGTATGACTTAGTATAATTTAAAATGCACAATTTTCAATTAAAACTGGATAAATCACTAAAAAACTGAGGAGCACAACTTGTGCACATTCACTTCTAACAGGCAGTTCTGCCAACCAAGACATTTTTAGATAACAGTACAATGCTGAATTGACAACCTACGCCTAGGATAATAATTAGTGAGTTTGCTAGATGTTTATTATGTAAAATGGATAGACCTTTGTTGCAACTAAATGACCAAGCTTTAATACCAAAACCTACAACATTTGAAACTTATCTTGAAATTTGCGGATATCCGAAAACTCGGATCGGATTCGGATCGGATCGGGTATCCGAATCCGATCCGAGGGTTTTATAACTATCCGGTAAGACTGACTAGATATCCGACTCTATCGGATAGACTGCATATTTTGGTGTAAATTTTAAATAAAGATCAAATTTTCAAATAAGGAAAGTCTTTCAAACAAAAGAAGTCATGCCGACAAAAGTACATTAATGACAGAAAACATCGCGGAGCAAAAACTACGCTTTGAAATGCAACGGTTGCGATAGCGGCTACAACAACGCCTCAACACGATGCGATTATGTAGTGGTATGCATCAAGCGATGTATTTCGGTTGCTGATACTGCGACTCGTGATTAGATCGAGATTGTTGTATACGATCAGATAACTGCGCAATACCCGACACGAAAACAAACATTTTCTTAAGATAAATTCTTGTATCGTAGCATTAAATCGGTTAACAAATAATAGTACATCATGTACATCATGTATTATGTATAGTACATCATGTATGATGTAATAGTACATCATGTATGTACTAATACATGATGTACTATTATTTGTTAACCGTTTACCGTCTCGATTAGTATCCGTTACCGACGAAACATCGATTGGTATGAGGGAGAATCGCAATCAAGACGAATCAGAGTTCGCCATTGACCGACAGTGCCGACAGTCGTCTTGAGTTGCCAAAACGAAATATCCCGTAAACACTCCATAAATAAATAGTCGTGTTTATGTTTCGTATGACTATTTCAGGCCGTAAATATCTTAAGTGGCCTGTTGATACGATAAAATAAAAAACCTACAATAATTTTGGACTGTCAAAGAATTGGCGAACCTGTTCATTTCATTGTTTGTCTTACCATCTCACTTCATTTTTGAATGTCGTTGTCTGCTTAAAAGCAGAATTAACTCAAGAACGTCTTTCTTTCAATCGCCAGATTACTTTATTTTTCAATTAAACAATTACCTACCTAGAAATAGAAAGTTGAACGATCACAAATAAGTTTATATTTTGCTGAAATATTAATCTTTGACGATTTAAGCCTAGTCAAAGCCAGCCGGCCGTATTTTCAATATGTGATTAAAATGGACATTAACAGTACAGAGCGAGTTGACAACCTACGTCTATGAAAATAATTAGTGAGTTTGCTTGTTGTTTGTGAAATAAAAAAATAGACCTTTGTTCTAATTAACCCTCCAGTACAAGCGCGGCTAATAGTAACACCTGTACAAGCGTGCGGACTGACAGTCCACATTTCACATTTTGGTGAATTTAAACTGTAAATTAATCAGTTAGGTATTAATTAACTTAAAAACACATAGTCCTAAACAATAACAAATTTATATATAAAAATAAAATAATTACATGATGAAGTAATCAGTCATGTATGTTGAGAAAGTAACGCGTGCGGGTATTACTCCGCTCTTCACAGAACATGAACGAACGCCTGCAGAGTGAGACTCCGCGCTTCATTGGACACGAAAGAACGCCTGCGGAGTGGGACTCCGTGCTTCATTGGACATGAAAGAACGCCTGCGGAGTGGGACTCCGCATTCATGGGACACGAAAGAACGCCTGCGGAGTATGAGTCCGCACCTAAATTTACGCCCTCGTAACTCAGGGCCAACTGATGCTAAGACGGTCAAACCCCCGCCATCGACCTTGGAAAGGTAGTGGGGGAAGGTAGATGGCGCGTCACGTCATTCGCTCGCGGATTCACGTATTTCGGGGCGCTTTTTCAAATGTGCGGACTGTGAGTCCGCGGCGCGTGTACTGGAGGGTTAAATGACCAAGCTTTAATACTGAAACCTACAACATTTGAAACTTGTCTTTTAAGTTTACTGCTCGGACTTAATTTGTTTTTAAGTATTATTGTTGTGGATTGAAATCTAGGTTGTCAGGCATTAATACATGAATAAAAATGTAAAGCTTTCTTCAAATATGAGGTGATTGGTGAATCAAGTTTCATATTTAATTCTTTTGTCTAGTCACTTAGGCCTAGTCATTGATCAAATAAGGAAAATAACAAAAAAGACAGAGGCCTAATAGTGAACAAATTTAGGTTGCATTGAAAAAGGATTTTTTAAGTTGCAAATCCTGAAATTGATTTAGGCCTAATAAGCTTATTTAATTATATACTACCTATGCTTAAGGGGAATCAATGAATTTTTAAATTCTTAACAGATAATTAGTTGCACCTTTGCATACTTTAATAATTGACATTTGGCCTATATTGGAAACAATATATTACAACAATCGACAACTCTACCCTATCAAGGCAAATCTCACCTTACACATTAGGATAATATGGTAGTTCCTTACAAATACCTTAGGCTTATAAGAAAACTTAAATCTGCTCATTATGCCGCGCCGTAAATATCCGAATCCGGTATTATCCAATCCGAACCTGTTGTTATCCGATCCAAAACTGATCCGAACATAAGCTATCCGATCCGAATCCGATACGATCCAAAAATTCACTATCCGCACACCTCTAAAATTTAGGTTAAAATTACTGCTCAGACTTACAAATTTAGGTTGCATTGAACAAGGAATTTTTAAGTAGTATCCTAATCCTTTAATTGATTCAAGCTTTATAAGCTTATTTAATTAAATACTATCTATGCTTAAGGGGAACCAATACATTTCTGTATTCTTAACAGATAATTAGGTTTTTTGTTTTTTTTTGGGGTAGAAGGTGGAATGCGTTTACGCACACTGAGGCTCGTTGTCCCCTCAGAAGTGTCGGACTCCCACGAGCTCGATGTCCCGTGAACTACCAACTAAACCACCCCCCTCGGCACCGAGGACACTAGCCTGGAACTGTTTCACACATTACTTCGGGCTAGACCTTTGATATTACGCCACTAGGGCAACCTCCTTGGGGAAAAGCTGAGGATTAAGGCCGATCGAGGTCGACATTTTTCGCCCGAAGAATGGCCTAGACGTAATGCTGGACACAGTTCCAGTTGCCCTCTCCCTGGAGCATAGCTCCGACGATGTTGTTTGGGCTAACGACAACGCCGATCTCAGATGAAAGCAAGGCTCGGCGGACGTGCCAACGGTCGCACTGAAAGAAGGTGTGCTCGGACGTGTCTGGGATGCCAGGGCAATACAGACAGTCCGGGCTGGCGACTTTGCCCATCCGGTGCAGATAGGCTCGGAAGTACCCGTGCCCAGAAAGAAACTGTGTCACGTAGTCATCGACCTCGCCGTTCTGCCGTTCCACCCATGGTCGGACGGAAGGTATGAGCTGGAAGGTCAAATGTACCCTCGGCTCGGCTTCCCAGTCGCGCTGCCAAGAGTCGAAGCTGCGATCGCGCTCTTTCCTGGCAGCTGGTTCCCGGCCCACTTCAGGCCTCCTCCGGTAAATCGCCTGCCTCTCCCTCGCAAGGAAGAGGACGGGGATGACTCTGGCGATCACCTCCACAGTAGGCTCAGAGACTGTGCCGCCTGTTGTGCAGGCTGATGCGACCCGCAGAGCTCCTCTGCGCTGGACTCGGACAAGCCGGTCTCGGTAGACTCGCTTCTCGAGTGCATGAGCCCATACCTCCGCCCTGTACAGTAAGACTGACTGGACGGCAGTCATGAGCAGGTGGCGCTTGCAGGAGCGAGGTCCGCTGACATTGGGCATAAGCCTACCAAGGGCAGCGACACCCTTAGCGGCTTTGTCGGCGGCGCGCTGGATCTGCTCGCCGAAAGACAGTCTGCTGTCGACCATGACTCCCAGGTACTTTGCAGCAGGCTTAGTCTCAAGTGTGACGTCACCTATCTGTACTGGGAACACGGTGTTTATCCTCTTTTTGGTGAGGAAGACGATCTCCGTCTTACTGATAGCCAGGGACAAGCCGTGGTCTCGCATCCACCCGTTGACCTTGGCCATTACTTCGCTGAGCCTCAGTTTTGCCTGCTCGATGTTCCTCGCAGCGATCAAGGCAGTAACGTAGTCAGCATAGCCAACAAGGAAGGTCTCATCGGGCATGTCTAGCCTAAGCAAGCTGTCGTAAGACACGTTCCAGAGATCAGGTCCGAGAATGGACCCCTGCGCAGCCCCGGAAGTGATGGGAATGCGCCGCTGACCTTCGGTCGTGTCGTACAACAGAACGCGGTCTGACAAGTACACTTCGATCATATGCATGAGGTAGGAGGGAAATTGGAACATATGCTCAAGCGCCCACAGCATATCGCTCCACCTGGAGGGGTTGAAAGCGTTCTTCACGTCGAGCGTGACGAGAAGGACCACGCGGCGCGACCAGTGGTTGTGGTCCTCCGCCCTCCGCACTGCCTCAACTACCTCCTGGTTAGCGTCGAACAGATAATTAGTAGTACCTTTGCATACTTTAGTAATTGACATTTGGCCTATATTGGAAACAATATATCACAACAATCAACAACTCAAGCCTATTAAGGCAAAGCTTACCTTACACATTATGATAATATGGTAGTTCCTTGCAATTACCTTAGGCTTATAAGAAAACTTAAATCTGCTCATTACGCCGTGCCATAAATCTGAATCCGGTATTATCCGATCCGAACCTGTTGTTATCCGATCCGAAACCGATCCGAACATAAGCTATCCGTCCGTTTCAAAAATTCACTATCCGCACACCTCTAGTCTTAACAAATCTGGACAGTAAGCATCAAAATTTCTCTCAAGAACCCAGAAACAAGAATAGCGAATCCATAGGCATGATCAAAAACGATTCTTGGTTATTTGGCTAAATAATTTTTATTCCTATTTAATTTCCAAAAACTTTTGTTTTTGTCTTTCCTATGCTAAGTTAACTGCAACTGTAATTTGCTATTTTAATTCGACTAATCCATGGGAGCAGATTCCATTTTTCTGCAATGCTTGTGACGACTTTTGAATCTGTGGCCCCAATAGAGCCCATGCTAAATTCTAGCATTTTATGCCGTGCAAAGGTTTATGTGGTGTCATTTAGTGTCTTAAATTTCAAAAATAAAATTTAACTTAATATAAAGAGTTGCAGAGTGTTTATTGTTTTTCAAAAATTGTTTATGTTTTCTTATTCAGAGGCTATATTGTTTTAAAGTTCGTTAACTTTGGCGCAATATCTTCTGAAAGTAGGCCTACCAACATAAACGATTCTAAAGAAGCAATAAACACTCAACAATTGTTTTTCTAATATGATGGATTGAATTAAATTTTACTTTAAGGATTAGAGATGCTAAATAACAAGTGTGGAGCAGGTTCCGAGCAAATTTTGGCAGTTTAGCTTAAATAAGAATCTTCCCAGGCAGGCCTACAATGAATAACAGACCACAGTAATAATTAATTTTAATAATGAAAAGGTAAAAACTCACCACGTTATTCTTGGAATCAACTGCTAAGCACTGGATTATTCCTTTTGAAATAATTACAGATGCCAACATTTTTTTGTTCTGAAATTTAAAAAAATCATTCAAGTTCATGGAAATACTAATAAATTCTTGAATTAATTACATTTTCTCAGATGATTTACTCCTTTGCTTAGAAAAGTAAATAAGCCTAAATTACAACAGAAATCCATGTTCTTGAAATATTTAAATGACTTGAAAGTTTGTACCATTTTTTCTTGTTACGGCCACCATTAAAAGCAAGTGGGTCATCTATAATGAGCAAATACGACTTGTAAAATAATTAATTATTAGGCTAAGCCCATAAGTTAAAATGCTTCTTTAAATGGTTTAGAAAAAAAACATGAAGAGACAAATGTTAAAATGCTAGAATAAAACAACTTTGGAGTTATAAAAGTACTCCCACTTCCCCATCGTCCAGATCTCACATACTTCCATTTGGCAACTTTTTTAGCTCGATACACAAAGTTATTTATCCCCAAAAAAGACAATTACAAAATTAAAAAAATATATATTTTGTATTTTGTCAAAGGCAACACATGAATTCCTCACAACACCTAGAGAATTTTGTTTTTAATAGGAGGAATAATAAATAAAATTTAATTAACTGCTCTATATTACCTCAACGTCATAGACATAGATATTTCCATCATGAGAAGCGGCGAACATTAGTGATAGAAGGAAGGTGATTTGTGTGATGGACCTTCCTACCATGCAGTCCCCTGCATTTTCTCCATCCTATTAAACATAGGTAAAATGCAATGAGTGTTGAAAACTTACGTAAATCTTAAGGCTATACATGTGAGAGCGTTACAGCGCGCATCAAATGACCCGCATGGGTTTTCTGTGCACTTCTGAGAAGATACACAAGTAAGTAAATGACTGATGGCAACAATACAGCATTAAATGTTTGTTTATAACAGCTTAGGTTTGAAGAATTGAGAAATGGAGTGGTTGATGTGAATTATACGTAGTGATTATAAAATATGTTATTTATTAATATAAATTATCGAACGCTACGTACACACACACACCGTTGACACTGGTTGGTTGCCAGTTCAGCTATGGAAGTTGAGGAGGCTACATGTGTACAGATTTTATAAACTGTATAAAATATAAATATTGATATTATTTTTTAGAAAATATAAATTTTTTTTTGTATTTTTTAAAGAACAAAGACGAAGCCAAAGGAAGTTCTAAGTATATCCAATTTCATGTATCAGAGTAACTCACGGCTCTTTCCTAACACTTTGCGCCAATCTTAGAGAATATGAGCTTGAGTGTCATAAACTAAACACTATCGTATTTAATCATCTGGGAAATTGTTTAAACATTAGTGTCTCTTCCAAAAAATTGTTATTATTTCTTTCAACTATCCTCTGCCAAAAAAAATTGAAACCAATTAATTGCTACCAAACTGCTCTTTTTAACAATGTTTTTTTATTCTGCACTTTCCATATCGATATATGTAGCTAGGTGTTTTTTCAATTCTTCAATGAAGAGCTCATTACCAAAAATACCATCTTTTCTTTTATTACTGTAGATAATCACTGTCCTAATGGGTGCGCTTGAGTCAACCATGTGTATAGTCAAATCCAGATCATGAAAACTCGAAATTTTCATGAAATCACACGGTCCATGATGAAACCTCGAGACACGTCCAGTTGATAGTGGGCGTCACATGTGTACACAGTCAAATTGTGTGCTGTAGTAGTTCAACAACAAGTGCTGGAAAACTTGTGATGCAACGCTCTCATTTGTACAGAGCAAGTGGGTTCAGACAACTGGTAGCAGCATATCAACTACAAAAATATGTGATTCATAGAAATTGTGAGCTCTTAAAGCAAAAAAATTATTCAGTGAAATGGTTATGCTGATTAAATTGATTGAGTTGTCGTCATACTATTCAGGAACAGCTATTTCCTGTGCCTCACGGTTGGCAAGAATGCTACTCTGATAACTACACTGTAAATTTACCATGCAGTGCACTGAGAATTTTCAGTGCACTTCTGAGAAGATACACAAGTAAGTAAATGGCTGATTGCAACAGTACAACGTAAAATTTTTATCAAAGCTTAGGTTTGAAGAATTGAAAAACGTAGTGGTTGATGCGAATTATATGTAGTGATTATAGTTGCCATTTTGCAACTTTTGGATCACGAGAGACAAGGCAACCAAACAATTTTATTAAATCACCGTGATTCGTTGGCAATAATAATCAATTATAATTTAATTGAATTTATAGACCACACCAAAGATGATTTATTTGTAAATAGTGCTGTACTGAGGAGAGAGTATGCGGGTCCGTATCTTTTGTTTGATGAAAGTGAATATTTGAGACCGCATAGATTCCAGAAAGACACAGTGATGGATCACATTCTGCCCCTGATATAGGGAGATGATGAAGACTTTTTCAGAGGACTTTCTATTCCATGGGAAATTAAAGTGAATACGTTTAAGAAAGCAGCGCAGCGGGTGCGGGCCAGACAACAAAAATATATCGAGAAGTGACTCTTAAAATTCCAACGAAAAATTAAAACTCATAATCATTGCCCATCATAAAATTGGAATGTAGTTTATTTAACTACTTGTAAAATGATTGCAATCATAGGCTTTTGGTCATAAATTGACTGTACGACCAAGCCTGCTGCATCACATTGTAGCAAGGTGATGCACAGGCGTGGTACAGGCTGGACAGAGGGAATGAGGTTTGGGGGAAACATGCTGTCGCCACCCGTCACGGCGTGCCACTTAAAAACACCAAAGTACTCAAATACATAATAACATCACATAGTACAGACTACAAATCAGTAAAGAATAGAGCTCGGTAGCCAAATACTGTCGTGGTGTCACAATTTACGATTATCGTACATGTGTTGCAGCATACGCATGTTATCATCGGCACCACGTTCAGGGTCGGATTTCCCAATAGGCCCAGTAGGTTCGGGTCTAGGAACGCAAGCTGCCTGAGGTCGCACTTTCAAGCAAAAATAAAAAATAAATAAACAAATGCTTACACCCAGGGCCGGAGAAGGCCCATTTGGAATATACAGCCACATGAGATGCCAATAGAGGAAGCCGGAAAAGCTGGCATGGTACCGTCCACGCCCGTGGAGCCCTTTCAGATGGTTTTAAGTGCTAAACGTACGTTTTAGCGCCATTAGACTTTGGAGCCGTTCCAAATTGTTGAAAGTGCAAAATTTGTGTTATGTAGTGTTTGCCAGCAATTGTGGACATTGAACTTTTTCAAATTTTTTAAAGATGTGGGATATCCACATTTATGCCGTTGGTATACCTGCACCCTCAGCTGACAGAAGAAATGAATGATCATTTAGTTAACTATCCCTCTGCGCATGCGCCAATTCAAAATACCGCCAACGGCCCAACTTCAAGCTCTCTTCTCCACCAGCTATCGCCGGTTCAACATCATTTGGTCAGGTATCTAAATTAACATTATGGGTTGCTAGGTACAGATTCCGAAAGGAGGGGTTTTGGGGGATGAGGGTTTAGGTTAAACCAATTGGCAACTAATCGGTCCACAGATTCTAAATTCCAAATTGGTAGGGTTGTGGTTAGCCATGGCACTTAAATTTCATTTTCAGGCTTAGTTGTCCAAGCATGCTAGATCATTATTAAATTCGTAGTTGAACAGTCGAAGGTCAGGTTAGTTAATTCATAATTCTGATTAAATCAAAACGCTCATTAAGCTGGCAAGTCGAGGGTAATATTGACAACATATTTTCCACGGATTTTTGGGCTAAAATTGGCAACCTGTATCTCCATTCATGTCTAGTTAATTTGTCCATGTCCGGGTCGCGGCTTCCAGGACCCGACAATTGGTAGCAGAGATTAAAAAAACTCATTAAATTGTTGTCATAATGCCCTGATAAGCTTCCCACGTCTATTTTCAACAAATCTGTGAAGAAAAAGTTAATTTTCAACCGTGAAAGACCATTTGCAAGCTTGGCTTGCAGACGTTCGCCACCTGTCTTTGCAGGCTTGCCAGTTACTTAGCGTCATTTTCTAAGTAGGTAACCATCACATATTAGTCTCATATTTTGTGTATTCATAAACAATTTCGTAATGTAAACGGCATATCCAATCTAAATTAATATTTTAGCCCTGTTTAATAAACTTCAATTTCGGCTCCTAAGTCCATTTTGTGTAATTCAGCAGTCCTACCAAGTACGTATATTTTCATGATTCATGACGACTTTTTCATAACAACAAACTTAGGTTTATTTAAATCATAACCTTGAAATGTATAAAATATTTTACCGTTTAGCATTATTTTGCTCATTTCTGTAAAACTTAGCTTCCATTCCAGTTTCGTAGGTATGGGTAATCAAATTGCGACAATAGGTAGGCCTAGCCCAGAAATAATTTCTTTTATCTCCTAAACAGTTAATTTTTCATATCTGTTTCATCAAATTAACGTTTGAAAAGTTACTTCTACATCCTGAATGCAGCCAAAAAAAATTAGGCTACTAGATTAAAAAAAAAAAAAAACATGTCTGTCCATGGGTCAAATAAGGTATAAGGAAAAATACTTCCATTCTTAGGTTATTAGCCGTCATTGTCCTTGTGCCCACAAGATAGATTAGTTCTGTTTGACCCAAATCTGTGGTAAAGCAATTATTCAGCCTATCATTGAAGCCAGTAATCAGGTATTTCTTAGCGGTTTGAAGCCTCTAGCGCCTATGGGTATATTTTCTGCCGTCCCTGTCAAGGCCAACCGTTGCCAGCCTGATTTCAACTTATCATTGCAGCAGTGAACCCACGTAAGTAAAGTGTTCTTTAGGTTATAGTTTTAAATACTATTATGTTTAAATTGTTTTAGGCTAACTTATATTTATTTTTATAATGCCTCCAACCAATTTTGTACTCTAGATGTTTTTATTTCCCGATGGATTACCCCTACCATTTCAGTCCCCCATTTAAAATACGATGCAACTTATTCAAGCCCACAATTTTGTGATGCAGGGTTATGAGTATAATATCCTATGAATGTAAAAAACCTTGTGATATTTTGAAAATAGTTTAGGCAGGACATTTTTTGCAACTAGGCCTTGCATTCAATATGTTTCCTTCTGTTAAAAACAAAAAATTGATTAGGCTAACGAAGTTCTTGATCTTGGAAACTCACCTTCTGTGGGTCAATGTCAGACTAGGCCTAAATAAAATCTTAATAGGCTTTGGTTAAGGATGTAGAACTCATGCATTGCACCAAAAAAATGACAGTAAATAGGCCTAACTTATGAATTTTATTCAAAGGATAGCTTCTCTTATATTATTTCGGCCTAGTAGGTATGCGAACACCCTTCTCAAATACTGCTTAAGTTTAATGTAAGGACCTGTAGGCTACCCAAAAATTAGTAATGGTTCCTTACTTCGCATACCGTTTCACAGTAGGAAATAAATAAAAGTAAATAAAAAATAAAAAAAAAATAGAAAAATACAAAAAATGTGATGCATGAGTTTACCCTAAACCAGTAGGCTGGTCCCACCTTCCCAAATTTTTCAAGTTGATTTCACCAGTACCAAGATCATATAGATTTGTCGCCTAATTAACTTAATCCTATTGTCTTATGGAATCTTTTATTTTCTTTACACACCGAAACTTAAGGTGTTACTTAAGCTGCACCAACGACGCGTTTCATTGCCTTTGGTTATCGCCCAACACCCCCTCTTCTTATTTAACCCCACCCTGAGACCCCGAAGAAATAATCAAATTTCTAATGTCAAATATTATTTTGCTAGGAGATTCACAATTCTGCAGATATAAAAATTTCTTACACAAAGGTTCAGTAAATAAATTATTAACTGTTAACCACAGTGTTTGTGTTTCTGGAATTACAACGGCTGAGCTTAAGAATCTTTTAAAAACAGCAACAACACCTCCCCCGTTACACTCAACCGTTGTGATGTGCATAGGGACCAATGACATCTTGCGCAATACACCCTTGAAAACTTTCAAAAATCAATTTGTGTCATTGTTGAGACTTGTAAGAAAACTTTATTCACCTAACCTTTTTCTTATCCTGACCATACCGAAGTTTCAACGTTTTACAAACAACTGTGAGGTACTTGGACGAATTGATGAAATAAACAAATTTATAGCAACTTTACAGACAACTACCACTCGCATTTTACGACTTCCTACATCCTCCTGCAGCGCAAGCGAATTTTTCGAAAGGAAATACTACCCTTCTGGTAGGCTTGATGGAATTCACTTGAATTCAAATGCCTTTTTGCATTTAACAAAATCAATTCAAGCTGAAATAGCAGCATGAATTGAATTCATCAATAGAAAAACTTAAGCTAATCGCCTAAGCTAACATAACCTAATAGTTAAACTAAATATTTTCTTTTTCTGTCATTAAACAGTAAAGCTATCAAACATATTAATAAATGATTATAGGCCTAATAATAATAATTATTATTATTATTTATTTTACTTTAATATAAAACAAATAAATGGTTTTTATAAATAAATTGCAAAAGCACTTAGGGTTTTGTTTAACTTTTCTATTGCCAACCTTGGTTCTAGCAGAAGTGCTATCAGCATCGATGCGCCAAATTAGACTTTGATTTTTTTTCTTTTCCTTTTGCTTCAAAAATGACTGTAACATCTATCATTTTAAATCCTAAACATTATTACATATTATCGTAACATGTTTATGTGAACTTACCAATATTCCAACCAACCTTTATAACAATATAACCAGTTATTACATCCCAGTTATCGCCACCTAACCTTTTATAGTCTGAAACCGAAATAGGGACTTGTTCTGAATTTTAGCTGGGTCATTCGATCCAAACTTAGCTCAGGGCGAGTAGCATATCAAGGATCTCCCTGGATGGGCTGTCACTTAGTACACCAAACCGCGTAGTTTAGATGAACGAGCATTTGGCATTGTTAAAAAAAAAATAAAATAAAATAATAGACTGAAAAGGTGACTAAATGAAAACCTTGACACCTTACCTCCTAACCTTGTATACCCTATTATTGCACATGAACAGAAAGAGGTACAGCTGTGTAAATTCCATTGTAAGTCGGGTACCAACCCCCCCTTGTCGGCCCATTAGCCTGTGGCAGCCATGGGTATGCGATGAGTGGCAAAACAAAACCTCTTATCTCATGCCCATGGTGTCTGGTAAAATCACCACTGGTGCCAAAAACAAAACCAGTAGAGTGATACTAGACGCCCGCGATGCGTCGGCGGGGAAATGGAAACAAATGATAAAAGGAGATCATCCAGACAGTGCAATGAATCTTTCCTTTCACCTTCCTTATTCTGTGCACAAAGATAAAAGAAAATAAAAAAAAAATAAAAAAGGCCTTTTTAACTAATGCCATTTGCTCGGAGGCCTCACTCCCCAACTAAAGCAAACGACGAGATTAATATCCCTCAAATGCGTAGTTAGGCTATAGCGAAACCAAATATGAACCTCCCCTCACCAACACAAGACAAGGTGGTCTTGGAGGGTCGTGAGGTTCCGCATGGATGGCGTATCGTGTTTAGGTGTGACAGCTCCGTCGGGAGATACCACCTTGGACGAATAGGTCAACTGCTGGTTTTCTGTTCAGATGTCGTTTTCCACTTAGCTCAGGGGTTGTCAGACTATATTCCTTATCTTTCCCACATGAAATTTTCCTAACAACCTACTAACACCCAAAAAATAAAAAAATAAATAATTAAACAAAGAAATTTGAAACATAGGGATTGGGTAGTTCTTTAGCTAGCTAACCAAGGTCAAGGTATCAATAATCTAACTAACAAATTTAATGATTTTTTTAAAAAAAAAGATGGTTTTTAATTTGTTGCCTTTCCAATATTTTCTAAAAAATAAATAATAATAATAACTTCTCTTCAGTTACCTCCCCAACATCTCTTTGGGACCCCTCCCAAAGGAAACATGTTTATGAAATATCCAATGTCAACATATGACTTAAATAATATCCCAGACACAGTTGCATGGGTAAATACCCTTACTGCTCCCCAAGCGAATGCGCAATGCATAGCTTGGGGCATCACTCCAGCATCTACTCTGGAGGAAAACAGAGTAATAATCAAACAGTTCATCAGAGGTGTCAAAGCTTCTAATTCTGATCCAGACAAGGATGGGTCTTCACCAAACGAATCGAATCCACAGACAGCAAACTTACTCAACTTAGATCAGATTCCTGTTACAACGGCAGTGACTACTTGCCTGCCTTCCACTATACCGGAAGCTACAACTGTCTCAATTTTAACATCCACTACACCATCTACTTCGACTACTTACGCCACCTTTGGTCCAACAATGTCAACCCATCCTGCATTACAAACCCTAACTCAACCGCCGAACCCTATGTTCAACCTTCCACCACAGCCCTTAACTTTGGATCCCACTTTACAAACCTTAATACAGTCTCTCCAAGCAATGACACTAAACGCAGTATCTCAAACCACAACATCACTTGCTGAACAAATAAAACAAATCAATCCTGTTCAAACCAAAGAGGACAAATGCCCACCCTATGTAAGGGACTTGCTTAAGGAACTACCCAAATCATCAGGGGAAAACAAACACGAAACAGTCACTTTTCTAAAAAGGTTACATCAAATCATAGACATGAAATTAATGAAAGATAAACTCATAATATTAAATGTTGTCCCGTACACCACAAACAGACTTCGGGAATTCTGGATGTCAATAGTAGCTCAAAACCTTACATGGCAACAAACGCTTGAAAGCCTTAGAGAAAACTTTTTTACAACAGAAACCCTTAGGGAATTGCAAAATCAGTATCTATATAGGCCACAGCGACCAAACGAACATTTGGCAGATTATGTAAAAGACATTCAAATTCTATATACTATTCTGTCGCCGAAAACACCTGACACTGAGGTTTTCCAAACCATTTTCAGAGGAGTAAACCCTCAAACTAGGACCACTTTTGCAGGCCTTAAGCCTATGACCACAATCCAAGACTTAATGAATGTTGCGCCCCTCTCTGCCAGTTTAGTCACCCAATCAGTACCGGTAGCTTCAAGTCAACACCCAATCAGTACACAACCCCCGGACAGGTACCCTAATAGGCCACGCCAACAATATTCACCAAATAATAACCAATTTCAACCCAATTGGCGACATCGTCAAAACCCAGTTAGGAACAACTATAACTACCCCGTTCCAAACAACTCAGGTCCACCAGTTTTCCCTTACAATAACAATCAATATCGACCAAGACCACCAATGAATTATCACCCACCAGTGGGATTTTACCCCCCACCCCAAAATTTCAATAGCAACTACCCACATCCAAGACAACCCAACTCAAATAGGCCACCACCCAACTTCTACCAGCGGAATTTAAACCCCCGCTGGGGAGGTCAATAGGCAGCACCCTTCCCTACAGTATTAAGCCTGCCTCATGGAATCATAGTGTTCAATATTACCAACCATACAGGCCTCATCCACAATCAACTCCCAAATTCAAGTCAGAAAGCACTAGTAATAGCAACAACAAACACCAAGTTAAAATAAGTAGCAAATCCTTTTTATCTATTAAATTTCGCAAACATATTACCTCAGCCTTAGTAGACACCGGAGCGTCCTGCTCAATCATATCTCAAGAAGTATTTGATAAAATTAAGACGACCAAGGGAGTCGTATCAGAACAACCAATTAAAGTCACTACTTCGGCCAATACTGCTTCAAATCATCCATTGCCTTTCAAGTACCGAGTAAAATTACATTTTAGAGTTCAGTATTTGTCTTGGTCATTCCCTTTTTACGTAGCTGAAAACTTACCTGTGAAAGCCATTCTAGGACTAGATTTTGTGAAATACACTAGAGCAATAATCAATATAGCTAAAGAAACTATAGTTTTCCCGTACACCCAGCCCTTGATTCTTTCATTTAGTCATAATGAATCCCCAGATCAACCAACAGTGGACGACGAAGGCCCTAAGTTTGGAGAGAATTTAACTAGGGACCAAATCCAGAAATTACAGGAAGTAATTAATCTTTTCCCAAATACAATAACCAAAAAATTAGGAAGAACCAATCTTATAAAGTATCATATCAACATCAAGCCAGGCCACCTGGTGAAATCACGGCCTTACCAGTTTTCCCCCCCAAAGACTGAAATATTAAGACAGCATATCGACGAACTTCTAAAGAATGGAGTAATTAGAGAATCAACATCCCCCTTTTCATCTCCAGCTTTTACTGTTCCCAAAAAGGGTGGTAAAACCCGCATGGTAGTAAATTATAAGGCTTTGAATTCAGGTCTGTCACTTGAAGCAGTACCAATGCCCACTCTAGACTCTGCCTTTCAACATCTTGGCAAGGCCAAGTGGTTTACTTTGTTAGATTTAAACTCGGCTTACAACCAAATTCCCCTTGATGAACAGTCTAAACAATACACTGCCTTTGTAGTTCCCTGGGGGCTCTACGAATATAGTTTCGTTCCATTTGGAATCGCAAACGGTAGTATGGTCTTAACTGATTTAATGAACAAAGTAGTAGGAGATTTAAAGTTTAAGTATGTTTATTCCTTTTTCGACGACTTAGTAATTTACTCTAATTCATTTGAGGAACACCTTACCCACATTAAGGAAGTACTGCATCGCCTCAGTAAAGCAGGCCTCACCGTCAACCCAACCAAAATGACAGTAGCTTCTAACGAAATTGAGTTTTTAGGTCATGTCATAAAAAATAACTCATTGACTATTAGTAGGGAACGGACCAAACCTATTGATGATTTTCCCGTGCCCAAGACCTTAAAACAACTATCTAGATTCCTGGGGATGACAGCCTTTTATTCTAAATTTATACCCAACTATTCTAGCATTGCAGCACCTTTGAACAAACTAAAGAAAAAAGGAGAAAAATTTGTTTGGGGTAAAGAGCAAAACACCGCCTTTCAAAAGCTCAAGGACGCACTAACTTCATCACCAGTTTTAAAAATGCCAAATTTTGATTTGCCTTTTGTAATGCACACAGATGCCAGCAGAACTAGTCTAAGTGCTGTAATTTCTCAAAAGTATGACGATCAACTCTTCCCTGTTGCTTACGGTTCCCGACCGACTAATATCCATGAAAAGAATTACAGTGCCTTCGAACTAGAAGCGTTAGCTATAACTTATTTTCTCGACAAATTTAGAGTATATTTAGAACATCGCCACTTTGACCTTTACACAGATAGCAATGCGTTAACCTGGCTCTTAAACCATCCGAGACAAGTAGGCAAAATTGCTCGATGGATCACCTTAATCAACTCTTTTCAATTTACGGTTTATCATATTCGTGGGCGAAGTAATGTAGTAGCTGATTGTTTGAGTAGAATGTTCGAAGAAACTCCCCCAGTAGCTTCAAACATCACTAATCAAAATGTAAAACCACAGCAAGTAAACGTTCTTTTCAAAATTCCGGAAGCTTTTAAAGACTTAAAAGAATATCAGGCAGAAGACCAAGACATTCAGAAAATAATTCGTAGCTTAAAAGGAAAGAAACCACCCCCCAACTACTCTGTAAATAACGACATTTTAGTTCATAAAAAACCAAACCAAACTAAACCTAGAATAGTAGTCCCAGATCGCCTTATTCCGTTGTTGTTTAAATACTACCACTTAGCCCCTAGTACAGCTCACTTAGGCATAAAAAAAACTTGGTCCCGGATAGAACCCAATTTTTGGTCACCCACCTTAAAGGAAACCATATCCAACATGGTTAGGTCTTGTACACCTTGCCAGAGATCAAAACAAGCCCCTAATACCCGAACTGGCCTCCTTTCTTCTGAAGTCCCAACACAGCCTTTTGAAAAGATCTTCATCGACCATATTGGACCCCTTCCTAAGTCACGCAAAAACAACCGCTATATCCTGACAATTGTAGACGCCTTCTCTAAGTACGCAGTTTTCCTGCCCGCCAAAAACACAACAACCAAAACCACAGTCAACCTTTTGCAATCTGGTTTGTTTGCCTACTTTGGATTCCCTAAATTTATAGTTTCTGACAATGTCTCTTCATTTACTTCTAGAGAATTTTCTGATATGTGTCTTCAGTTTGGCATTACTCATATTACTACGACTCCGTATTACCCGAATCCTAGCCATGCCGAAAGAGTGAACAAAAACATTAAAATAGCCATCCGCATTTTTCATTCAGAACATCAAACTGACTGGGATAAAAACCTCCACTTTTTCCAGATTGCATTCAATTCAGCGAAACACTCGAGTACCGGATACTCTCCAGCCGACTTATTTCTTAGCTTCCAGATTAAGCATCCACTTGAACTTAATTGGAATCTAGATCAGCTACTCCCAAGGAATCATAACCCACAACTTCAAAGAGACAGATGGCAAAAGGCTCACCATAATCTCACTAAATCACACCAAGCTAGGCAAAAACAATACAACAAAGGGCGGACCCTCCCATCATTCAAAGTAGGAGACTGGGTCATGTTTAGGCTTCATCACCAAAGTAAGGCGGCGGACAAAATCAATGCCAAGCTCCTCCCACTTTGGTCCAAACCTACAGTCATCCAAGCCTACACCTCTCCAGTTACAGTTATATTAGTAGATCCTTCCACGGGTAAGGTGGTTAGAAGAGCACATGTCTCACAATTAAAAAAGTTTTTCCAACCAAACTTTCTCCAAAAAGAAAAACCCCAACAAGAAAGTAGGACCCGACAACAAACTAACTGATATCTCAGTTGAACCTCCCTGATATGTATGTTGTAACTGACCCTCGGCAGTGATATTAGGTTAAGTTAGTTATAGTTAATTTAGGCCAAATCAAATCACAACCCAAAGACACAGCTGGCCGCGGTGCCCATCTCGCCCCTTCTGTGACTCAGGTACTGCTTCGCGTAGGCTGTGCCTTCAGAGGGTGGTGGGTGTCCTCGACCCGCTGTGTCATCTTCTCCGAGCAGCAGCTCTTCCCTGTGGCATTGGATTAGAGAATTTTTTTTTTCCCCGACATTTTAGGGTTCCCCTTTTAAGCCTGTGTATTGTGCTGAAGGCCCTTTTTTTTTGAATTTTTTTATTACTTCTAGCACAATGCATAACCAATGCCCATGGGGAGGAGCGGATTGTTCCCCTTGACTAACTGCAGCAGGTCAAGGATACAAGTGCTCATCACTCAGAAATTGCCACCCTCAACAGTTACAATAGTTTCAGTCCCATCAATTTGTTATTTGTCATTTACTTATTTAGGTCTATGCATTTATTTATTCATTTATGCATTTATTTATTCATTTAGACATTTATTAATATATGTACTTGTGATTCTCATGATCTGTGTATTATTTATTATTGTATTTGCTTATGGGATCCCAAAATAATTCTTACCATTATTATTGGTAAAATTAACCTGACCTAACCGACATGTACTTAACCTTTTTCTAAATGTTAAACCTAAGTTCTCAAGTTTCAGATTGCAGTAGTTATCTCGCACTCCCCAGCTTCCTTTTTTTTTGCTGTTTTTGGGGGGAGGGGGGGAGATCTGTGGGATATCCACATTTATGCCGTTGGTATACCTGCACCCTCAGCTGACAGAAGAAATGAATGATCATTTAGTTAACTATCCCTCTGCGCATGCGCCAATTCAAAATACCGCCAACGGCCCAACTTCAAGCTCTCTTCTCCACCAGCTATCGCCGGTTCAACATCATTTGGTCAGGTATCTAAATTAACATTATGGGTTGCTAGGTACAGATTCCGAAAGGAGGGGTTTTGGGGGATGAGGGTTTAGGTTAAACCAATTGGCAACTAATCGGTCCACAGATTCTAAATTCCAAATTGGTAGGGTTGTGGTTAGCCATGGCACTTAAATTTCATTTTCAGGCTTAGTTGTCCAAGCATGCTAGATCATTATTAAATTCGTAGTTGAACAGTCGAAGGTCAGGTTAGTTAATTCATAATTCTGATTAAATCAAAACGCTCATTAAGCTGGCAAGTCGAGGGTAATATTGACAACATATTTTCCACGGATTTTTGGGCTAAAATTGGCAACCTGTATCTCCATTCATGTCTAGTTAATTTGTCCATGTCCGGGTCGCGGCTTCCAGGACCCGACAAAGAGCAAAACTTGTGTTTTGGTAGCACTTGCCTGCCATCAATATGAAGGGTAAATGTATGTAACTAATAAAGATATTCACTCTTTTTTTAGGGGCTTTTGCCTACAAGAGCCACTAGTTTTGATTTATTCTACCAGACACTTACAGTGTAGTTGACAACTTTAACACTTTTTGTGTTGGTTCCACAGAACACAAGAGGTGTTTCTTGATATAGTTCGAGGCAAAAAACCGTGTCACACCAGTCAAAGGATCTAAGTAGCAGTCCTGAGAACAAAGAAAGATTAGGTGAATTTAATAACGAAAATAGCTCAATTAAATTGCAAATGTGTCTTGTAGTACAGACGTCATCTAGTCATATGTGTCCAACTGATTTATGTATCATCATCTTATGACTAAGAAGACGGTATGTAATTGCTATATATTACACCGGGATGGTCGGGTCCCGAAATTTCAGGAAAATTAAATTCCCGATTTTGGAGCGGGATTTTATGTACTTCGGGATATTTTTCGGGACGGGATCGTTTTAGCGATAGCAACTAAACAACGGGTGCAACTTCGCAAACTCGCTATCGGCCGTGGAAAACTATCTCGCGTATTTTCCAATCGCGAATAAACGGCAAATCCAGCTTTGCGAAACGGGTCGCCGGAATTGTACCCCCTGGATTTGTATCCCCCAGAAAAAACACTATGTCATTTTGACATCACAGGACGGGGGGTACAATTCCGGCCGCAAACTTTTAGGACGGATAAATTATTATGTATTTTAATCAACTGACATTTCACAGTTGGCTGAACAGATGCATTATTGATATGAATCCAATTAAACCTGGCTTCTTAAGTCCTACCCCGGATTTGTATCCCCCGGATTTGTACCCCCCGTCGCCAAATCCTCAAGTCCTACCCCGGATTTGTAACCCCCCGATTTGTACCCCCCATGGTCAGAATCTTAAGTCCAACCCCGGATTTGTACCCCCCGTGGCCATATCCTTATGTCTTACCCCGGATTTGTACCCCCTGTGCTCAAGTCCATTTTGACCGACCATGAAAATATACCGGGTCAATATTCGTTGTTGTTGTTGTTACTTTTTTAATTAGTTCTCGTAAATCAACGGCTGTTCGTTAAATTATTGCCCAGTATTATTCTACGAATATGTCTTATTATTATTAGTATTATTATTATATTGTGTAGTCTTATTCATCATTAAGTAGGCTAGAAAATCTGTCAATAATACGTGATGAAAGTATTGGATAAAATATTGTTTTGAATATCTAAATTCATAAAAAATTTGTTAGTTTGATTATGTATGTTTCACGTTTATGGTCTCGTATTCCGTTGGACTGTTTGCCATGACTTGGTATAAATATATAAAATTTCATGGAGGAGGTTTTTAAGCCATTCATTTTGTCCTAACTCAATCAGGGGGTACAAATCCGTGGGGTACGAATCCGGTGTAGTACTTGAAGATTTGGTGGCAGGGGGTACAAATCCGGGGTAGTACTCGAAGATTTGGCGATGGGGGGTACAATTCCGGGGTCGGATTTAAGATTCTGACCATGGGGGGTACAAATCCGGGGTAGGACTTGAGGATTTGGCGACGGGGGATACAAATCCGGGGTCGGACTTAATAATATGACCACTGGGGTACAAATCCGGGGGGTATAATTCCGGGGTCAGACTTAAGGGGGGGTAATTTAATTGCAAACCATTTAGGTGTTGTTGATTTAATAATGTATTGGGGAGTACATTTCCAGCCGCGGGCTGTTTCTCGAGCGATTTAGGCCCCGCCTCCTGTGACGTCAAAATGACGTAGGGTTTTTTGTGGGGGGTACAAATCCGCTACCCCTGCAAAACTCGCGATCGTCCATTAATAAACTATCGTGCGTATTTGCCTATCGTAAATGTCGTGTATTTGATCACGACAAATATAAATGAATAAATTTTTTAGTTTAGAAAAGTACCTTTTTTATTTCATTGAAAAACAAACAATACCAAAACATAACATATGATGTAAATAAAAAAGTATTATGTAGTAAAGTATGAATTGTGGTAGAACATCAGGAATGTATATGTATGTAACAGTAAATAAATGGCAAATACGGCTTTGCAAATCTCTTGATTGGCCGCAAAAACCATCGCACGTATTTGCCAGTCGCCGATGAACGGCAAAATAGATTAGCGCTAGTCGCGAACGGCTGCGAAATACGCTAGCGCGTATCTGTCGATCTCGGATTAACGGCCGATGTAGCTTTACGAAACTCACGATCGGCCGTGAAAAACGATCGCGCGTATTTACCAGATTCGCGCGTGATCAACGGCAGATGTAGGATTGCTAACTCGCAAATGGGTGTGAAAAGCAATCTTAGTTATTCACTGATAGCAGTTAATCGACAGAAATAACTTGCTATAGGGCGTGACAGTGATGATTGTTCATATTGTCGGCCACATTGGTCAGCTACAAATTGTGGTTTTGCCAATTGATTCAATTTTCTAAACTAATTCAGATGTCTTTGAATCCCAGCCGAAAATATGATTATTTTTCATAAATAAGTAAAAAATAACTGACAAAAGTAAAGACTTTGAGACTTTAAAAGAAATTTCTAACACATAATACAGTACAGCGCCGATTATCCGAACGTCGGTCATCCGAACCGTCGGTTAACCGAACGCCATAATAACTCATATTTTGAACATGATTCTAAAGCAATTTAAATTTGCGCGCCAACCGAAACTCCTGTTGCGCTGGGATATCAATGTATTCTGATAGATTTCATAATAAAATTAAGTGAATAATTTTTGTTTGATCATTTTTTAGCCTTTTTACTATTAAGAATTACGTTACATATATAATTTTAAAATGTTGTCTTTTCATGTTCGATTATCCGAATATTCAGTTATCCGAACACCCCTTGTCCCCAATTAGTTCGGATAATCGGCGCTCTACTGTATTTTATTTAACTTAAGAAATATTAAGTTTAGGAGTTGTGAACTTCAAATTTACAATTTTAAGCTTAAAAAAACTAGTTTTACGGTTGTCATCTTGAAATTAAATTTATTTTTGATTTTTTACCGTAGTTTAAAGTGCTGGAAAAATTATGAGTCATAGAGTCATTTCCTAAAAAAGAACTCCAAAGCCCAAAGTTTATAAAAATACAATAACATGTTTACTATACATGACAGTATATTGTCAACATGCAATAACCACTCTAGTATTTTACTTTTTGCTTTTTGGAAACCAAACAATAAAACAAAAAGCAGACGCTTAAAAATTATTGTGTTTCTGTCAAACGTTAAAAAGTGTATATTATATTTATTTATTTCTTATTTTTATACTATTTCTATTTTTCGATGCATTCAAATTAGAAAGAATAAAAATTCAAATTTAATGAAAAATAATAATACATAATACATTTATTTACCATTTTTATATAAGTTGGTATTTTATTTAATTAACAATTTCACTGAGTTACTAATTTTTTAAATGTATTTCTAATGTTTGCTATTTTGTCAATTGCATATGAGTTAGTATTTTTTCACTTAAATTTATTTCTTATATTTTTTTGAGTTGGAACGGTACCTAATGCTATTATTGTAGCAAAGAAAATAAATTCATGAACGAGCATTTCCCGAAGATTTAGGGAAGACAAAAATCCCGTCCCGTCCCGTCCAGAATTTAAGAGGGAATATAAAAATCCCGTCCCGTCCCGAACTGAAAATCCAATCCCGTCCATCCCTAATTACACCTAAGAATGTCCAGAATAATGAAGAAGATTGAGTATTGATCTTGATACAAAAAATCTGGATGGTCTACAATCTTAATAACATCTCATGGAAAGAAGCAAACTGAAAAAAGGGTTTCTCCTATAATAATGCTGCAAATCAAAACATTCAATCAATGCATACTCTTATGTATTATGGTTGCATCTGACAGAAAGCACAGTAAAACAAAAACCTGCAAACACTGTGTTTATACTGTAATTTTTAATTTCAAATCAGACCATCTGTAGGTAGGTCGCCATTTCAACTAATGTATCTAATGGTTCAGTATTCGGATAATCATAGATGAACAGAATTAAAACAATCTAAAACAAAAACACAAGAATTTTTCTTACTTTAAAAGAAATAAGATGTTACAAAGCATATAACATACATGTAACTATAAACTCTAAAAAAGCCTTTTGAAGTATAAGGCTTGTGGGTATACCTTTATCTACAATTGATGTATGTCGAATCGTATGTAGCAATTCCTCAAAAAATGTCACAACACGCCAGAAAACATAATCTTGCTTTACTTGCAATTGTTCAGAGGTCATTGCCATATCATCTATCTTTTCCTGAACTACCTTATCACTGTGACTGGGCCTACTCACCTGAGGTAGAGTCTCGCACAGTTATCTGCTCTCCTCTACTGGCTACGATGAGAACTCTTCGAGCTCCCTCTTGGGCTAGCTTTACAGCTAAAATACTGCTCTTGGTTATGGCCAATTCTTTCTTGTCAGGGTGAAGAGAGACAAATATCTTTTTTTTGTCATTGACAACCTATTAAACAAAATCAAGATCAATATTAAATCCCAAAAAAATTAAACAAATTAAGACAAGGGAGGGGGAACTAGAACAAGCCATCGACTACAGTAGGAGTGTGAGAACAAGTGATTTACAAACTCGGGTTGAATCAAGCTGAGTACAGTATTTCCACTGACTAATTAAAAATAGATTTTAAAAGCAAACATCAGTTTTAATTACATTGGTAATCAACCAACAATATATTGAACATCAAAGTCATAATCGGTCAGAAAAATAGCCCATCTAACCAATTTGTCCATTTAAACCATTGTATTGGTTGAATCACTGTTTATGTCCCAAAAATTCTTTCCATAGGCTTGTTATCACTAATCAAAGTAAAATGTCTATCACACAGATATTAGTGAAATTTGACAACTCAAAACACAGAGGCAAGCGATTATCTATCGATCTACTACAAATATTGTTTTTCCAATTCTTGCAAAGTGTGTAAAGCGATGCTACTGGCATTGCTATGCTATCAGGATACGTCAGGAGAAGTATTGCAGCTACACCTACTTCTAACGCATCACAGGATAATGTTTGGGCAGGTCGTATGGAACAACCATAGCATCTTTCACAATTAAAGTGTGTGCTCTATCAAACTCTCCTTGTTCTTCTCGATTCTACACCCAAAAAACTTTGAAATTTAGCAATCGGTGCAATCTTGAACACAGTCCAGGAGGATGATGGATGAACTTGGTTCTTATAATGGTTCATTACACCCAAAAATGCCCTCGGTTCCTTCTTATTAGTAGATTTCCTGGCTTCCTTCAACGCCTGTACCTTCTTCGCTCCGATGGATCCCAATTGATCTATCTTGGCCTAGATAGGAGAAACAATTTCGGCAGAACTGACACCTCTCCAGTTTTGATTTTATGTCTGCAGCAGGTTGACGCTTCAACACCATCTTAACAATTTTAAGACGATCTTTTTTTGGATCTTCTGCTTATGTTAATGTCATCTATATTGACACCAAGAAAGGGATGTCTTTGAGGAGATCATCCTTGAGGCTTCATCTAGTTTAGATCTACTTATGGCCTGAAATCCCTATTTTTACATTTTCGATTTTGTTTTCTTACTAGCAATAGCTTTTGCTTTTACTGAACCCTTAAAGCAATCGCTAATATTTGACTCACATCATTCTCGGGTTGTGTGAGTACTCAAGAATTGAGTTTTTTACTCGCCTCAACTCTTAGTTTTACTAAATACTCACCTTGATATTTACCTTGATTGTATATGAGTAGATTGATCCTGCTTTTGTTCCAACAACTAACTGCATGAACTGAGTATTAATATCCATACTCTGAACTGAAGCTTTCAGGGATAAAGTTTGTGTTTCAACTTGTTCCTAAAAAATCATAAGAGAAGTCTCACAACAACATTTTAGCTACTGACATGATTATACATACCTCCAAATAGAAACATGTAGCCACACATTAACCAAATATTTGTCAGTTGGAAAAATTTACTAAAACCTACTAGTGCAGGAAAATAATACAAAAAATAGCGTAATCAATTTAACAGGCTGAAACTTGGTGGATAGGTTGTGCATACAGCTGGGATCATCATTCTCAAATTCCCAAAAAATCCCACTTGAACAACATGCCGCCATCTTGAAAAAGCCATTTCCGGTCCTTGTTTCTCTAAACATTTCTTTGATTACCACGAAAACCATAAGAGATTTGAAAAAAGCGTAAATAACATTTTTTGTAGAAAATAAAATTTCCAATAAAATGAGTATAAATATGCACAGAAGGTATTGATAATAACTAACTGTTGATATTATTAATTTACTAAAATGCTGTAATTCTAATACCCCTGCCTTAAGGAAAACAATTTGATGTCAAATACATTCCCTAGGGGACGAATTCCTTTGACCTTAATCCTATACTCTAAAACAAGCAATGTTTGTACGGGCAACATTTTTATTTCGTCCTAATTTTTGATTTTATTGTTTAATTTGGGGTTTTAAGCCACCAGAAATTGATTGGAACTGGTCTCAAGTCTGGGAAAAATCCGGTTTGTGTCCTACAGCCTTTCAAAGTGCCCATTTAAGTGCCTATCGTCTTGGGCATTTTTTATTGATTTTAACCAAAACAGCTGATTCAGGTTGTTTTTATTTACATGCAGGATAGAAAGATCATTTGATTTGTAAATAACTAATTTTAAATTGTTTAAAGGTTATTTTGAATGAATTGTTTGAAGGAATATTTATTCTATATATAATTTGGTTTGATACTGTATGAATCAGTGTTAAATGATTTCAAGGGTAATTTTTGAAAATAATACCCCCGTTGCAGCAGACCTGCATACTCAGTGAATTTAAAATGCAAAACAACATATTTCAATCAAACATAGATTTCACATGTTTTGGTAAGCTCCATAAGAATAACATGGGGAATGAGTATGCAGGTTTGCTGCTACAGGTATATTAAAACTGGGTGGTTTTAATTCAATATTTAGTAGATCTGAACTAGAAGAAGCTATTTACCAAGTTTTAACAAGATATGTTGAGAAATAACCGAGATATAGAATTTTACTTATTTCCCATAAGGTTAACATTGGGACAATGTACTGTGTTTACCACTTTCAAAATCTCGGTAACCGATGGACATAGAGCAGTGATTCAAAATACTAAATTGTTTGTTTTTTTAGCTGAATTCAATGGTGCCCATAAAAATTCAATAAATTTTATTTTTCTATGTAAAAAATTCAAAAAACCCATTTTTGGAGGGGGTTTATTCCCTTTTTCCCCCCTTTCTGGTGGTCCAATCGGGCTGGTTTACGAACTCATCCAATTGATTACCACTTTACATGTCCGTACCAAATTTCATAAAGATCGGACCATTTTTGCGGCCTCTATCGTGCTAACAGACATATAGATATACTGTATATATATATAGATATATAAAAATTCGAACGAATAGTGTTTTTTGCTTCTGGGGGCCCCAAAACGAAAAGTTATAGTGGTCCCGAGCTTAGGTCTTACCATGAGACCTACGGTAACAGCTTCTTCCCTATAGGGGAAATTCGCTAAAAATGATCGGTGTCAATTCGGGAAATACGAATATCAAGTTTCCCAAAAGAACTTGCGCTTCTGTTCGCCCGCCAACAACGCTGAAAATCGCTATTCAGCCGATGCAAGATGCACAAGGAGAGTAAGGACGACTATGCAGCGAGCAGATGATTCTTCTCGGTCCCACCGATGCTGTCTACAAACGAATTTCTGCTAATGTCGACATGAACCTAAAATTGAAACAGTTACTTGAGGGAATCCTGCGGAGAATAACCAATCTGCCCTAGCGTTCATGATGATGTGCGAAGTCATATAAGAAGAAATACCCCCGTTGCAGCAGACCTGCATACTCAGCGAATTTCAAGTGTGTTATAATCCTCTCTTTATATGTTTACCTATATTTATCAAATAAATAAACGATATTTCTTCTCCTATCTATTGAGTATGATTCTCTTGTTATTGTTAGTAAGATTGAATTAAGGTGAGTGGATATAATCTCCTACTTCTTTACCTATTTATACTTAAATCTAGGCTATTCTAAAATAATTAGGCTGGGATACAACAGAAATATAGGTTTATTGACAATTAAATCACAAGCTTTCTTTCTTTTTAACAAAAAGGGGATTTACAAAGTTTCACTATGTGGGGTCTTATAGTTGAAGGCTAATTATACAAAATATATTTGAATTATGCTCAGGCTAGTTATCAGGGATGGCAAGAGTCTCTTGGTCCGGGTCTAAGGCAAGTGCTGGCCGAAACATTGAATATCTAACTTGATAATATATTTTGATACTTTTAATTTTGAAAATGGTTAATTATCAAATGTAATTATGAAATTCTATGGAAGGATATTGATGATCTCTATAAAATAGTCACTAATAAGGAGTTTGTCTATAAACCAATATGTCTTCCTCAACAATAGTCTTGATGGGAAAAGTTTATTATGAGTCAAATTTATAAAGTCTCTCCAATCAAAGTTTATTAATAAATTTCTTGATGTCAAAAATTTATTCTTGATGTATGTAGGCTATATATTTCCTCTAGTCTTTATTTAATTTTAATATCAATTTAAAATCACTTGTAGGCTAGTCCAATGGAGGTAAAGATGAATAAGGACAGATCTTACCAAAGTATTAACTCTTCACCCAGGTCACTATATTTCTTCTAGGCCATTCAAAAAGGGACAACTGTGAAGCCCAGAAGCAAAAAACACCATTCGTTCGAATTTTTAGATATATATATATCTAAAAATTATATGTCTAAAAATTCGAACGAATGGTGTTTTTTGCTTCTGGGGGTTGCAAAACGAAAAGTTATCATGGTCTGGGGCTTAGGTCTTACCATGAGACCTACAGTAATAGCTTCTTCCCTATAGGGGAAATTCGCTAAAAGCTCGAGCCGCCGGGTGACGCTACAGGAATTCAGCCAATGAAAGTCAATTTTGTTCTCGCACCACCGGCCTCGACCCAAACCGCTACAACGTTACGTCTAATGAAATATCAGCCGTTATCACGTTCAACGCCGACCAGACCTACCTGGATTTCGACCGTGTCATGAAAGAACTAGGAAAACAACTTATTTACCATGAGTAGTACAGACAACCGCATTGAGCCTTTCTCGTATCTTTTACCCACAAAGGAGTTACCGACCAACAAAGTGCCAACTGCTTCCAACCATCGCTTTAAGATATCAAAATTTCAATTCGTGAAGAGTCACTTCGCGTTCCGACCAGCAATCGCAAGACCGCTGCACTCCAACGAAGTAACAAAAAATATAACGACCAACTTCAACGGCACTTCCCTTCTGTGGCCGTTCATTACAACAGTACGTCGTCGATATGTTTATCAGTGTTGAACGAGACCGAATCAACTGCTTTTTGCTGGAACAGAAAAAGCAGACGGCTGCATAAAGGTGTTGATACCATGCTCAAACAGTGTTATACCAGTGTAACACTTATAAGTGCTCATGTTATAGTTATGGGCAATTTTAACTAAAACAGCTGAATCAGCCAGTTGTTTTTATTAAATCCAAGCAAAGCTCGGTCCCCGATACTGAATAATAAATTATTCTTTGTTTGAAATTCATTGTTGGTGATGGTGATTTTATATTTTGATTAGGATTTTTGCGGACATTTACCATCACTGATTAGTAAAAAACAAGTTTCACGACGTTTCGGGATTTGGAATCTGATCCCGTCTACAGATCCGTCCAGATCCCGAAACGTCGTGAAACTTGTTTTTTACTAATCAGTGATGGTAAATGTCCGCAAAAATCCTAATCAAAATATAATAAATTATATCTATGGAATCCTGATAAAAATGTTTAGTTATTTGACACCTCAATCATCAAAACTGGTTCATTATAAAACCGTGGGTAAGCTCACAAAAAATATATTCCTTGAGGAATTTTTGCAAATATTACCGTAAGAAATCATTTTTTATGTGCTTATCTTCGCTTTTAGTGTGAATCAATTTTGATGATTGAGTTGTCAAATAACTGGAATTTTTATCAGGGTTCTATAGATATAAGGTGTCCACTGAGGTCAAAGGGATTCGCCCCCTAGGGAATGCATTTTTCATCAAATTTTACATGTATTCCTTATGGCAGGGGTATTAGAATTACAACATTTTGGTAAATTGATACCAACAGTTATTATCAATATTTCTTGTACATGTTTATACTCATTTCATTGGTAATTTTATTTTCTACAAAAAACGTTGGTTACACTTTTTTATTTCTCTTATGGTTTTGAGCTAATCAAAAAATTTTTATCGAGGTAGGGAATTTTTAGGCTGGAAAGTGTTTGAAAATGGTAGGGCGGGCAGGTCCGTGGATACCGCCCTATTTGAGCTCACTGGTATGATCAGGAATTCCCTGGATAGAAAAGAAACTGCATTGTGTGTGTTCCTTAACATAGCAGGAGCTTTTGACAACACATCACATGTGGCCATGACACAGGTGTTGCAGAGGAGAGGAGTGGATGGAACCACCATCAGATGGATCAGAAGCATGTTATCAACAAGAATTGTAGAGGCCCACTTTGGTGAGAGCAAGCTGCAAATGAGCACAGAAAGAGGCTGCCCTCAGGGCGGGGTACTGTCCCCGTTTCTGTGGAGCCTAGTTATGAATGAGCTCCTCGGGCTTTTAACCGAGGAAGGCCTCTATTGCATTGGTCATGCGGATGACATTTTCGTCATTGCAAAAGGAAAGTTTGAGGAGACTCTGTGATTTGATTCAGAGGGGTCTGAATCTTACATTAAGATGGTGTGAGACTGTAGGACTGTCAGTTACTCTGGCATAAACCTCCCTAGTACCCTTCACACGGAAAAGGAATTTGAAACCCATTAAGCTTGGTGGGGTGCAGGTTTAATGGAAAGAAGAGGTGAAGTATCTAGATGTAACACTAGATAAGAAACTTTTGTGGATAACCACTTGGAAGTAGTGAAAAAAGGCTACAACTGCCTTATTGACCTGCAGATCCTATGCAGGGAAGAGATGGGTTGTAACCCACAAATATTGTCCCCGTTTCTGTGGAGCCTAGTTATGAATGAGCTCCTCGGGCTTTTAACCGAGGAAGGCCTCTATTGCATTGGTCATGCGGATGACATTTTCATCATTGCAAAAGGAAAGTTTGAGGAGACTCTGTGATTTGATTCAGAGGGGTCTGAATCTTACATTAAGATGGTGTGAGACTGTAGGACTGTCGGTTAATCTGGCATAAACCTCCCTAGTATCCTTCACACGGAAAAGGAATTTGAAACCCATTAAGCTTGGTGGGGTGCAGGTTGAATGGAAAGAAGAGGTGAAGTATCTAGATGTAACACTAGATAAGAAACTTTTGTGGATAACCACTTGGAAGTAGTGAAAAAAGGCTACAACTGCCTTATTGACCTGCAGATCCTATGCAGGGAAGAGATGGGTTGTAACCCACAAATATTGAGGTGGATGAACATCATGATTGTAAGACCAATCCTCACGTATGGGGCTGTAGCTTGAGCAAGTAAAACTGAGCTTGAGAATGGTAAGAAACCTCTAGAGAAGGTACAGAGGATGGCCTGCGTCATCATTACGGGGGCTATGAGATCTTACCCCACAGCGGCTCTAGAAGTAATCCTGGACCTTTCACCTCTACACCTTGTTGTGCAGAGGGTGGCAAAAGAGGATCTGTTGAGAACGCAGAAAATAGGCATGGAGATCAACTCCAGATCCTGTGGAGATTTTCTCCTGCAAGGACTGCAAGAGTTTCTAAACTTCCCGAGGGACTCTATGATCAGAAAGTACAACTTTGAGATTGTTAATATAGAGGCAATAAAATGATTAACACCTTATTCACAAATGTTTATAAGTTATAAGTATCAGGTGATATTTTGTTTATAAAAAGTTTGTTTACATTCAGTTTAGGTGAAATATGGAGTCTTGTTGTATTTAAAATAAAACTGAATTAATTACCTCAGTAAATGTTCATTTGTAGCTAAAGTCACAACGCACTCTGCCTAAAGGTTATGGGCTGCCACATTTAAGGACAATTTTCTAATTTGAACATAAGATTACAATTTTTGTTATTAAAAATGGATACATTGGTATCAAGTGTAAAACTGAGAGGGGACTCTAACTGGAATGTATGGAAGTTCCAAATGAAAGTAGTTTTGACCTCAAAGGGATTGTGGAACATCACAAATGGAACAGAAAAGAGACCTGAAAAAGGATCTAGGAATGAAGAGGAACATGAAAAAGTTACAAAAGACTGGGATCACTGAGATAGTAAGGCTCAAGAA
The DNA here is from genome assembly GCA_035578135.1 of Flexamia atlantica. Classification (NCBI taxonomy): domain Eukaryota; kingdom Metazoa; phylum Arthropoda; class Insecta; order Hemiptera; family Cicadellidae; genus Flexamia; species Flexamia atlantica. The sequence continues at coordinate 32,948,114 of JAQJVK010000001.1, forward strand.
ATGATAGTAACAAGAATTGAAGAAGGGACTTTAATACACATTTTAACATGCGAAAATGCTAACATGATGTGGACTAAGCTTCTGTCGGTATTCAAAAAGAAATCTGAGGTAAGCTTGCATCTTTTACAACAAAAATTCTTTAACTTGAAGTACGAAGGAGAAACAATATCAGAATTTATTTCCAATATAGAAGAGCTAACTTGTAAGCTAAAGCAGTTGGGAGAAACTGTTTCAGAGCAGATGGTAATTACTAAAATTTTGATATCCTTACCCAGTGATTTTTGTCATTTTGTTTCTGCTTGGGAATCTGTTCCTTCTGATGGTCAAAAATTGTCGGAACTTACATCTAGACTCTTAATTGAAGAAGAAAGAATGAAATCCTCTCAAGAAAGTGCATTGCTTACAAAAAGGTCAAATAAATTTAGTCTTAGATGGTATTCTTGTAATTCGATGGGCCATATGCAAAAGAACTGCTATAAAAATGCTAACAGACAGTTTGAAAACAAAAATGTTGGTTTCAAAAATGAATAAAAATGTTTTAATTGTAATAAAAAGGGCCACCTAGCAAAACACTGTTGGTTTAAAGCAAAAGATAATGGGGAGAGGCAATTTTCAGCAAAATCAAAAGTTAAGAATGAAAAAGATGTAAAGGGGAATTTAAAAACCACAAAAACGCTTTTGTTGGGGTTGATCAGATTTTGATTTGTAATTTGAACCCATATAGCTGTTATATTGACAGTGGAGCAACTCAGCACATGTGTTGCAATGAAAAACTTTGTTCACATATCAGTTCAACAACAAACGAAAAGAAAGTAATGGTTGGTAATGGTACTCTACTTGATTGTAAAGGGACTGGGGTTGTGAATGTTGAAGCTTTTAATGGCAAAGAATGGATTGAAACTGAAATAAGTGATGTGTTATTTGTCCCAGATCTGAGAATTAATTTATTTTCTTTGAATGTTGTGCTAAGTAAAGGCTATAAAATTGAATAGAATGAGAATGAATGTTTGATTTTTAATTGTTCTGAAATTTGTGCTAAAGGTTCAAGAGCTGGTAAGTTGTATGCGATGGACTTTAAATGTGTGGATAACTTTGCTGGTTTAGCTGTGAACTTCAAATGTGTGGATGCTTTTGCTAGTATAGCTGTGATTCACTCTTTAATGGAATGTCATGAAAAAGTAGCTTACCAAAATATTGATCAAGTGAAGGCCGATGAAAATAAGGAAGGAAAGGAAAAGGTACGACATTCACATAGAGACCTGATATTAGAAGAGGTTCTGCTTGAACAAGCTATGAGAAAATTACATGCAGAGGAAGGAAAAACAGGCCCGCTTGGCGAAACTAAAACAAGTTAAAGAGGAAAGTGAAGACTTCCAAAGACTAAAAAAATAAGAAATCGCGAGGAAATAATTGCAAGGGAGGAAGAAGAATGCAGAGTAAAAGACTATGTGGAAGAGGAAGAAAGGCAAGAAGAAAAACGGAAAAAGTATTTAAAAGAAAAAGAGGCAAAGAAAAACAAAATAAAAGACAGCAAACTGGTCTTGCCATTGGTTCATCTCAATAAAATTAAACAAGTGAATGAAATAGAGAATATTTTAGCTCCATTAGCAGAAGAAGCGTTAAGAGAGCTAGACTCTCCAAAACAAAAAGAAGAAACTGCTCATAAGTTGAAAAAGGAGCTTTCGATTGCTGATAAGAAACATGTAGAAGCAATGTTGTTTGGGAAGTGACCGTTGAAGACCAAGAGCACTGTAGACATATACAGTCAGAGATTATTGCCCTACTGGATAATAAAAACCCACGGGAAATGAAGAAGTAAGAAGCAAGAAACTTCGGGATGCATTACTACAACAAATGAAAGACAAAGACATTCAAAATGAAAGAACGCAAAATCAAATAACAGAAACAGAAGCAAATATTGTTAGAGGCATCAGAGATCAATATGGAAGAAGAAACGAGAGCAAACGACCTTATATCTTACAGACTCATCAGAACAAGATGAAAGGAAGTATAAAACACAAATACTATGAAGCTTGTTTGCTAGGACTAGAAGATGGACTAAGGTCATTTAATTCGGTAGTGCAAAATAACAAACGGTCAAAAGTAATCCTTCCAAAATATTGTAAAACTGTTGGTACAAAGTGGTACAAAAAGGAAAGAAAGAAATATAAACAATACATATAGCTAACATTGGGAACAGTTTTAGAAAACGTGATTGAGATCGAAATGTTCACGAGATAAAATTTATGTTTTGTTGACAAGACCGTTGAACAAGGACTACGTTGATTTAAAAATATATTGCCGGTATAGGACTAAGTTTTTCTTTTGAGTAATCATTTTATTGAAGGGGGGTGTTAATATAAAGGCAATAAAATGATAAACACCTTATTCACAAATGTTTATAAGTTATAAGTATCAGGTGATATTTTGTTTATAAAAAGTTTGTTTACATTCAGTTTAAGTGAAATATGGAGTCTTGTTGTATTTAAAATAAAACTGAATTAATTACCTCAGTAAATGTTCATTTGTAGCTAAAGTCACAATGCACTCTGCCTAAAGAGATAAACTTTGATGTTGGACTAAGCAATAAGCGAAACTGGGAGGGAGAATCGGAATATGCACTGAAAAGTCATACCATCAAATGGTAGGTACACTGATGGGTCAAAGACAAGTGGGGGGCATGGGATCGGTGTGTTTGGGCCTAGAACCAGATACATGGAACATACCCATGGGAACATACCCTAGTATCTTCCAAGCAGAAATTAATGCCATCGAGAGATGTGTAGAATTCAACCTTGGATTGGGTTACAAGAAGAGGGACATAGCGATCCTATCAGACAGCCAAGCAGCCATCAAGGCGCTGAGCTCCCCGATTATCAGATCTAGGATGGTGTGGAGTTGTAGACAAGGTCTAAATATGTTTGGAAAAATAAACAGAGTATCTCCTCTGGGTGCCTGGGCATGAGGTGATTGAAGGGAATGAAAAGGCAGGCATGCTAGCGAGAGAAGGAGCAGCTTCCCCTCTCACTAGCCCGGAACCACGCTGTGTACTGGGCGATGCCTTCTTCAAAAGAGAACTTTATAAGGAGAAGGAGATTAAAAGAACACAAAGGTGGAAAACTCTTCCTGGCTGCAGGCAGGCCAAGGAACTACTTGGCAGCTTCAACCATAGGAGATCAGAGGCCATGATTAGACTCAACAAGAAGGACTTGGGGATACTGACAGGATTCCTCACTGGTCATTGTAGGCTTAAAAGACATCTTAGGAAAATGAGAATAATAGGGGAAAGTGACTGCAGATTCTGCCAGGATAAAGAGGAAACTCCAACACATCTACTGGTAGAATGTGATGCAGTTGGACGACAAAGAGCCAAGTGTTTCGGAAAGTACAAGATTGACATTGGGGATTTGCCCCATCTAATGAGGTACTTTAAATGAGCTAGAAGCGGGCGTACAATAGATCTTTCTGGTAGTAGTGCAATTTTTCCCCGGCATTGTTATATCAGTATCAGTATCAGTTTGAAAATGGTACAGAACTGAAAGAAGCAACATTATTAGGTCAAATACATTTGGCGGGATGTTCAAAGGACGCCGCCATTTTGAAACACTGTGAGAATGAAATGTGTGGTTGGTTGGCAACGAGACTTGGCTCAGATTGGGACCAGGAGTGGAGGTTTAGGCCACACTATCAGTTACGCAGATGGGACCAATGGGTTGGATGTAGGGACAAAACATTCTTTACTTTCTGGATGACCCTTGTATGTAGATTCTCTGCACCAATCCGATTTAGGGAGCTTTGTCGCCTAGTTTTCAGTCCCGTTTTGTCTACTGCTTAGATCTTTTTGTTTGAGTAGAGCAATATTATTACCAAGACTTGGAAAAATGTTTCTACCATATAGTAAAATATTAGTTTTACAATGAATTATCTAGTAAGTTTCAGTTAGTTAACTAAATATTTTAAATTTTTAATACTTCCAAAATGAAAATGAAATGAAATGAAAAATGTCTTTATTAAAGAGGCGAAGTTAGGACTTCAAAGTCCTCTCTGCCACTTAACCTCATACACAAATTACAAACAACAATCTAAATAATAAAAACAAAAAAAATTTTCAACCGCAATATTAAAGAATACAAATGAATGTTAAATAGTCAATCTTAAAACAAATACTGTTGATTTCAAAGAAGTCCTTTGATTGAATATTTAAGGTTAAATGATTTTATCGGTTTTTAACAAACACATAAAGTCAAATTTATTGTTTTTAGACTTGAATATTTTGATCAGTCCCTTGGGTGTTCGAATTATCTATGTTTCACTGTACCACAATTAGAAATATTTTATTTTGTCAGTAACATTAGTTACATAAGGACATCAGTGATTTAAAAATAATAAAAGAGAAGATATTCAACAGTGAACTAAATATTTCAAAAGACAAAGATAAAGAAAAAGATGATCAACACTAATGAATTTACATTTTTTAGTAGTCTAACAGAAATTCTTCTACGGATTAAGAACACTTTATAAACAATATTTCTTACATTTTTTTCAAAAACCGATTTGGGTCGGCTTTTTTAACTTTATAAATTTCTTTTTAATTGTGTTTTATTACAGCTAAATTTTAAAGGCAGCCAATGTGTCCAAGCAGCCTATAAGAAATTGAAGAAAAGTGTGTGAATCATGATCTATAAAACAATGTTTGAAAATTCATGAATAACTTACCTTCAATGAGAATAAACAAACTGTTGAATCTAAAGACCCAGTTATCAAGTACTTGTGGATGTAGAAGACTGAAGTGACGGTGTCATTATGAATATTTCTTGTAAAGTTGATGGTAGGATCGCCTAAAGCATATCCCATTACAAATCCGTCTTTGCAACCCACAACCAGAACTCTTGTTTGTGATTCAGCTTTCTTTATTTTCAAAATCTAAAACAGAAAAAACATCCTAAAGCCAAAACTGTAAATTACAGTCATTAAGCCTACTGTCCTAAAGTTAAAATTAACAGAAGTTTCAATGTTACTATAAAATATAAAACTACAGTTTTTGTTCAGTAGGTCCTACGAGGTGGTAAACAAACTCATGTTTTCATTATCATTAATTATCGTTAATCACAGACTAACGTTACTGACGGCTTCAAAAATTCCAAAAGTTAGAGCATAGACATAAGTTAAATGAGTATTTAGGTTAAAACACAGTTGCCCCTGCCTTAGATTGTTAGCAGGATGAAAATTTGCTAAGTAAATGTCAAATCTGTTTTGATAGGTACTACAGTGAATTGTTTTGAAATATCTATTTTTTTCTTTGACTGTATAAAATTGGGCTAATTTTTCGATTTTATTTTATTTTTTACTTAGGCCTATTTGATTTGACTGTGATAGCAGTTTGAGCTATTGAAGTACATACCCTTGCAAACTGTAAAATTCCAGTTTCTTAAGGAGAATACTCTGACTGACACAATCAAAAGCTTTCCAAAGGTCGCAGAATACACCAATGGCAAAGTGTGACATATTGAAGGCATGAAGCACAGACTTGTCCTCATTCCTTTTCTAAATCCAAATAGGTTAGTGAACTCCATAAAAATTTATTCCCAATGTACTTATTAAAGAAAGTTGCAAAAATAACCAAAAAGTGTACATACCGTCATAGAAGTTGCTGTTTTGGAATCAAGATCATATGCAATTTTGGAACTCCCTATATCTTTTTTATCCACTTCATCGCCTAAATTTGATCCCTTAGAGGATAAATCTTCATCATCTGTGTCTTCAATAAGATTTATTATCTCTACCGAATCTTTCTTTTTGTTTTTCTTCTTCTTCTTATCTCGCTTCATACAATCACTTGAATTTGCATTAATGTCGTTTGTCACTTCAGATAATTTGTTTGGGGTCTTAAAAAGACTGATGTTGCTAAGGTTTGGATCTAACAAATCTTTTCTAACACTGAGTTTGGGTCTTTTTTCTTCTAATGCTACATCAGTGGGAGGTGAAAAGCAACTACCTGATGGCAATGAACTTGGTTCACAAGGGCCTGATTCTTGTGTCTGAGGAGTAATAATATCAGTGTTTCCTAATTCCTTCTTTAAAGAGTATAACTCAGAAATAGCTTCTTCTACAGTACTATCAGCATGAGTGTTATTAGTTCGAAGTGGACCTTCTTGTGTGTTAGAAGTTCGAAGTGGGTTCTCTTGTCCATTTTGATTTATAACTCTACTCAGTTCAGGTATAACATTTGAAGTATTAGATATTACATTCATTACATTACCTTGTTGAATTTGATCTTGGGCCCAAGAATTAAATAACGTTTGTGACACTTCTTGAGAGGATAAAAGTTCATTATATATTTTCTTTTTCTCATTCATAAGTTCTTCTATCTGTTTATCTATAAGAAACAACCTCAGTATTTTGCTACTGACATCCTGCATTTGATTTAATGGGGTATTGGCTCTTGGTTCTGCAGGTATATGACTTTCATTTACATTATTTGTTTGCTTGGCTCGAGGTTCAGGTGTTGAAGGGTTACTTGAGTTTAAAACAGAGCTGATGTTTGAAGGCTGAAGAATTGTTTTTACAACTTTTTCAACAACTGCTTCAACTGTAAAAAACATAAATATTAGTTGAAAAACTCAATAAAGATATATCAACACAGTTGTAATAAAATTATATATGCTCCCTTGATTTCAAATGCAATTAGTACATGTGTTTTTCTACAATACGCATTGGCAACTCGTCCATAAGAACGTGTGAATCCCCTATGACAAACCATAAACATACCAGGCCAGTAATGTAATGTTTCTTTATTACCGCAGAATTAGATTATTCCAAATTATTTAAAAATTATAGTAGGTATTGAGCTAATATTAGCCATGGGGTTGTTACATTGGCATATGGACCAGGAATAAGACTGAATGGACTAGATATGACTGAAGGAAGAGAGAGACATGAAGGAAAGAGAAGAAGAGAAAGTAAAAGGCTAGCAAACACTGGTGTAAAATACGAGGGCTGTCCAGAAAGTAACAGACGTTTTGCCTTTACATCTAGCCCAGTGGTCTCATCTCCGTCACTGATAGTGCGGCCTAAACCTCCACTCCTGGCCCAAATCTGAGCTAAGTCTCGTTGCCGACCGATCACGCATTTCATTCTTACAGCGTTTCAAAATGGCAGGTGTCCTTTGAAAGTGCCGCCAAATTGATTTAACCTGATAATGTTGCTTCTTTCAGTTCCTCACTTTTTGCATACACTTTCCTGCCTAAAAATTCCCTTAACCTTGAAAAAATTTGATCACTTAAGACCCGACATGGGTTAAACAGGTTCGTCCGAAAATGTCTCACTTGAGGCGGCAAAGTTCTGTGAAGTTGCTGCTGCTTCGTGGGGCGGGCGCCGCGCCGCGCCGCGTCAGCATGGATCAGCAACACTCTCGCCTGCGATTGGATTTATCCATGTCGCATGTTTCGAATGCCAACGTAGGGCCTCGCAATAGACTCAGGATTACTTTGTTCTCTTCTAGGCTTAAATTCAACACAGAATAAGCTTTTTAGGCCGCAAAACACTATCAAAATCACATTACTCACATTGGCGGGATTTTCAATTGACATCGCCATTTTGAAATGCTGTAAAAAGGAAATGCGTGGTTGGTCGGCAACGAGACCACTGGGCTAGATGTAGAAACGAAACATCTGTTACTTTCTGGACAGCCCTCATAAGTATGGAGAAAATAAGAGGAACAACATAAAAAATGAATCATGGGTTAAAAAGTTCACTGAGTGTTCTCATACCCAAACATATAAAATGGCATTAATAATGCAGGAGCTATTGATCTTTATTGAAAGAAAACTCGTGGAAAAATTACAGTTTATTATCATTGTCCGCAGGGTGTTCCCTTAACCCTCCAACGCGGGACTTATCTTTAGACGAAAGTGAAGCGCCGTACGCTAACCCACTCTGGTGGCAAATGGTGAAACTTGATCAAGACGTTCTCTAAGTCGTCACTTGGGTCGCTAGGGCTGTAGGCTTTAAATGTCAAACAAGCATTCATCTGATGGTGCCAAAGCAGCCGAGGGGTCTAAGGCATTGATTGACGAGTCAACGTTGAAGACTTTCGGAGCAACGCGGGTTTGATTTCCACCCATCCCTATTAGGCCTGCAATCAGTGGCGGTTTGTGCATAGGAGCACTTGGGCACGTGTACCCCTAAGAGAAACCATAAATAATAATGTAATTTATTAAAATACTTCTATATAAACGCAGAAAGTCATAGAAAATCCCAAACAATTAAAATCTTCTTAAATACTGATTAGTTTAAATGAATAACTCTCATTATATATACATTGGTATGATGTACATATTTTTTATCTGTGATCCCCCTATACATAAACTCACGAGCCGCCACTGCCTGCAATAGTGTGGTAAAGTTGGTGGGAGGGCCGACCTTAAAAAAAAAAACGGTGACCACCTTACGTCAAAATTGACGGCTATTGTACGTTTAATAGAGATTGCAGTGGACACCTGTTTTGCTTCTTTTACCCATGTACAAGGGGGCCCATGTTTTCTTTAATTTTAGCGAATTTCCCCTATAGGGAAGAAGCTATTACTGTAGGTCTTATGGTAAGACCTAAGCCCAAGTCCATGATAACTTTTCGTTTTGGGGCCCCCAGAAGCAAAAAACACCATTCGTTCAAATTTCTAGATATATATATATATATATCTATGTGTCTGTAAGCACGATAGCGCTCGCAAAAATGGTCCGATCGGAATGAAATTTGGCACAGGTGTGTAAAGTAGTAATTATTCGGATGAGTTCGAAAACCAGCCCGATCGGACCACTGGAAGGGGGGTAAAGGGGAGTAAACCCCCCCAAAAATGGGTTTTTTTGATTTTTCACATAGAAAAATAAAAATAATCCAATTTTGTATGGCACCATTGAATTCAGCTCGAAAAAACAAACAATTTAGTATCTTAAATCATTGCTCTATGTCCATTGGTTACCGAGATATTGAAAGTGGTAAACACAGTACGTTGTCCCAATGTTAATCTTATGGGGAATAAGTAAAATTCTATACCTTGCTTAGTTCTCAACACATCTTAATAAAACTTGGTTTGTGGCTTCATCTAGATGAGATCTAATGCATTTTAGTCTAAAATCCCCGTTATTTCCATTTTTATGTCAGCAAACCTGCATACTCATTTCCCATGTTATCCTTATGGGAAATAAAAAAATCCTATATCTTCCTTATTTCTTAACGCATCTTGATAAAACTTTGTATGTGGCTTCATCTAGTTGAAATATACTGGATTATGGCCTAAAATACCCTATTTTTACATTTTCATGGCAGCAAACCTGCATGCTCACTCTCCATGTTAACCGTATGGGTAATTAAAAAAGTTATGTAGTTTGCTCATTTCTCATAATATCCTGATAAGAACTGGCATGGGCAGGCCCGTGCTGGCCCGGGGGGACAGGGGGACGTATCCCCCTGCGCCCTGCCCTAAAGGTATAACCGGCGCCCTCTTGACACCCACTGATAACTCGAAAACATCCCGGACGATTTTTGTTTACAATGCCGGCATATGTCCAAATATTTGTTGATTAGTATTTTTTTGTAATAACCATGTATTCCACCCTTGCTACGAAACAAATTATTTGCTGTCTTAATGAAAAACAACATCTTAACTTGATGCAATCAAGTTGACATTTGACTGCATTACGCACCACCAGTGTTGAAACAAACCGGATATTTTCCCAGTTTTCGGGTATTTTGTTGGCTGTTCGGGGATTTGACGGGTATAACTGAAGATTTTATCCTTGGGCTGTGGGGATTCAACTGACATCGAAGATATAAAAAAATTGATAAAGCCGGGGATTTTGGACCAGTAACTAAGATATGCCGAAATTACGCTGTTTTATTTTCTATAAGTTGAGAGTAATGTTTTGAAACTGCTCGGAGTTTGGGTATTTTGCAGCGATTAAGAAAACCCGGGTAAAATCCGGGATTTTAGACTTGGGCAGCAGGGATTTCCTCAACATACTCTATATATAAAAAATCCAGTAAGGCCGGTATTTTTTGACAGCCTTGCTAAAACCGAAACCCAATATAACAACAAGTTTAGAAACAAATTGTTTTCACTCTAAGAAAACAATACTTAACAATTTTTTTTTCTTGTAATAGTGTGCTAGATATTTAAGTAAAATTTCATTTTTCTTATCACGTATAAAGACAGCACTGAGACTACCCGCTTATTGGGGATTTTTAAAGACTTGCGGTAATTTTTTTCGGACAATTGTTTGGTTTTGGTTCTATGAAGGTTTTGTGGGGATTATTGTTGTCTTGCCGGGTATAGAGGTAGGGATTTTTCATGGAGTTTCAAGGTAAAATTCCAGAACCAGCCTGGCAAAATTGCGCACCAACACCGCACACCTGCTGTCTGCAGGACGCGGGTACCCGCTTTCCAATCACCAAAATTAACAATTTTTACTTGGATACTTACTTGGATACTTGGAGATTCGCCTCGTTGGCAGTTGCATGAGGCGTCGTCATAATGTGGCCGTAGGCCAACATTTAGAAGTTGGTGAATTTAGGCTTTAGGTTTTGGAGGGGGAAAAACGTAGGTTAGGGCTACAAAGTTCAAAAAACTCACTCAAGCTATAAAAACTATTTTGTACCAGAAAGTTTTTTTAAATCCCTTTTAAATTTATTGAAGTTTTCCTGTAGCCTAATGTTAGCTGGTAAGAGTTGAAAAATCTTTAAACCGGAATATTTTGGCATTTTTTCAAACAAAGACAAGTTATGTTGAATAGAAAAGTTGTGTTTGAATCTAGTATTATATCTATGGGCTGTATTAACGTATTTTACGGTATGTAATTTAATATAAATGGCAACTTCAAAAATGTACAAAGATGGAACGGTAAGCAAACCTAACCTAATAAAATGATCTTTGCAATGAGCATTGTAAGGCAGTCTTAACATGCTCCTAAGAGCTTTTTTTTGCCAAACAAAAATTCTTTTGAGATTTGACTCTGCAGCTCCCCATAGAATAATTGAGTAGGAGATGTGAGACTGGGGCAAACATATTGGGTTTTGTACAGATTTAATTTCAATTTGTTTTCGCTGAAAAACTTGGCCGCTTCATTAATTTTGATCGTCGAATCTATTTCTAAGTTATTGATGTTTTTATTTTTGGTGACGATTGTGGTATCGTCAGCAAAAATAAACAGGTTGCTTTCTGGAATTCTATCGGAAAGATCGTTTATGTAAACCAAGAATAAGAGAGGGCCCATAATCGATCCTTACGGAACACCACAAGAAATCGATTTCGGACTGGACAGGACTGACTTAATTTTGAATTTTGATTCGTGTTGAACTTCGGTAACTTGGCGTCTGTCACTGAGGTAGGACTTAACCCACTCCAGGGCACCACCACAGATACCGAGTTTGAGAAGTTTCTGGATGAGAAGATCTGCATCGACACAATCAAACGCCTTGCTGAGATCAGTAAAGCATCCTATTACCGTCTCGCCAGCATCCATTGCCTCGATACAGTCATTTACAAAATCTATTAATGCCAATTTAGTGGATTTGTTTTTCCTGAAACCATACTGCCGCCCACACAAGAGTTCATTGTCCTCAAGGTAGGCAGTCAGCTGATCACAGGCCACTTTTTCAAGAAATTTGGAAACAACAGGGAGGAGTGATATCGGACGGTAGTTGCACATCTCCCCCTCATCCCCCTTTTTAAACAAAGCCTTGACCTTGGCAACCTTGCAGCCGTCCGGGAAAACGCCGCTGCAGGTCGAGACATTAATCAGGTGTGTCAGTGGTTTGATTAAAGCATCCTGACATACCTTCAAAACTCGCATGCTTATATTGTCTATTCCAGTAGAGTTTTTCGGCTTGAATTTAGAAAACATTGCTGAAACTGTTTTTTCATTTACCTCATGAAATTTATTAAAAACATTTGCAGGCCTAACCATTTGGTTAAGATTTGTGAGCCTTTGAGGTGCAAAAGACGGAAGGTTGTCATGAATTTCATTCCCTATGTTACAGAAGTAATTGTTGAGCATTTCACACGTTCTATTTGGATTAGATGTCAGAGAACCATTTTCTATTCAGTTTATAGTTCAGTTCAGTTTCTATACCATTCTATTTCAGTTTATAGTTTAACTTCCCTCTCATGAGGTTATTTAAGTTGTCTACTCATAAATATGCCTCAACTGTGATCAACCAAAACCGATGATTTACATTTCACTTGTACGATATCAGGGAGTATTTTTGTACAGTTCTAAATTAATAGAGATTCAGTAACATTCCAAAGTAATCTTTTGTCCTTTTTTTGTGATTTTCATAACGGCAAAACTATAGGTGATATTGAATAGATTTTCAGTAACATTTTTGAGAAGGCTATATATATTTTGCTCTTTTTAACGGACAAAATTATTTTTGGAGAAGTATACGCAACTTTTGAAAATCAGTGATGGGTCCGCTATAACTATGTCATTTGCTCTCGATACTCGTCCGTGATTCAATTAAGTCCTCTTATGTTCGCATCTCTAATGGTTATTTATATAGATTTATTTTTGTTCAGGCAGTATCATAATGACGTTTACCAACAATTTTACCCAACCTTAATTTTTTTATGGTGGACTCACTGATAACGAGTGGTGGGTAAATAACGAGTAACTTGGCGAATAATGAATATCCTATACTTCTTTTAGTATTTAAAGTGCATTTTACAAAAAATTCCAAAAACTAAATACAAATTTTCCAGGAATTTTTCAGGGGGGGGGGGCTTTGCATTGTTCGTGGATTTCTGGAGATGCATAGTACGTTTTTATGGCTCTAGATTGCCTATAATCGCAAGTTTAATATATTATTTGTTTCAATTTCCCAGGGGAGAACCCCCAAACCCCCCTGTGGTTGGAGCTTCTCAAAGGACAATAGAGTAGGATTCACCTAAGTTGGCCAAAACGAAAGTAAACAAACTATTATCTTCTTACGAACTTAACCATAAAATCCAGCTGTGCTGAAAACATTGTCAACGAACATCTGTTTAGTATAGCACTTGCAATAAAGGGAAAGTTCTGATGAAATTTGCAACTGGAAGTTCACTTGCGCGGCTTAAAATATTACTAAGGGGCTCTTCCAAATAAATTATGTAATATCAGGGAGATGATGTGTCATGGATGCGGCATGGTTAACAGTCTAAGATTTTGTAGTGAAATAATATTTACAAAGAAATATAGGTGAGTTTTTGAATAGCCAGTATTACTTGCTGCAAGTCAGTATCTGAAAAGAGAGATTGTTTCATATTGCGGTCAAAACTAAATAAAATTGGCCCAGGAAAAATAAACAAGCAGTTAAACAAACTAAAATATTTGTAAATCAAGAAATAGAATCAAATTAAACTTTGGCAGCTATGTAAAAAGGTTGAATGGAAATAAAAACTTCTAAAAATAGGCGATATTGTAAACATTCGATAACCTATAACAACTTGTAAACAAACGCAACGTGGCGATTTGACAGTTCTGAGGAAATGTAAACAGACACCATGTGTAACCAACAATGTTTTCAATGTGACTTGTATAAACATTTTTGATGAGATGATTAATATATGCTTTGGCCAACTTACGTGAATCCTACTCTACCTCAGTGTGTCTCTGCCTGGCGCCCTCGTCATACTTGTCCCCCGCCCTCTCGGCATACCTAGCACGGGCCTGGGCATGGGGCTTCATACAGTTAATATCTACTTGATTATGGCTTAAAATACCCAAATCATCAAATTCCGGAGGCAGCAAACCTGTGTACTCTATTTTCCCAATGTTAACCTTATGAGAGGTAAATAAAATTGGATAGCTTTCTTATTCCTCAACATATCTTGATAAAACATGTTATGTGGCTTCATATTAGTTTAGATATATTGGATTGTAGCCTATGATACCTCATTTTCAAATTTCTGCATTTTTCTAAACTAATCTTATGGAGAATAATTTATTTTTGAATAGCAATTGTGGGCATTTGGCAAGTCAAAGGATGAGGGAAAAGGGCCCAAATTAAATGTTTTAATGTCAGGGACTCAGGAAAAGTACTGTAATTTCTTAAGTTTGCTAGAAAACAAAAAATAACATAAAATAACTGCCATTTAAGTAGCATTGGGATCTAAAACGTCTGCTTTGTTTACATTAAAATATGTGAGCTGATGTTTGATTCAAAGCCATATGGTGGATACAGACATATGGCTTATTTAAAGGCCAGATAACTAAATATGTCAAAATAAATGTACTGTAGCAAATACAGATTTTTACTGATGATTTTTACGAAATTTTTTACTCAAACTTAAACATCTGGTCATTTCCCCACATGATTAAATTGGAAAAGCCAGCTGTTTTGAAGTTTTGAACATTGCATTTTCGTGCCAAATATAGGCTATTATTTTTTTTATAGCCTTTTGCTCCTAAAAGCCACTAGGAGAGTATTTTTGCACGCTTTCTTTTGAATGTATATTGATTTTACTTGATGCGAGACTTCATTTAAATTATTTATTTATGCACTTGAAATTCGCTGAGTATGCAGGACTGCTGCAACGGGGGTATTTGTCATTATTTTGGCATATTGTCTACAATGCAAGCAATTAAAATGGTCAAAGTTAAAAAATTGACCAAATACGGGCAAAATAAAAATATTTTAATTGAAACTTGATTAAAATTGGTTAAAACAAGGTGTAACATGTATGGCAAACCAAATTGTAGGGTTAAAATTCGTCCAATTCCGATAATTAATGGGTCAAATGAAGTACCATTGAAGGTTCTTAGATCAAAATATATCGTTTGACTTGATAAGAACTGAAGACATAGATCTTAGAAGAGTAATGGTAAATTTTGGTAAAATTTAAATTTTATGTTAATATGAGGTTAATATATAATTTTAAAATATTGTTTTTTCATGTTCGATTATCCGAATATTCAGTTATCCGAACACCCCTTGTCCCCAATTAGTTTGTATAATCGGCGCTCTACTGTAAAAAAAAAACTTGAATAAAACTGTGGATTTATTGATATTAATTGCAGGAAAAATACAATTGATGAAATCGGCGGCGAAGCCGGGGATGTTGTGTCTGCAGCAGCGCCCATGAAGCCTTTTGAAATGGTTCAAAGTGCTAAACATGTGTTATGCCAACTTTTGTAGAAGCCTGAGTGCATTTTCAAACTGTTCAACACGAAAAATATATCTTAAATTTTGGTAGTATTTACTGGCCCTGGTGAACATTTTTAAATTGTTCTCATGGAGCAATTTTGTTTTACTTCATGTATCTAGTATGCAGTTGCAGGCTTTGTAACGGTTATACATAAACCTTAGACCCTAAAAAGAGTAAAAGACTGTTCTCACCTGAAACACTTTGAAGAACCGCTGCCTGAGGGGTCTGAGTGAAAAGAATATTTTCATTATTTCTTAAATCCGGCCGCATGGTTTGATCCAACGACAGGTTTTGAGACCCTGATGGTGGATTAATGTCATAATTTAATATTCCATTATTTAATAAACTATCTCTATCATTGCACCTTTCAGTACTCTCCTTTTGGGAAAAACTATGCAAGTTTCTGAATGAAAAATTACTCGTATTTACATGAGTATTTACATCATTTCTTGCTTTTGAGTTTGGTTCAGTTGAATTTCTTGTTGAGGAACTGTCTTCAACTGAACTTTGTGATGGACCCCCATTTCTCCTATCATTTATTAACTTATTCATTTCACTGAGGTGGCCTAAGCCAAGTTTTTCTAAATCATCTGGTGGAATCAAAAAGTTGGGATCTTTAAGAAGAAAGCTGAAATCTTTACAAAACTCATTAGCCTCTTCTGCTGCAATGTGTTCAGGTGTATGTTCTGTATGTTGATCCTCCATTTTTACACTTATGGGTAAAGGCATCTGAAGTTCGATAACTTGATCCTCTGTAACAGTTTTATTTGAATTGTGATTCTCTAAAACGGTTTTGTCTAATAATGGATTAGGACCAGTTACTTTTTGTGATTTATCTCTTACTCTCAGTGTGTAACCATGTAATCGTGATTTCAAAAAACTTTGATACAAGCGACCAACTCTAGAAAATTCATCAGGATTATATTGATTACCATTTGACGAGTTACTGGGAGTTTCAACCATCTCACTTTCTAGGGCTGATGTGGAAACATTCCCAAGAATTTCTTCTCTTGGTTCTTGTAAATACATATCACTTCTTGGTCTTGGAGAAAAAGATTGATTTGTTTCAGGTACAATATTATTCACTGCCGACATGCTCCAACCACCCACTTTTTGCAACTTTGGTTGGGAGGCTTGAATATTAGATGATGAGTTTAAAGTTGCACTATCAAAAGACCTCTGCTGAGATGTACAATTTGCATTGTTTGATGAGGCTTTGACTGTCAAATCAGTTGGTTCTGGGTCCCTTTCTGTTTGAACAGCTGATGCAACAGATCCAATTTCTTTGAAATCACTGTTCGTTAATCTTAAATCTAAATTAGGACCATGCGATTCCTTGTCCTTAATTCTGTCTCCAATGTTGGCAGATGAATTCTGAAAATGTATTTCTTTATTATTAGAGGTAGATGGTTTGGAAGCTAATGCTTCTTCTATTCTTTTTTTAGTTGCCAGTACCTTCTCCATTCGTTCCAAATCTGAGCCTGGACCAACAAGTTCTTCATTTTCTTTCAGTAGACTAGTTGAAGCAGGTGGTTGTAAGTCAAAAACTTGGTTGTAATTTCTATTATTGTTTGGGTGGGGGAACCTGTTATGGTTATATCTATCACGACCTCCCCAAGAGTTGCCTTCAGACCTGTGAGATTTTGAAAATCCTTGTTCATGTGGTTTAGGACCCCTCTCCCATCTTGATCCTAAACTTTTATGATATTCTTCTCTAGGATTGTAAGAAGATCCCTGAAATCTTTTGCCACCACTATTTTGAGCTGCCCACTGGTACTTTCTTTTGCCATCTCTGTTGTCTCTTCCTCCAAAACTCATTTTAATCTGGGAAAAAATCATCAACTTTATGTATTGATTTACATCAATAACTTACACTAGAAAAAAGCTCTCTATTAAAGCTAAAGTAGAACAGAGTGCTCCATACATGATAACCTGTTCTTGCTTTAGCCATAGATGAAAGAACATATAGTTCTCCCAAGATTATGGACAACAAGGGTTTAAGTTAGTATTGTGGGTTCAAACCAAAGGTCGTTACCGTCAGCTCTCTTCCCTTGTGCAATATTATTATCCCTGAAGTGGGATATTAGACATCTTACTGGATAAACTGTAGTGTAATCAATTGTGGGATTAAAAGGGATTTTATGTTAAACTGTGAAGAACTTATGGTATTCATTACTTGATCCACTGAAATTTGTGTTCTACATTTCTATAAAACATTTCTATAAACATTTTCTATAGGTACCAAAGTCTGAAACTATTAATTTACCAAAATTTGCCTTGAAACAGTAAAACAGGTATATCTTTGTCAATGCTGATTGGAATAAAAATGGAAATTTCCAGGTAATGAAGACAGGGACGTATCTTGCTATTCCTGCGCCCTTAGCGAAAATAACCTGACTCCGCCTCCCCCCTCTGCCAAACTTAACACCCACAACATGGTAGAGTGTCTACCAAATATCACCTAATGCACCTTATGGAAATTTTTTCTAATCCTTCCCGACTTAAACAAATTTGGAAAAGTTAAATACTATCCCATGCTGCCTTCTAAGACAAATATTTTTGAACACCTTTGAATAATAATTACAATATTATTTTTCGGCCTCAATGAGACTAAGTTTTGACAGTCACAGAAACTGTGAGCAATTATTCTACAGTATCATAGTCTGACCAGCTGGCCGCGTTATAGCCAACCACAAATTGACACCACGATGCGATCAAAAGATGTAATTGCCACAAAAATAGCAAGTGGTTTTCCAGCCACAATGCGACTGAGAGATTAGCCAGCCGTTCACTGACTGTATAAACGACAGATTTTCCAGTCGCCAATAGAGATTTGACGACCTCGAAAAGAGCAGGAGGTTTGCAGGCCGTGAAACGTGCGAGAGATTTTCGGAACACAAAGGGACGGAGATATTTTCCAGCCATGATATCACCAAAATATTAGTTTGTTGCTATTCAATTAAGAGATTTACCGGTCGCGACGACGATAACAACGATGAAGACAGTTATTCGTTTAGTTTTTTTGACAGAATTGACTTTCCTGACCAAAGGTTTATATTAGGCCTAACTACTTTTCGCGACTTACACCGAATTTCTGACAACCTGCAGACACCCTCCAATGGTTTTAGGTGTATGGGGATTTGATAGCCACGATACAAATGAGAAACTCTCGGCTAAAAAATGGTCGAGACAAAAAAGACGATAAAGGAGCATTGGCAGCCACGAAATTAGGATCTACAGGGCCTGGACTGAAGTACGTCCACCCCCCATTGCCGGAGTACCAGGAGCAACACGCGCCAAACATGCCGTGTGCTTGCGCCACTTTTAAGTCGGCGTCACTAATTTTTTCACAATTGTGTCCTCTCAAAAACCTGTCTCCCATAGTTTTTTCATATTTTCAAGGTCAACGCCACTGAATGTTTTAATCATTAAAAGTTTAGTTATGGGAGTTGGCAAATTTTTTAGGCCAATTCATTACATTACATTGCTTGAAATGGCGACTTACCAGGTAGGTATTTTAAGCCAAGTATGAATGACAGAAGATGAGGTCCGGATGATTGTCGCGTGATCTTGTAATCTTGTTGGCTGTAATTACGCAGAAGGTGCATGCTTCGCCTAACATTCTAGGAGACTCGGTGGGAATCGGGGTTATCGATTGGGGAACTATCGATAGTCAAACACCAATAAGAACGATATATCAAATTTGCAATCGATATTTCACTAATTTACTTCACATTACTATCTAGGGGTTTCGGTGGGAACCGGGGTTGATGGGTGGGGAAAAACAACGACTTGGCCCGGCTGCAAATTTCCCACATTAGGAAAATTCCTAACCAAATGGCTAGTCTACAAATTTTCTAAGCTTGGCCGCTCCTTGGCGCCACTCAGGGCGTCACCAAAACGGACACCACCAAATAAACGGGGGTTAAAGTAATTCACTTTTGCACAGGCCTTTTTGGTGCGGTGATTAGTTTCTTTGTTTTCATACGACGTTAGCGATCGTGGAATTACAGCGGAGATAACAGAGCGCTGCGCATTACAAAGCCTTCACAGTGTGACCCGATAACTGTTTGAATAGATATTTTGGTATGTACAATCTATAGAACTATCGATACAGTAGAACCTTGATAATATGATTCTCAAGGTGATTCATAAAACAGTCTTGTTATCAAGGGAGTCTTCTTAACGAAGTTCGTGTTTTAAAGACATGGCGAAACTTTGATATCCGACTCCATCGTATCTATCGATGTTTACAATCGTTCTTCACCATCGAATGCCGGTAGTGAAGAATCAATTCTAATCATTGGAACAATTAATTAATTGTAGTAAACAATCTCACATGATAGTAAAGGTAAATTATTTGATCATCAATGTAGGTTAAGTATGTGTCTCTAATCATGATAATAATAATAACTAAACACTTATTTGTACATTAAAATAAACAAGACTTTAAAACTAAAACTTAACCAAAACCAATATTAAAATGACAAACTCCAGTTGACCGAGCAGACGACACAATACACGACACTGACAACGACTGACAATGAATCAACCAAGTGCAAGACGGCGAACAGTGTGGAATAAGTTTTGAGTATGTTAAGTTAGTTAAAGATAGCCTAGTTGAGTTATGATATGTTATTTAAATGTTAGTATATATAATGAGTTTTATTCATATAGTTAGAATAGTACAGTTCTTTATAATGATGTTGGATGTTGATATGTTTTGTTGTTAGATCACCTGATAAAATATTGTGTTCGGTTATGGTTCTTGTAAAATCGACATAACTTTGATAAATCGATTGTAAACATCGATATATAAGATGGAGTCGGATACCATAGTTTCGCCAAAGACATTAGGCCTAATGTAGGTAACATGGAAATTTCAGGGGGACCAAAAACGTACACTTGTTACCAAGGTTGTGTTATTGAGGGTCTTCTTATCGAGGTTCTACTGTGTATCGTTTGTTTGAGGTGTTTGACTATCGATAGTTCTCCACCCAATAACCCCAATTCCCACCGAATTGAGTGAAGCGTGCACCTTCTGCGGAACTTGTACCGTCTTGTTACTGACTAAGGTGGATATGTTTCTTAGACAGGACCCAAGAAGCCAACGGAATTAATGACCCAAGAGCCAACGGCAACTAAGGGACCTATAAATTCTCAACAAAATATATGTTATTGTTTATTCATGTGTTGGCTATATCAGACCAAAGCTTACTAATTCGCGAATAAGCCCT